>JAVGWX010000005.1:101552671-101565171 GCA_036924085.1 Ariolimax columbianus | reverse complement strand
GTATGTGACTACCTAACATATCTTTGTTTAATATAGTCTAAGAGTCACGAGTCACACTAAATACGTTATAAAACGAATATTAGCCAGATGTAAAACACAAATCTAGAAATCCTTAACACACGTTGTAAGTATCCTGAACACGAAGATGACGAAATGAATCCTTCCGCAAACAAAAACAGCCAAATTAATATTCCACTATCTACAACCAGCTAAGACTTTTTTTTTTAAAAAGCACGAGTGAAGAAAAACAGAAATATAAGCTTTCATTCTTACATCCAGCCTGGATCATTAAAGAGCCACGGCTGAAAATTGCCCTTAACACCGAGAAACTAACAAATGTAACCATCAGACAGAAGCCAAGAATGTTAACAAACACACCCAAACTCCTCAACTACGCTGAGTATGTTATCAGTGACTACGAAAGGATATGAATTGAAAACATCATGGACGCTCAATTTACACGATTAAATCCTATTCTTGAGTGAGGTGACCTTGAACCAGGATGTGAGTGTCATAATTAGATTTGTTTCATGTAATGTTCAACATTCCATAATTGTAGCTGAAGTTATAGTTCCTATCCTGCATCTTCCCAATTTTTTTTATTCAACGAGGTATATGTATATATAAAGACACAGCCAAGCACAGATGCCCGTGCGTACATGTTCACTTACATAAATGAAGATGATAGTGCCTGCGAAAAAAACAAAAATGGAGATATAGATAAAGAAAAAAAACAGGAATGCGACGGAGAAGAAGACGAGGAGAATAGGGAAAAACAAGAAGAAGAAATAGAAGAAGGCGGAGAAGGAGACATTAAAATAAGATAAAATGAGTTTCATTATGCAGGAATCCAGAATGATTATGACAAGAGAAGACAATACACTCCATTTCACCAGTAGAGAGGAGATTAACGTCTGGTCAGGCAAAACATATTTATCATAAGTGTTAGCCAGGGTCAGGTGAAACAAACTGATCAGATATGTTAGTCAGTGTCAGGGGAAACATACTGAGCAGATATGTTAGTCAGTGTCAAGTGAAACATACAGATCAGATAAGTTAGCCAGGGTCAGGTGAAACATACTGATCAGATATGTTAGTCAGTGTCAGGTGAAACATACTGATCAGATATGTTAGTCAGGGTCATACAAAACATACAGATCATATATGTTAGTCAGGGTTAGGCAAATCATACTAATTAGATATGTTAGTCAGGATCAATTGAAACAAACTAATTAGACATGTTAGTCAGGGTCAGACAAATCATACAAATCAGATATGTTAGCAGGATCAAATGGAACATACTGATGGGACATGTTAGTCAGGGTCAGACAAATCATACTGATCAGATATGTTAGCAGGATCAAGTGGAACATACTGATGAGACATGTTAGTCAGACCCCCATATCACTTTCATGCAGATCGTCCTGGAAACAGATTGTTTCATGGCAGCCTGGCTATCGAGGTGGGGCAGTCGACGTGATCCCTGTAATAGTGAGCGACCCGCACAAGAAACTAGGCATAGCGGAACTGCCTGGAGGATCCGGCTTATCTTCATCAACATGCCCTGGATGTGAGGAAAACTACCGCAACCCGACACTTAACGCCATTTTCAGAGCGCATAAAAGAGTTGAATTCTCACTGTTGGCATTCACAACAACAACAACAACAACATCAACAACAACAACAACCATTCCACCAGTTACGAAAGCATGGTTTTAACTATTCGGCAGTATTCTAAAACAAATATTGAGCAAATACAGTTGTGATCGATAAAGCAGAAGCAAAAAGAGGAAAACCAACAACATTACAAACTAAAATGTTTTTATGCAAATGTGAGAAGCATAGTAAATAAAAGAGAAGAATTGGAACTGTATGTAGAAGAAGAAAATCCAGATATAATAGGGTTTACAGAATCATAGACATATGAGGAGATTGCAGATAGTGAACTTGAAATTGAGGGATATACAATGTTAAGGAAAGATAGGGTAGTTGGAGACAAGACTAAGGGTGGTGGCGTTTTATTATACAGTATAAATTATGTTAATATAATGATCAAAGATTATTTATCATGTGGTAACAAAAAATGAAAATGTATGGGGAGAAATAGAAAGTGGGGGTGAAAAAAAAGTGTGATTGGAGTGTACTATAGATGTCCATCAAGTAAAAAAGAGGAAGATGAGGAGCTGATTAGTAGCATAGCAAAGGCAAGTGAAGGGCAATTATTATTAATGGGAGATTTCAACTATCCAGAAATAAAATGGGATATGGCAGAAGCACTTGTAGCGTCAAAACCATTTGTTAAGTGCATAACTGACAATTTTTTAATTCAACACGTAGAAGCAGCCACCAGAGGCAAAAACATACTCGACCTAGTTTTTACCACAGAGGAAAATATGATTGAAAACGCTACCGTTGGGGAACTGTTTGGCTCAAGTGACCATCAAATCATCCGTTGGGATCTTATTGCAGGGAAAGAAGTAAACATAAACACGCGAACATACGACTACTCTAAGCCAGATGTTAAGAGGATGAAAGAGGCAGCGAACCACATAATCTGGAAAGATATTGTTGTAGGAACAGATGTTGAACAGGAGTGGGAAAGTTTTAAAATAGTTCTAGAAACGCTAAAAGAGGAATGTATTCCATGTAGTGAGGTAAACCCCAAGTGTAAAAAGTGGATAACTAGATTAGTAGTGAAATGTAGAAGAGCAAAAAATAAAGCATGGAAAAAAATATATAGAGGCAGGTAAATCAAAAGAAACATATGTAAAATATTTGGACAAGCAGGACATATCTCAGAAAGTTAATAAAACAGCAAAAATAGACTTTGAAAAAAAACTTGCTCAGAGGATCAAGACTGACAGTAAACGCTTCTTCTCTTATGTTAGAAATAAACAAAGAGCGAAAGACAAAGTAGGCCCTCTCATAGACAGTACAGGGAAAATAATAAGTGAGAATAGGGAGGCAGCTAATCTGCTCAATCAGTACTTTGGCACAGTTTTCACAAAGGAGGACTGCTTCGAGATCCCAGAGCCTATAGATATTTTTCAAAGAGACATGGATACAGCGGGATTAAGATCAATCTGAATTACAGAGGAAATGGTTTTTAAAAAATTGGAGGGGTTGAAAGTGAATAAATGTTCAGGTCAAGATGGTATTCATCCAAAATTGCTGTATGAAATTAGAGACCAACTAGCAAAACCATTGGCTATATTATGTTCTCAATCACTTACAAAAGGGATTGTTCCACGGGATTGGAAAGATGCAGGAGTGATCCCCTTATTCAAAAAAGTCAAAAAATCAGATCCAGCAAATTATAGACCGGTGAGTTTAACGAGCATAGTCTGTAAATTGTTAGAGTCAATAATCAAAGAAAACATTGTAATGCATTTAGACAAATTTAATCTTCTTAGAAATAGTCAGCATGGGTTTACTAGAGGGAGATCATGCTTAACAAATCTATTAGAATTCATGGAGGAGGTTACTAAAATCATAGATAAAGGGGAGCCAGTAGATGTTATTTATCTAGACTTTGCAAAGGCCTTTGATAGAGTACCTCATCAAAGATTATTTAGAAAGTTAAAATCCCATGGAATAGGTGGGGAAGTTGCCAAATGGATTGAAAATTGGTTAACGGGAAGAAGGCAGAGGGTGGGCATAAATAAGATGTACTCTAAGTGGAGTGTAGTGAAAAGTGGTGTGCCACAGGGCTCGGTTTTGGGACCAATTTTGTTCTTGATATATATAAATGATTTGGACATTGATTTATATATATATGAGATCCATGATTGCAAAATTTGCTGATGACTCAAAACTATGCAGTAGTGTCTCATCTAAAGCGGAAGTGGATATATTTATGTCGGATTTAGATAAAATTCGAGAATGGTCTGTAAGCTGGCAAATGGAATTTAATGTAGATAAATGTACAGTCATCCACATGGGTAGATCCAATATGGAACATAATTACAGAATGGGAGAAAACAATATTAGAAAGATACATAAGGAAAGGGACTTAGGGGTTATAATAGATCATACAGGAAAGGTGAGTGAGCAAGTTAAGGTAGCAGTGAAAAAGGCAAATGCAATGTTAGGTATGGTAAAAAGAAATATTAAACATAGGAGCAAGGAAGTGATCGTCAAACTGTACAAAGCTTTAGTTAGACCTAGATTGGAGTACTGTGTACAGGTGTGGAGTCCTTATCATAGAGGGGACATAAACATGCTAGAAAGAATACAAAAAAGAGCGACAAAGATGATAGTGGGATTCCAGAATTATAGTTATGAGGAACGACTCAGAAAAACCGGCCTACAGTGTCTCGAAGAGAGACGAATTCGTGGTGACTTAATACAGGTTTATAAGATGATCAGAGGAATCGATAAATTAGACTATAACAAGTTTTTTTAAAATACAGTCACCTACAATAACACGAGGGCATAGCTACAAGCTGTCTAAAGAGAGGTCCAGGTTAGATATTAGGAAATATTTTTTTAGTCAGAGAGTGGTTTCTGCTTGGAATGCATTGCCAGGGGAGGTAGTGGAGGCAGGGACAGTTAATCCATTTAAGAATAAACAGGATGCACATAGCTTTTAGAGCAAGGTGATGTAAATGTAACTGGTTGTATACAGACTCTGCAGGGTCTTCTAAACCAGTATAAAGACGTTAAGTTGCAGAAGAGTCTGAGTAGCGGTTGGAGGTTGTTGGACACGTCCGCTGAGAAAGTCTCACAAATGCTCAATTGAAGAGAGGTAGGAGATCGCTGATCCTTAGACCCTTCGGATAGGATGCATCTGATGATGATCCAGGACTAGGCTAAGAAGATGCGCATTGTCATGGTGATTAGTACTCAATGAACACGAGGTGTACGTATTTGCATGAGGAAGAAAAAAAACCTGTGTGAAATTTCACAATAGACCCAACCTACCCTTTTTTAAATTGGCTTGCTCATGACATGTCGGGCACACAACATCAAATTGCATGTCAGAGTCCGGCAGTGCATGTTCGTCATGTCCAGATAACTAGCCATCGTAGACGACAAACCACCGTGTTCTTCAATAAGAGATCTCAGCTTACAATTTTCCCTATTTTTTGTGCGCAGTATATTTACACTTTTGATTTTAACCAAGTTACTGCCTATCATCTGTCTAGTCAGCGGACACATCCCGTTACACAATAACGTTCCTGTACTCATTACAATGAGCCGAATGTCAAGTCAGTATGACACTGAAACTTAAATCAACTTTTTGGGTTTAAAATTATCGATTAGTTCTGTCCCATATTAGTATTCGACTGCAGGATACTATTCTGTCAAATACGAATTGGTCATTGAATGCACTATTCGATACTGAATCGAGTATTAATCAAATATTCGATTCATCGTTAATACTATGAACATTGTACACTTGTCATGTCATATTACGAATTATTATGCACATTGTCATTACAAATTCTAATCTAATTTACATCCTGCCATATCATATCGCCATTCCATGTAGCCTGTTATATCACATTTCGGTTCCACGCACATCATGTCACGTTAAGTATCGATCACATGTGCACAACTTAAACCAGATGTCAATTCCATTAACACATTGTTATGTCACCTGTTTCAGACAAAATGAACTGTTTTATGTTTCTCTTACTACTTCTACTGCTACTACTATTACTACTACTTCTACCCCTACTATTACTACTTCTACTCCTACTCCTACCGCTACTACTACTACTACCACTGCTACTACTACTACTTCTACTACTACTGCCACTGCTACTACTACTGCTACTACTACCACTACTGCCACTACTGCTACTACTACTACTACTACTACTACTTCTACTACTACTTCTACTCCTACTACTAAGACTAATGCTACTACTACTGCTGTTACTACTACAAATACTGCTACTACTATTCCTACTACTACTACTACTTCTACTCTTACTGCTACTACTACTGCTACTACTACCCTAAACAACAACCACTACTACCTACTAATACTACTACTGCAACTACTACTACTATCAAGACTGCTACTATTACTACTACTACTACTATTACTACTACTACTACTACTGCTACCACTACTACTGCAGCTGCAACTGCTACTTATACGACTCATCTACTTCCTTCTCCTATTATTGCTACTACTACTATAACAACTACTGCTACGCTTTCTAAAACCACAACTGCTGCTGCTGCAACTGGCAGAACTACAACCACTACAGCTTCATGTACTTCCTCTACGACTGGTTTTAGTACTACTTACACTATTATCCCTACTACGCTGATAATAAAAAATATTAATACTATCACTACAACTTCTACAACTACTGTAACTTCTGCCACTGCCACAACTAATACTACTACTACTACTGCTACTAATATTACTACTACTACTACTACTACTACTACTACTACTACTACTAATATTACTACTACTACCACTACTAATAATAATAGCTGTCCATCACAGGTGATGATGACAACAGCAGTCAGACATGTTGTGTTGCACCTCACCGGTGAGTCCAGGGGTGGCTGCATCGGCCAATTCTGGCATGGAAAATCCTTCCACGTATGTAGCATTTAATGTTAAAATTGGACATGTGAGTGTCAGTTGCCTTATCTTTACCCAAAGTGCGTTTTTTTTCTGTGATTCAGAGGTCCAGCCTTCCTCAGCATTGAGGTGCCTCTGATGGTGATTCATTCTACGCCATGCCTTGCGATCCTGTGCGGGACAATCCCATGCTTTTGCATCGATGCTAAAGCGTGTCAGAGATACTTTGAGGGAGTCTTTGTAACGCTATTTTTGGCCACTACTACCACTACCATTACTACCACTGCTACCACTACTACCACTACCATTACTACCACTGCTACCACTACCATTACTACCACTGCTACCACTACTACCACTACCATTACTACCACTACTACCACTACCATTACTACCACTGCTACCACTACTACCACTACCATTACTACCACTGCTACCACTACTACCACTACAATTACTACCACTGCTACCACTGCTACCACTACTACCACTACTACCACTGCTACCACTACCATTACTACCACTGCTACCACTACTACCACTACCATTACTACCACTGCTATCACTACTACCACTATCATTACTACCACTGCTACCACTTGCATTCCTATCACCAGCACTACTAAGACAGCCACTACTATTATTATTATAACTACTTCTACTACCAATACTACAGCTGAAACTACTACAGCTGCAACTACAACAGCTGCAACTCCTACAGCTGCAATTACTACAGCTGCAACTACTAAAGCTGCAATTACTAAAGCTGCAACTACTATAGCTGAAACTACAACAGCTGCAACTACAACAGCTGCAACTACTACAGCTGCAACTACTACAGCTGCAACTACTAAAGCTACAACTACTACAGCTGCAATTACTACAGCTGCAACTACTAAAGCTACAACTACTACAGCTGCAACTACTACAGCTGAAACTACTACAGCTGCAACTACTACAGCTGCAACTACTACAGCTGCAACTACTAAAGCTACAACTACAACAGCTGCAACTACTACAGCTGCAACTACTAAAGCTGCAATTACTACAGCTGCAACTAATAAAGCTGAAACTACAACAGCTGAAACTACTACAGCTGGTACACTGCTGCGCTATCACTAGCATTGCCATTACTAAAACCATTACCCTACTGCCACTGTGTATATTAAAAAAAAACACACACTGCTACCATACTAACACCACTACAACCACTACGAAATGTTTCGTCTATTACCAATACTACCACTACCACTAGTGTTTCTGTTATCATTGCTGCTGCTAGTATTACTATTACTACTAACGCTACCATTACTAAAACTTCTACCCCGATTACTACTTTTGGTAATATCATTCTCACTTCCATTACTACACTACTGATATACCACCACATACCACTACTATCACTGCTACGACTACTGCCAGTACCAGTAGTACCATACATTTTTCTTTACCTTCTTCTCCCATTCTTGCTTTTTGTCTTATTCATGTTCGTTTTCAATGTTAGCTTTTTCGCCATCATCTTCATCTTCATTTTGTTTTCATTTTCGTCTTCTTTTTCTGCCTTTTCTTTTCAAATTCTTATTCTATTACTTCTTTCTCTTCTTCTTCTTCTTCTTATAATATTATTATTATTATTCTCAATCTTCACGCTCTCATCAGCTTATTCTTTATTTAATATATTTATTTTTCGTCATCGTTTTGTATATATCTTCTTCATGTTCATCTTAATTTTTATGTTCTATTCTAGTTCTTGTTTATATTTGTTTTTGTAATTTTTGAATTATTGTTGTTGTTGTTATTCTTCTTTCTTCTTCTTCTTCTTTTTCATCATATTCTTCTTCTTCTTCTTCTTTTTCTTCTTCTTCTTCTTCTTCTTCTTCTTCTTCTTCTTCTTCTGCCTATTCCTCCATCTTCTTCTTTTTCTTCTGTCCCATACTTCTTTCTACTTATCTTGTTATTCGTCTATTATTTCACATTTGATCCTTCCGAAAACCTGTTATAATTATTTTCACTGGAGTATCGTTTTTGAATAAATGCTTGTCGAGTTTTCCTCGTGTGAAATTTTGCTTCTGTGAGTGACCGGGTGTGTACTAGCATATATTGTAGGGTCTTCTACACATGATTAAATGTTGTCTAAAGTAAGTTTACAACAATTTAACAATACAAGAAAACAACACGTGTATAGTGTAAACATTTATTTACATTACAATTGTATGTACATGTTGCCTTTGGACGGGGATCATGGGCAATGAATAAACAAACAGATCAATCACTGGCAGCAGCAGAAATGATATGGATGAAAAGTATTCTATGGAAATCTAAGATATCAAATGGAGAAATATTATACTTGATTCCTGGTATCCAATCAGGCAAGGTTTTCTAATGCCAGGTAGCCAAAAGCTGCTTGAATCTGTGCTTGTCCTTCACCTTGGAGTACAATGGACGCACAAGGGCGTGATGTAGATCATCTCTCCATCTTATTGGCGGGCGACCATTCGGGCAGTTGTAGCTGTATGGCTATAAGACAAGCCACCTTCCTCTTCCATCAGTCGTCAGCTATGCGGACCACATGACCGACCAATCTGTACTTTTGCATTGACGCATAGTCGACGACATTCCGGAACTTTTTTGGTAATGTTGGTCTCTGCGTCTGATTTAATCAGACTCCAAACCTCACACCCGTTTACCATTGCTGGGATAATCATAACATTGAAGGTGTAAGCCCTGGCCTTGACGTCAGTTATCAGTTTAATGTAGTGTAATAAGATGGAGAACGGGACAACATTGAAGAAAGAGAGCAAATAGAGGATGAATGCACACAATTCCACGCTGATTTCTTCCCATCATAAACTGTGCTGACCAACAAACCACTCAATATAACTCCAGAGTCACTATCCGATTTATGTAACAACGAGGTCCTGCCTGCGACCAAAAATCTAAAGTCAGGTACATCGCCTGGTCTGGATTGAATCAGTGCATAAATGCTACAGGCTGATCTTGCCTGCTAACTGGCCATGCTTTCCAACATGGTTTTTGAAGTTGTCCTACTACGATATCGTACATTAATTCTCTTTGCTCTTCGCCTCCAACCCCAAATTTCCACAAAACCTCTTCATTTATTATCATTTTTTCCTATAAGATTCGCCTCTCCTTTAAATATGCATATTTCAATGGGCTTTAAATATTTTTTGAACCTGCTTTTTCATTGCTCTTGTTTATTCACCACACTGTAGTGACGAGTGCACATAGCACGATATAACAATCATTTTCAATGCGGGAGTTACTTGTGTTTGGATCTCAATATTTGTCTGGTGGTGATGAAACAAGCTGGACATTCCTATTCTCTTCCTGCTTTCCGTTTCATTTCTTCGATCTTCCGTTTTTGCATTTCCAAACATGATAAGCCGCTAATCTGCTTCGTCATTATTTAATCTAAAATGTCTTCTTTTGTAATTATCATATTTATCGCTTTCTCTGTATTAATGTCTAGTCCATTTTCTTGAATTATATGGAAAATGGCCTCTGAACATTTGCCGCAAAAGGATACTAGACAAGCTCTATGGCAGTCTCAACAGCTTCAGGGAGATAGCTGATTACTTTGAATACATTCAAGTCGACGTCTGCAAGCGGACAAAGAAGAAGATTATGAAGAAGAAGAATTATACGGTATAATTTATTCGCCCTTACCTTTACCCAGTAAATACAAGTTGTATATAGCCTGCCCTTACAGATTGATACAAATAAATATGCATACAAATACAATAATACATGATATCAAACGAGCTGGTATGTTCTATCATATATAATTACAGTTATCCTTCAATTCAATTTCCCTTGGCCATTACGTTTACGATCTCACGCCTTAAAAAGTACGATATCACCCCACTCTTGGCGGATTCTTAGGTGCTTAATCTTATTTAGAAAATTTCGAAGGACGTGCGTAATAATGTTTTATGTAGCTCTCTGCTTGCACATTTCATCCGTCATCTCAGACGCTACCTTCCGCCAGTATCCAGAAGTTGGTCAGATATCCACAAATCCATATCTAGTGTCCCAACCACGGATACTTTCCAGGTCAGTAAGTCAGTTTTTTTTTCATTGCTATACACATTGAGAATACCAGATCACAGGGAGAAGAGAGCTAGAACATATAAAGTCCCGGATAAAAGACTTTGACAACAACGACACTGATGTTTCCAGACTGGAGGCATTGGCGTGTATTTGTTGACGACCCAAGACCATTTATTTTGTTTGACGTGCCCTGATTTAAATAATAGGACTACCGACTGTGTAAAATGATACATTTTTAATGACAAGAACTTGAGAAATCACGTGATTATAAGACCTTACATAAACTTTGTAGATTTACATGTCAGCAGGCGAACACATTGTTGTCTGAAGTTGAGATCGCACAAACTGTAGATAATGGGGTTGGCAGCGCTGTTGAGAAAGTATAGCCTGTAGAAGAGGTTGTAGAAGGAAAGCTCAACCATATTCAGGCTGGCATATTTGTCAGGAAGTCGATTCTTGTAAACTGTCAATGTCAGAAACGGGAGATAGCCCAGAACAAAGATGGCGCTGATGATAATCAACATGGCCGTCATTCTTCCCAGCGGTCTGCGTCTGGTTTCCATCCTGCCTGCAATAGTCTGTTTTGCAGTTTTTTGTTTTGGTAAATACTTTTTCTCCTGTTTCAAATACCTGTTTGACGTCTCCTTTTCTTGTGCACAAATATTTGTTTTGTATGTTTCGGCGATTGTCGTGCAGCAAGGACTGTTAGATTTTCCTTCTAAGCTTGTGTCCCTTTCTGTGTTCTGAAAACGTGTTCCTCTTTCACTTGTACTAATTGTGGTCAAAGGATCAACATAATCTTGAAGGCGGTCAGCTGATGAAAAACTCATTTCTGCGTTAATAGATTCAGAGGTTTGTTCCCCTGTTTCCGTGTCTGTAGAATTTGTAGCAGTGCAATTTTGTAGAACGATGGGTAATGGAGAATCATCGGTCTTCTCGCATCTTTGGCTTTCTCTGCAGCATAAAATAACTTGAAATACCCCATGCTCAGAACGGTTAGCTTTATTGGAAGTTGAACTGTTATGTGTTTGGGTAGGTATATCTATTGGCTGATCATCAGTTGACGATAATCCCGTCGTGGAATTTGAATTGCTCTTTGGCTGAACTGCTCCCGCAGCTAATCCGTGCATTTGGCTGTGTCTCCAAGCCGTGACTCCAATGAAGATATACATCACCACCATAGAAACGCTCAAAGAAAGGTACAGCAAGACGAACAAGATGTTGTTCATGAGAGGCCAGACCGTGTAGAAGTATTTGTCATCAGCGAAGCACTCGTAACCCTGAATTTTAGAACATGGCGTCTGTCTAGTCTTTATACCGTAGATAATGATGTAGGGTATAGCAAAGAGCAAGGAAATGAAAGCAGTGACTGCGCTGGAGATGATAGCTTGTTTGATGGAGACTTGCCAACCGTAAGGTCTGCACACTTTACGAAACCTGCGTAAGATAGACGAAAACGTTATCAATATTTGAAGCACATACTCCCGATAGGAAAATATAACCATTCTACACGTCTATCAGTGCTTTGTGATATGTGATTAGAGTATGTGATAAATGATATCAACAATCGTCTATACAAAGTCGTTTTTATCACCTCTGTTGACTGTCTTTCATAATACAATATCAACACGATCAACATCTATCTATCTATCTATCTATCTATCTATCTATCTATCTATCTATCTATCTATCTATCTATCTATCTATCTATCTATCTATCTATCTATCTATCTATCTATCTATCTATCTATCTATCTATCTATCTATTTATCTATCCATCCATCCATCCATCCTTCTATCTATCTATCTATCTATCTATCTATCTATCTATCTATCTATCTACCTATCTATCTTTTTGTTTGTCTGTCTGCCTTTC
>JAVGWX010000005.1:100995171-101547671 GCA_036924085.1 Ariolimax columbianus | reverse complement strand
ATTAGCGTGCTAGACAGGGCAATCTACACCCCAACAGGGGACCACATTAGTGTGCTAGAAAGGGCAATCGACACCCCCAACAGGGGCCCACATTAGTGTGCTAGACAGGGCAATCTACACCCCCAACAGGGGCCCACATTAATGTGCTAGCTCCTACCGACGACGATGTGTTAGACTGAAACGTGTAAATATTGCCGTCAAAATGTAAACTAGCGACGCAACACATTCCGTTCTTCAATTTGCATTCTGCTACTTGCAAAGCCCTGTTCAGGGCTTGGTAGCAGGAGATTAAGGACGAAGAAGAAGAAGATGAGAAAGGAGAAGAAGAAGACGAAGAAGAAGACGACAAAGAAGACGAAGAAGAAGAGGGAGAAGTGTGCTAGACATGGCTGGGCAAGATATTTTGTTTTTGAGATTGCGATTCGGGAGATAATGTATGGGATTGTGGGCCGGGGGGACGAGATATTTAGTTTTAGGTTTGTCGGCCAGATGGGGTGACGCAAAATTATTAGTTTTGGGATTGCGGGCCGTGAGATAATGTATCGAATTTTGAGATTGTGGGCCAAGAGGACAACAAATTTAGTTTTGGAATTTTGGGCTGAAGAGAACAGGATGTTTAAATTTTAGGTTGTGGTTTGAGGGACAAAATATTTAAAGCTTTGGAATTGTGGACCGGTAAGAGAAAATGTTCAGATATTGGTTTGTGGGCCTAAAGTTAAAGATCTTTCGTATTGGGATTGTGGGCCAAAGGTAGAAAATATTTATTTGGGGTTGTGGTCCGTGTCTTCAAGAGATTTCTATTGGAATTGCGGATTCCATGTTTCCGTTTGCTGGGTCGTAAGTTGCTTACGTCTGGTGATGCTGTAGCGAATTCTATGGTGAGTTTACCAGTTCCCCTCCTCAACTCTACCTCATTCCTGAGCTCTGAGTCATGTATCTCAAGCATTATTTTATAAAAGAGACCTTCAAGTACTATTTTATAAATAAGACCTACAGTTTTATTTATAAAAGAGACCTTCAAGCACTATTTCATAAATGAGACCTACAGTATTATTTATAAAAGAGACCTTCAAGTATTTTTTAAATAAACAAATACCTTCAAGTATTATTTTATTAAAAAAAGACCTTCAAGACAGGACCCTACTTCAATATTATTTTTTTGAAACCCCCCCCTCCCCCCTCACTCATGTTGTATAATGTGTTATAAAAGACCCAACTGAGATATTCATTTATTTATATAGAAGACACTTGCGGTATTAGTTTATATGAAAGACCTGACTGAAGTATACATTTCTATAGAAGACGTCATTCAAGTATTCATTTAAATAGAAGACCACATCTAAGCGTTCGTCTGATCCAATGTTTAAACATGGGTTTCTTCTATCTGAAGGTAACATAAAAACGTAGCCTGTACACTATGATACTGCTGCAAAGAAAAAGTCCTTTATTCCTCAGCCATATAAATCATGTCAGTGGACTTATGCGATGGAAATGCTGCAATAATAATAACTTCAGTTGTTTATTAAATAAATCAGCATGCCAAATAAATACAATGCTTACAAATAATAGCGCTGGATGCCAAACTTTTGTACAGATAACCTAACTGCGCCAGTCGTGTGGCAGAATATTTCGTGCTAGTGTCGGTCTAATAAGTCGCATACGCACTTATTAACCCAGAAGGTATGTGTAAATTATGATTATGATGTCGGCATTCCTGTCGGCGACAGACATGTATTATTATTGCTAGTATCAATGTTATTACTGTTATTATTATTATACAAATAATGTTATAACCAGAGTTGAACTTAATTGCAACCTTCCAAAACAAGTCGTTAAAGACGACTGCACATAGGTGTGCATGGGGATAGCTACTGAATCATATAAAGCCATCCCTAGTGAAACTGTCCCCGAAATTGCTTTAATACATGATTGCTGTCAACGAACCAGCCGTAATGGTGGACCCACGGCTCATTGGAATGGAAATGACGACTCAATATTTCAAATTATTATTTTTAAATATTGGAGATACCTTGATATTTTATCTGCACTTTAAGTTGGGTCGTAACTCCGCCATCGGCGGTCCCAATCCAGCATGATACAGGGGGTTTGTTGGACGTTTGTCCAGCGTTATCCCACCATAAAACCATACTCATTACAAAACCGTAAATCAACATATCTAAGGAGAGACGTCTTTGAAAGAGAAAGGCTTTTCATCAGTGTGTATGATGCCTTCTAGTATGAACCGTAAGGAAACTGGTTTGATGACCTGATTTCAATTAAATCAACACGATGCAGCACCTGACATGTGATAACCGGGTGCGAGACGGGACAAGCATTGCCAATTGCAATAGAGAGAAGAAAATATAAAACAGGCATCCTTGAACTCTGGCAAACAAAATGAATAGAAGCATATACATTACACTTAACACCAGGTTGTTTGTTGATGTTGTTGTTTGTTGATGTTGTTTGTTGTTGTTGTTTGTTGATGTTGTTTGTTGATGTTGTTGTTTGTTGATGTTGTTTGTTGATGTTGTTGTTTGTTGATGTTGTTTGTTGATGTTGTTGTTTGTTGATGTTGGTGTTGTTGTTTGTTGATTGTTGGTAACGTTCCACTTTTGTGCCCCCTGAAACGGACGTTAAGTGGCGGAGTACACTAGCTTTCCACACATTGCAAGCGTGCTGATGATGGTGAAACATGTATATTTGCGAAGAAAAGAATACACCACATATTGAAGTGGTAGCATCTATGCTAGAACCAGAAGCCCGGAATGATATTAATAAGCGGCATGCAGCTGGATCAAGAGTAATCATAGCATCCTTTAAGACCACCAGCAAAAATATTACTCTTCAACAAACTGTAACAGTTCCAGCCGGAGCAAGAGAGTTTAGGGCGGGGCTGATGTAGTTAACGACTCAGAACAAAGGTACCTGAATGCGTGCCTGGTCACTAACCGTCTCAACAAAGGAAAATGGAGTTTGGGGCAAAGAATGTGGACAGGTAGGAGCTGACCACTGGCGTTCCGATTTGAACAGTGGGGGGTGAGTGACAGACGCGACGGCAGCTGAGCTTGCTGCGATAGATGAGTGACAGGGCATCAGAGTAATTCGTTCCAATAACGACTGAATAGAGCCATTCCCCCTGAGGTCCATTGGTCAGCTCTGATACTGCTGAAGTGTATATAACACGAGACTTTAGCTCAACAGGCTGGATGTAGAGGGGAGGAGAGCGAATGAGAGACTGTAGATAGAAGTCCGTTTAGCTCCCCGATTTGATAGAGGAGCGATTGATAGATTGTTGTACGAATGTTAGTGATAGAACAGGATCGCTCAAATAGGCGTGTGAGTTTTGTATTAATAGATAATCTGAACGTGTGTTGTAGGCAGGACATATTGTGAACCAGGTATATCCAGATCGCCCGCCTGAGGGGATTTGAGTGAGGAGTAGTTTTTGATAAGGTGTGTTGAGGATGCAGTTAAAGAGATGTGTGTGTAGGCAATAGAACTGGGTTTTTGGTAGTTGAGAATTCCATCAAGAGCTAATGCTTAAAATGTCCGTTTTAGTTAATATTTATATTAACATATATATAATATAGGAATATTTAGTTAAGATGATATGTATTGTATTGTGTTTGTAATTTCACTACTCATTTTTCTGTTATGAGTATTATATCATAAATATGCCATCTGCTGTGTGCTATATTATTTGCAGTGTGTGGTCAGGAATGATGTGGATGAGTGTGACAATGTTCTAAGTTAGAATAACCCTAGGGCAAACAGTGGGATCTGCTACAAAACGACAAAAAAGAATCAATTGGAGAAATGTATATAACAGACTACAACATCTGTTGGAGATGAGAGCGAATCAATAGAAATGATGATAGTGATTGTAGATTTTAATGCCAACATACGAGAAGATAATAGCGGTTTCTAAGAGATTATGGGTAAAAATGATCTTGGAGTAATCATTGTAAATGGTGAGATAATTGTATATTTCGTAGGAAACCAACTGGTCATTGGAGGAAGCATATTCTCACACAAGATGGTTGCTCAGGCAACATGGATATCTTCAGATGAAGAAACGTAAATCCTGGTTGACCACATCTGCATACATAAAAACTGATCTTAACAAAATGAATACAGACCGAAATCAGGTGATGACCAGTTAATCTTAATCTACCAAAGAACAACTTTCATCTATCTTTTCATCTCATTTGAGACATCCCATATTATGGCGATGAATGTTCCTTTCGGTCTCATAAGAAGGCAGACACGCTGTACATAAACTCTCAGCAAGTACATCTAAAGATCCATGCAGACAA
The DNA here is from genome assembly GCA_036924085.1 of Ariolimax columbianus. Classification (NCBI taxonomy): domain Eukaryota; kingdom Metazoa; phylum Mollusca; class Gastropoda; order Stylommatophora; family Arionidae; genus Ariolimax; species Ariolimax columbianus. Next base: position 101,543,352 of record JAVGWX010000005.1, on the reverse strand, counting down.
GACACAAATTGTACATTTAATGCCGCCAAAGGCTCCTGTCAAACAGAAAAGACGGGGACGGCGTGGCCTAGTGGTTAAGTGGCACGGCTCACAATCCGTTACCCCGGGGAAGCAAGCCCTTAAAAAATGCAGGAGGAAGCAGACCCTTACATAAAATGCATGCTGAAGTCGGATGCACTGGGCCGACAGGCGCAAAATAAAAACAACAGTGCAACGCACACCGCATTAGGGATTAGAGAAAATAAGGCAAACGCAAAAAAAACAACAAAAAAAAAAAACAAACAAACCGAAAAGACACAAATTGTACATTTAATGCCGCTAAAGGCTCCTATCAAACAGAAAAGACACAAATTGTACATTTAATGCCGCTAAAGGCTCCTATCAAACAGAAAAGACACAAATTGTACATTTAATGCCGCTAAAGGCTCCTATCAAACAGAAAAGACACAAATTGTACATTTAATGCCGCTAAAGGCTCCTATCAAACAGAAAAGACACAAATTGTACATTTAATGCCGCTAAAGGCTCCTATCAAACAGAAAAGACACAAATTGTACATTTAATGCCGCTAAAGGCTCCTATCAAACAGACAAAACACAAATTGTACATATTTAATGCCGATAAAGGCTCCTATTAAACAGAAAAGACACACATTGTACATTTAATGCCGATAAAGGCACCTATCAAACAGAAAAGACACAAATTGTACATTTAATGCCGATAAAGGCTCCAATCAAACAGACAAAACACAAATTGTACATATTTAATGCCGATAAAGGCTCCTATTAAACAGAAAAGACACAAATTGTACATTTAATGCCGATAAAGGCTCCTATCAAACAGAAAAGAGACAAATTGTACATTTAATGCCGTCAAAGGCTCCTATCAACCAGACAAAACACAAATTGTACATATTTAATGCCGATAAAGGCTCATATTAAACAGAAAAGACACAAATTGTACATTTAATGCCGTCAAAGGCTCCTATCACACAGAGAAGAATAACTTTGGTTGACGTAGTGAGTTTCGCACACCTTGCAAGCATTATCAGTAAGGCCGGTAGTGCAGATTAGGATGTTCAACCTAACACTAAAATGCTCAAAATGCAAACAAACATCTTCAAATCTAATACAAAGTAGGTCCTTCCAAGCGAAACGGAAACATGGTGAATAAACAATCTGAGTATAAAGATATGACAAGGATGTATCAACAAATCCCTGATAATGATGCTGGGCCATCTTGAGTTGGACAGGCTTATACGCAACAGCTTAAGTGAGAGAGTAGGACAATGACGGGTGGGACATGACATCTTAAGAAGACGGTAACGCTGGATAATCCATACACCGCGAAAGCCCCAAGCAAGTATCACCAGGCAATTTATGTCATAGAACACGCAGGGGAAAACTTTACAAATAAGGCTAAAGAGCCCGCGGGCAAAAAAAACAGAGAAATAGACAGAAAATAGAAAGAGTGAAAATAATTGGATAAAATAGCACAGGACATGACTGCTAGAAGATGATGTCGACGTAGAAGAAGATATTTATGTAAGGAAAATGACAAATATAGTTCATTAATGAAACACAGCTCCGGGAAAAAACAACCCAAGAACCGACTTCCATTCTTAATGTCCGCTGTTTGATCAAATCTCTTTTTACATCTGTCTGTCCTCTTAAGGTATCTTGAGAACATATTAGAAGCCGGATGTTTACAGAATATGAGTCACTGTAGTTAAACTCAATACGAGTAATGGATGAAATACAAACTTGGTTCGCAAGCAGTTGTTACATGACGACAGTAACACACAAATTATCATCAAGACGTTTAAATAGCACAGGCGGGTCTGCTTTGAGAGGATTCGAGAATAGCCATACACCTTAATGTGGGTAAAGGCGAAGAACAAGAAATGCGGTCGTGGCCCTCAGGTTTCGCACCAGTGTTTACAGAATAACAAACATACAACATCATAAACATCCAACTGGAGCGACAACGAAATTGTTAACACATTTAATAACATTTGATAACATAGCATCCACCTAACAACAGCCCTGCCCAACATTTGATAACATAGCATCCACCTAACAACAGCCCTGCCCAACATTTGATAACATAGCATCCACCTAACAACAGCCCTGCCCAACATTTGATAACATAGCATCCACCTAACAACAGCCCTGCCCAACATTTGATAACATAGCATCCACCTAACAACAGCCCTGCCCAACATTTGATAACATAGCATCCACCTAACAACAGCCCTGCCCAACATTTGATAACATAGCATCCACCTAACAACAGCCCTGCCCAACATTTGATAACATAGCATCCACCTAACAACCGCCCTGCCCAACATTTGATAACATAGCATCCACCTAACAACAGCCCTGCCCAACATTTGATAACATAGCATCCACCTAACAACAGCCCTGCCCAACATTTGATAACATAGCATCCACCTACCAACAGCCCTGCCCAACATTTGATAACATAGCATCCACCTAACAACAGCCCTGCCCAACATTTGATAACATAGCATCCACCTAACAACAGCCCTGCCCAACATTTGATAACATAGCATCCACCTAACAACAGCCCTGCCCAACGTTTAATAATGAAGACCCCACCTAATAGCAGCCACCACACACAATAAATAACTGAACACCTATCTAACAACATTCACCAAACACATGCAATCACTTAACGTACACCTAAACAACATCCACAACACACATCCAACAACTTGATACCAACCTAACAACATCCACCACATCCAACAACTTGATACCAACCTAACGACATCCACGACACATCCAACAACTTGATACCAACCTATCAACATCCACCATACACATCCAACAACTTGATACCACCTTAACGACATCCTGCACAAACATTCAACAACTTGATACCACCCTAACGACATCCAGCACACACATCCAACAACTTGATACCAACCTAACGACATCCACCACACACATTCAACAACTTGATACCAACCTAACGACATCCAACACACACATCCAACAACTTGATACCAACCTAACGACATAGACCACACATCCAACAACTTGATACCAAGCTAACAACATCCACCACACACATTCAACAACTTGATACCAACCTAACGACATCCACCACACACATTCAACAACTTGATACTTCTTCTTCTTCTTCTTCTGCGTACACAGTCAGACAGTAACCATTATTTTTTCGAAAAAAGCGGCGGTCATCCTGAGACTCTCGCCACTACCATAGAGCTTGTCTTGCAGTTCCACTGGCAATGGCCACATCTGCTCTCTCTGATCCCCGTATGTCGGGCAGTTCTGCAGCAGATGTTCAGTGGTCATTTTACCAGTACCGCACGGGCATTCGTCGGTACACCCTATCTTCAATTCAACAACTTGATACCAACCTAGCGACATCCAGCACACACATCCAACAACTTGATACCAACCTAACGACATCCACCACACACATCCAACAACTTGATACCAACCTAATAACATCCACCACACACATCCAACAACTTGATACCAACCAAATAAAAGCCACCACACACGTCCAACAACTTGATACCAACCTAACGACATCCACCACACACATCCAACAACTTGATACCAACCTAATAACATCCACCACACACATCCAACAACTTGATACCAACCTAATAACATCCACCACACACATCCAACAACTTGATACCAACCTAATAACAGTCACCACACACATCCAACAACTTGATACCAACCTAATAACAGCCACCACACACAGTGATATCGCTCCGCCAACTGTGGTGAAGGAGCCCAGAAACACCTTAGACTTGCATACTCCAGGCTGACTGAAGTTCCAAGAATCGAACATGATATTCATCTCACCTGAGAAACAAAAATCAAAAGTAACAACTCCTTTCATTAAAATGTCATTAACGTGTTCTATAGTAGCTCATTATGTTTGACTTCGTACGACTCGTTATGGCTTCCATTGGAGCACGGGGGGTAGTAACAGTAGTGCTGTATCTGTCATCCTCTCACTGACTTGACTTAAGCTCTCATACTTTTCCAACGACCACATGACTGTAACCGTTGTCCTCTCACTGACTTGACTTAAGCTCTTATACTTTTCCAACGACCACATGACTGTAACCGTTGTCCTCTCAATGACTTGACTTAAGCTTTTATACTTTTCCAACGACCACATATCTGTAACCGTTGTCCTCTCAATGACTTGACTTAAGCTCTTATACTTGTCCAACGACCACATGACTGTAACCGTTGTCCTCTCAATGACTTGACTTAACTCTTTCTAGTTGTCAAAGAAACGCATGACTGTGTTGTCCTCACACTGACCTAACTCAAGTCCTTCTACTTGTTCAATGACCACATGACTTTTAACTGTCATGCTCTCACTAACTTGACGTGTCCATGGACTATTTGACTGTTAATATCGCTATCGAATTGAGTTGAAGGAAACCGTCAAGCTCCCAATAGAGCATACAGTTGCTAATGTCAACCTACATCGATGACCATGACTCCGTTCTTAAGACTCGCATAGTCTAGACCTCCCATTAGACTGTTCTCTGCCACGCTCTAGTTGATCTCCTCATTGTACACTTCCTCCCTAAATTGTCTAGCAATATTTCTCAGCTTCTGTTTGAGCATTATCTGCGAGCCATCTACTGTTCTTCTCGCCGATATCCAGCGGTGTAGGTTGGTGTTATGTTCTTCGTTACGGATCTGTGTTTGTTGTAACCTATAGTCGCATAACACGATGTATGTTGTGACTTATAGTCACATACCACGATGTGTGTTGTGACTTATAGTCACATACCACGATGTATGTTGTGACTTATTGTCACGTACCACGATGTGTGTTGTGACTTATTGTCACATAACACGATGCATGTTGTGACTTTTCTTATTTTCAGTCAGGTTGTGATACTCTTGTGATACTAATTGTGACACGGCACATACGTCACAAACACGAGCCCTTCAGTTTGATCTGGGTGACTTCACTCTTTAAGTGCCGAAAACGGCACACAAGTCACAAACAAGTGCTCTCCAATTTGACCTGTGTGACGCCGTTCTTTTCAGTTCCTGAATGTTGTTCAAGCAACCCGTTCTGACGATTGTTCCGCGCAGCGTTTCTTTGAGTCTTCCTCTTTTCCTGCTGCTAGATGGTGACCACACAAACGCCTGTAGAGGGAGTCTGTTGCTGCCATTCTAAGAACATGTCCGATGTATGACCACCGTTGTTTTACTGATGAGTGAGGAAACATATTGTTGATTGCTGACTCTCAAATTGATTTGTTGGTTATGAATTCCTCCCAACTAATATTCATCAGTTTCCCAAGACACGTATTTTCGAATACACTTACTTTCTTTTCCAATGTTCTTGTTATTGTCCAGCATTCACATCCATAGATGAGTATTGGTAATACGTTGGAGTTGTCCAATCCGAATATGGTGTGCACGCTCAATGATTTTGATTGCCAGATGTTCGCTAGTTAGGTACATGGACCTGCCGCTAGAACAATGCGATAGAACGTTTTATTAGATGTATTTCCATCTTAAGTCATTTTCCGTCCCACAACTTCACGACATTTCTTACTCTTTATTGTTCCAGTTGTCATTTTTCAAATTCTCCTTCCAAGTTTATGCGCCAGACATGTGCCTGGCGTGTTGGTGACGTCAGTTAACAGTCCCATGATACCCAGCCCAGTTACACATTTACTTTCCATTTCCAGATGTTTATGTTATTCGTTACATTTTCTTCAGTAACCAATATTTTCTTCAGTAACCAACATTTTCTTCAGTTACTATTTTCTTCAGTAACCAATATTTTCTTCAGTAACCAACATTTTCATCAGTAACCAACATTTTCTTCAGTAACCAACATTTTCTTCAGTAACTATTGTCTTCAGTAATCAAGGTTTTTTTCAGTAGCCACATTTCGGTTGTTGTTGGTGTGTTTACGTATGTATATATATATTGAGATAAAGAGAAAGAGAGCGTGACAGAGAGAGCCGGGGGGGGGGAGGAGGAAGACAACCTGACAGATACAAGGACAGACGGGAAAATAGAAAAGAAAAACCGTCTATGAGAGAACACAAATATATATATATATAGGTGAAAGAACTATATAGATCCACATATAAATAGACAGAGTTATCAGATTGTCAAGTAGACAACCGACAAAACAGATCGGACAGTTGACCAGACATGCACAAAGACAGAATAAAACAGCCCAGTCAAATATAAAATCAGACGAATAAGTAAATAACCAAGCAGATTCGACAGACTGTGATAAATATAAATCCTTACTTGGAATAGCTCCAACGTTAGCCACAAGGTCAAATGTAGCGATGGTCATGATGAGGACCTTGGTTGGAGTCAGCTTCATCTTCTGTGAGTATACGACCAGCACAAGGATGTTGCCAACGAGACCAGTCACTGCAAACAGAACCATCATGACCACCGCCGGTATCATGGTAATGTTGCTAGTGTCTTGTAGATGTCGTAGATAATCTTCCACGGACTGGCTGATGTTGCTGGTATTACTACAGTTGTTGATATCCATAATTTAGTTAGTTCGCTTTTTGTCAGAAACTTTCCTAAATGTATCCTTGTCGATAACAACAGCCGAGATATATTAATATTGTATATTGTCAGGCAAACACAGAAAGTTATAATCCTGTCTGTAATTGTATAGTCTCTCTGAAATTAGACGAAATTTAAAAAGATAAATATGTATATACATATTTGAAAAACTTTAAAAGTTGAAATACAGTTTTCCTAAATAACAATCACATACCATGCCCGGCGTTTTGACAATTGACGATGCTTAAAAGGACGAGAAGCAACTTTTATCGCGGCGGTCAGAGTTTGCTTTCTGTTTGGGAATATATTGCACACCCTGATATAACCAAAAAGACGCGTGGCGTGGTTGGAAGTAGCATGCATCACCAACGAGACGAAAATGTCTAATAGAAACAAACGCAATATAAATACAGCTAAATGGATGCGTAACACAAAGTCCTGAAAGGGAGAGGATTGTGGAGAATACACGTCAATAGAAGATTTGAGATAAGCTTCAAACACGTACATATCGGGACTGGCCACTGATTGTGTGCTCAGCCTTACCGAGACATGACATGGAAGCAAAGAATACTAACATGGTAACTCACTGATATGACATAGAAGGCGTCTAATGAGTGTTGTGCATGTAGCCAGCTAATCGATTTTATAGAAACTATAAGCGACAATAATGAGACAGGAAGGCCTCTACACCCATTGTAGAAGAGGAATGAATAAGTCAAATCAGACTAAGGAAGCTTAGGCATGGGGCTGGCTGCCCTATCCTGTACACACTATAAGAAACAAGATATAGTGACGCCCTCTACACTTCGTGGTAGACTAAGGATGGTATCATTTGATAAATCCTCAAGTCTGACTTCAGCAATTGAAGAACACCGCAATTATTTTTGTTTGTATTTTGTTAGGCTGCTGAAACAGTGCTATCACGGAATATGTAACTGCCAAGTTCATATAATGTATTTCCAAACACATGATTTATGCGGTATTTTTATTATTGTCCGCGTTTTTAGAAGTCTATAGTTGCGAGTTTGACGAGTCTGACTTCAGCAATAAGACGATTGTTGTAGTTGGTCGAGCACTTCAGCACTCGTCCATGCTTACAGAACACCGCAACTGTAGTCTCCAATCCTTGAAGATAATGGGCTCAGTGTTGGTGTTGTCTTAGTTGCTGTGGAGCGTGTAGCCTAGTCGACAGTGAGCTGACTTGCTAAGACTGGGATTACAGCGCGCCAGGGTTCGAAAGGGAACTGGCCACCCCACCAGACATAGGCTGCGGCTAAGTCCATGAAGAGTTATCTTCCTCCCCGATGGCAATCCTTGCCATAGGACACACCTTTACCTTTAGTTGTTGTTGTCCTAGTGTTTTATCTTTCTCTTCTTCTTTTCGCTGGTGTCCTGCTTGTACCATTCAGCATCTAGTTATGAAAAGGTTTCTAGACCGGGCCCTAGTATGTGCTTGCACCATTCAGCGTAAAGTTATGAAAAGGTTTCTAGACCGGGAAGTAAGATCTGCTTCGTACACGGAGAGCTTAACTTATTCTGTTATTTCCGCTATCCATGTTTTGCAAGGTCGTCCCCTAGCTTTGTATCAATTGTATCTGTATAGCACTTCTTTCTGGTTGATACTATTTGGTGTTTGACGCGTCGCGTGGCACCGAACCATTTGGTTTTGCTGTCTCTTGATGAGGTCTAGCACTGGTGTTGTATCTACTAGTCTCCTAATTTCTTCGTTTCTAATTCTATCCCTTTTTATTACTCTAAGCAGTCTGCGTAGGAATTTCCTCTCTGGTGTTACAATGTTTCTTTTATCTTTGCTTTTCAATGTCCAATTTCGGCAATTGTATAGCACAGTGTGGTCAGGAATATCAAATTGTTAGGTGTTCTTTTTGTATCTTGTGTTTTATCAGCTTTTCATCATAGTACATGAGTTAGTTACTGTATATAGTTCTTCATGAAACACTGTTATTGTTCTTTGCTAAAGTTAAAACCTTATTTTGACAAGGGCCCGCTCCATTTGCATATATAACAACACACGAATTATCCTAAATAGTGGACATCGAGACATATGCTCATGCACCAACTTACACATTGTTTGTTAACGACAACTTTCCAATCGCAAAAGTAGACAGCGCATACTAAACACATCAACAAACTTAGCTCACGTCCTCGTTCGTGCTTCTGGTTGTGTCACAACATTCTGATTAGCGAGGTGGGGATAGACACTGTAATTCCCCATAGTGATTAGCTTACAATAGAGAGTCGCATTGCACTACAGCCAGGAGAATGTCGGTCCTCTTATCAAGTACGCTTCGGGATGTAAGAAGAGCCACTGTAACTGGTTAGCACAGATAATTCGGAAATAATTAATTCAATTCAGCACGTGTAGCTTCAAATAGCAACAAAAACAATAACCTTACATAGACAAGCTTACTATACACATTGGGAAAACATAAACACAAGACAACAGACGTGAAAGTCTGCCTTTTGTCTGGTGCATATTTTTTTTCCATTGCTTCTATTATACCTGTTTTTACAATAGTTGTTGTTAACATGTGCTGGTCTCAGAGTTAACAGTTCCTGGTCTCAGAGTTAACATTTGCTGGTCTCAGTTAACAGTTCCTGGTCTCAGAGTTAACATTTGCTGGTCTCAGAGTTAACATTTGCTGGTCTCAGTTAACAGTTCCTGGTCTCAGAGTTAACATTTGCTGGTCTCAGAGTTAACATTTGCTGGTCTCAGAGTTAACAGTTCCTGGTCTCAGAGTTAACATTTGCTGGTCTCAGAGTTAGCATTTGCTGGTCTCAGAGTTAACATTTGCTGGTTTCAGAGTTAACATTTGCTGGTCTCAGAGTTAACATTTGCTGGTCTCAGAGTTAACATTTGCTGGTCTCAGAGTTAACATTTGCTGGTCTCAGAGTTAGCATTTGCTGGTCTCAGAGTTAACATTTGCTGGTCTCAGAGTTAACAGTTCCTGGTCTCAGAGTTAACATTTGCTGGTCTCAGAGTTAGTATTTGCTGGTCTCAGAGTTAACATTTGCTGGTCTCAGAGTTAGCATTTGCTGGTCTCAGAGTTAACATTTGCTGGTCTCAGAGTTAACATTTGCTGGTCTCAGAGTTAACATTTGCTGGTCTCAAAGTTAACATTTGCTGGTCTCAGAGTTAGCATTTGCTGGTCTCAGAGTTAACATTTGCTGGTCTCAGAGTTAACAATTCTTGGTCTCAGAGTTAACATTTGCTGGTCTCAGAGTTAGCACTTGCTGGTCTCAGAGTTAACATTTGCTGGTCTCAGAGTTAACATTTGCTGGTCTCAGAGTTAACATTTGCTGGTCTCAGAGTTAACATTTGCTGGTCTCAGAGTTAGCATTTGCTGGTCTCAGAGTTAACATTTGCTGGTCTCAGAGTTAACAGTTCCTGTTCTCAGAGTTAACAGTTCCTGGTCTCAGAGTTAGTATTTGCTGGTCTCAGAGTTAACATTTGCTGGTCTCAGAGTTAGCATTTGCTGGTCACAGAGTTAACATTTGCTGGTCTCTGAGTTAACATTTGCTGGTCTCAGAGTTAACATTTGCTGGTCTCAGAGTTAACATTTGCTGGTCCCAGAGTTAACATTTGCTGGTCTCAGAGTTAGCATTTGCTGGTCTCAGAGTTAACATTTGCTGGTCTCAGAGTTAACAGCTCCTGGTCTCAGAGTTAACATTTGCTGGTCTCAGAGTTAGCATTTGCTGGTCTCAGAGTTAACATTTGCTGGTTTCAGAGTTAACATTTGCTGATCTCAGAGTTAACATTTGCTGGTCTCAGAGTTAACATTTGCTGGTCTCAGAGTTAACATTTGCTGGTCTCAGAGTTAGCTTTTGCTGGTCTCAGAGTTAACATTTGCTGGTCTCAGAGTTAACAGTTCCTGGTCTCAGAGTTAACATTTGCTGGTCTCAGAGTTAACATTTGCTGGTCTCAGAGTTAGCATTTGCTGGTCTCAGAGTTAACATTTGCTGGTCTCAGAGTTATCATTTGCTGGTCTCAGAGTTAACATTTGCTGGTCTCAGAGTTAACATTTGCTGGTCTCAGTTAACATTTGCTGGTCTCAGAGTTAGCATTTGCTGGCCTCAGAGTTAACATTTGCTGGTCTCAGAGTTAACATTTGCTGGTCTCAGAGTTAGCATTTGCTGGTCTCAGAGTTAACATTTGCTGGTCTCAGAGTTAACATTTTCTGGTCTCAGAGTTAACATTTGCTGGTCTCAGAGTTAACATTTGCTGATCTCAGAGTTAACATTTGCTGGTCTCAGAGTTAACATTTGCTGGTCTCAGAGTTAACATTTGCTGGTCTCAGAGTTAACATTTGCTGGTCTCAGAGTTAGCATTTGCTGGTCTCAGAGTTAACATTTGCTGGTCTCAGAGTTAACAGTTCCTGTTCTCAGAGTTAACATTTGCTGGTCTCAGAGTTAGTATTTGCTGGTCTCAGAGTTAACATTTGCTGGTCTCAGAGTTAGCATTTGCTGGTCACAGAGTTAACATTTGCTGGTCTCTGAGTTAACATTTGCTGGTCTCAGAGTTAACATTTGCTGGTCTCAGAGTTAACATTTGCTGGTCTCAGAGTTAACATTTGCTGGTCTCAGAGTTAGCATTTGCTGGTCTCAGAGTTAACATTTGCTGGTCTCAGAGTTAACAGCTCCTGGTCTCAGAGTTAACATTTGCTGGTCTCAGAGTTAACATTTGCTGGTCTCAGAGTTAACATTTGCTGGTTTCAGAGTTAACATTTGCTGATCTCAGAGTTAACATTTGCTGGTCTCAGAGTTAACATTTGCTGGTCTCAGAGTTAACATTTGCTGGTCTCAGAGTTAGCTTTTGCTGGTCTCAGAGTTAACATTTGCTGGTCTCAGAGTTAACAGTTCCTGGTCTCAGAGTTAACATTTGCTGGTCTCAGAGTTAACATTTGCTGGTCTCAGAGTTAGCATTTGCTGGTCTCAGAGTTAACATTTGCTGGTCTCAGAGTTATCATTTGCTGGTCTCAGAGTTAACATTTGCTGGTCTCAGAGTTAACATTTTCTGGTCTCAGAGTTAACATTTGCTGGTCTCAGAGTTAGCATTTGCTGGCCTCAGAGTTAACATTTGCTGGTCTCAGAGTTAACAGTTCCTGGTCTCAGAGTTAACATTTGCTGGTCTCAGAGTTAGCATTTGCTGGTCTCAGAGTTAACATTTGCTGGTCTCAGAGTTAACATTTTCTGGTCTCAGAGTTAACATTTGCTGGTCTCAGAGTTTAACATTTGCTGGTCTCAGAGTTAACATTTGCTGGTCTCAGAGTTAACATTTGCTGGTCTCAGAGTTAACATTTGCTGGTCTCAGAGTTAACATTTGCTGGTCTCAGAGTTAACATTTGCTGGTCTCAGAGTTAACATTTGCTGGTCTCAGAGTTAACATTTGCTGGTCTCAGAGTTAACATTTGCTGGTCTCAGAGTTAACATTTGCTGGTCTTAGAGTTAACATTTGCTGGTCTCAGTTAACATTTGCTGGTCTCAGAGTTAACATTTGCTGGTCTCAGTTAACATTTGCTGGTCTCAGAGTTAACATTTGCTGGTCTCAGAGTTAACATTTGCTGGTCTCAGAGTTAACATTTGCTGGTCTCAGAGTTAGCATTTGCTGGTCTCAGAGTTAACATTTGCTGGTATCAGAGTTAACATTTGCTGGTCTCAGAGTTAACATTTGCTGGTCTCAGAGTTAACATTTGCTGGTCTCAGAGTTAACATTCGCTGGTCTCAGAGTTAGCATTTGCTGGTCTCAGAGTTAACATTTGCTGGTCTCAGAGTTAACAGTTCCTGGTCTCAGAGTTAACATTTGCTGGTCTCAGAGTTAGCATTTTCTGGTCTCAGAGTTAACATTTGCTGGTCTCAGAGTTAGCATTTGCTGGTCTCAGAGTTAACATTTGCTGGTCTCAGAGTTAACATTTGCTGGTCTCAGAGTTAACATTTGCTGGTCTCAGAGTTAACATTTGCTGGTCTCAGAGTTAACATTTGCTGGTCTCAGAGTTAACATTTGCTGGTCTCAGAGTTAACATTTGCTGGTCTCAGAGTTAACATTTGCTGGTCTCAGAGTTAACATTTGCTGGTCTCAGAGTTAACATTTGCTGGTCTCAGAGTTTAACATTTGCTGGTCTCAGAGTTAACATTTGCTGGTCTCAGAGTTAACATTTGCTGGTCTCAGAGTTAACATTTGCTGGTCTCAGAGTTAACATTTGCTGGTCTCAGAGTTAACATTTGCTGGTCTCAGAGTTAACATTTGCTGGTCTCAGAGTTAACATTTGCTGGTCTCAGAGTTAACATTTGCTGGTCTCAGAGTTAACATTTGCTGGTCTCAGTTAACATTTGCTGGTCTCAGAGTTAACATTTGCTGGTCTCAGTTAACATTTGCTGGTCTCAGAGTTAACATTTGCTAGTCTCAGAGTTAACATTTGCTGGTTTCAGTTAACATTTGCTGGTCTCAGAGTTAACATTTGCTGGTCTCAGAGTTAACATTTGCTGGTCTCAGAGTTAACATTTGCTGGTCTCAGAGTTAACATTTGCTGGTCTCAGAGTTAACATTTGCTGGTCTCAGAGTTAACATTTGCTGGTCTCAGAGTTAACATTTGCTGGTCTCAGAGTTAACATTTGCTGGTCTCAGAGCTAACATTTGCTGGTCTCAGTTAACATTTGCTGGTCTCAGTTAACATTTGTTTTGTATCACTATAAAAGAAACCAGTGCCGAAAAGTGTTGCAGTCGGAGCAACTAGGATTTTGTTTCCTTTAGTCGTGTATTTTCGACCTCACTTAAAACCAAGTGTTTTAACACCTTCTCATCTTTTTAGATAGTTCAGGTTGCTAATGTCTTCTCGGGCTTGTGCTGCTTTTTATCGTAATTTTCTTCTCTGGCTAAGTGTGATGTATCACTTTCTGTTAGCAGAAACGCTAGTTGAATTCAATCTGTAGAGAATTTGTAATCCTTCTTCTTCTTCTTCTTCTTCTGCGTACGCAGTCAGACAGTAACCATTATTTTTTCGAAAAAAGCGGCGGTCATCCTGAGGCTGTCGCCACTGCCATAGAGCTTGTCTTGCAGTTCCACTGGTGATGGCCACATCTGCTCTCTCTGATCCTCGTATGTCGGGCAGTTCTGTAGCAGATGTTCAGCGGTCATTTTACCAGTACCGCACGGGCATTCGTCGGTACCACCTATCTTCAATTTGTAGAATAGGTGGTACCTCAGTCTATTGTGGCCAGTGCGAAGTCTGAAGACAACGACCTGCTCTCTTCGGTTCAACTGGTAATTGGCATCGTTTTTGGTGTAACCAGTATGTTCGGTTTCCCATTTGGTCATGTATCTGGCTTTGATAAGCCGTTTTGACTCTTCGTACGTCATACTAGTATCTGTTTGTGGTAGTCTTGCACCTTCTTTTGCCAGTCTGTCTGCCTCCTCGTTGCCTTGGATGTTGCACTGTACCACTACCCTTTTTGGTGCGGACTGCTGGCGCAGTTTGCAGAGTGCTGCTCTTAAGTCATTAAGCTCAGTGTTTTTCTGGCTTTTTAGCGCTGTGACTACGGCGAGAGCATCTGTAAGCAGGACTATATGGCTTTCATTTTCACTGTGTGTCACCATTTCTTCCACTGCCGCCCTCAGTTCCTCTGCCTCCGCTCTGAAATTGCTTGTGTACTTACCAGTAGCGAATGACAGTGTTATTTTTCTGCCATTTGGTAGGTTCAGGAATGCTCCTGCCCCTCCGTTCTGTGTTGTGTTTGTTACAGAACCGTCGGTGTATGCATGGGAATTTGTAATCCAATTTAAAACTAGTCTAAACGTATTTCGGTGTCAGAGTGGTAGAATGTTCACTCCTCATGACATGGATACTGGGTTATATTCTATCCCTGTTAACGACATCCTCCAGTAAACCCAATTGTAAAACGTTTCTTAATAAGTGCAATGAAGCTTCTAACACAGAAGTGAATGCGGCTAAACCACTTCTACCTTCTTAAACCAGTACATATTTATCATAAGTGACAATACACAGTCAATAAACAATACATCAACTAACACCGCAAGAAAGGAAACTGAAATCTCAGAGCGACTCATCAACAATATCAATGACCCACCAGGCAAGTTGAAAAGCTGAATCACAACTACGTTTCCCAACGTCAGACAAGTCCATCTGGCTTATACCCAACTTCTGGGAACGGTTATGCGTATGTGTACGTACACTTAACAAAGTAAAGTGTTTTCCGCACGTCTAGTTCCGGTAAAATATTTGTCAATAGCGGGCCCAAGAAACCGGATTTAAATGGCAAGACAATTCATGTTAAGTTAGTTCAGGCGTTAAGTTGTTGGCAGAATTCCCAGATGGTGCTAAAGCGTAATTCTCATCTTCATTGTTTCATAGATTATATTCGATCTATTGATTCACTGACTGATTGACTGGTGTAGTGTGAAAAGGGGGGTGGAGAGGGGGGGGGGGGGGTGAGGGGGTCTGGGGATGGGATGGGTGGGAGATGGGGGTGACTGATAAGCATGCTGACAGGGAGACAGATAGACATGCATGTATCAAGGCAGGTAAATAAACAGACATATAGACAGGCTGACTGACAGATACAAGGTTCAAACGAAACCCGCCCCAGTGCATTTGTTGCAAACATGCACTGATCATTAGCATGTGTGGCAGAATTAAACAAAGCCGTTAGAAAAAGTCGCCATAGGCATTCAGACTAATTACCCCCCCCCCCTCCAGCCCCCCCCCCCCCCCCCGCCCCACACACACAAACAGACAGCAGCATGTCATGACGTCACGGAGGGAAGGCATTGGTTCCAATAGTCACGCAAAGCCCATTGAACGGTATGTTTACCTTAGGAATTGTTTACTTGAAAGCGGAATATAGAAATGGATATTTTATTTCCATGTTAGTAATACTTTTATTTACTATTTTTTATAACTGACTTGCAAGAATTAAGTTAATCCCAGCAAAGTTGACAAGGACTCGATTTTTAAGAAACAATAATTTTGATAATCTTGATATCAAGAGCAACTTGAATATGAATCTTGTTCATAATTTAACATAGAATCTGGTCTTCAGACTGCAACGTTTCAAACCACTGGATGAATGCAAATAACAACAATAACATATAAGACCAAGCTTTATTATTGCAAGTAACTTAGTTTTCTTTTACAACACAGGTAATGGTTTTAAACCCCAATGTCTAATGAAGACCTACGTCAAACAAGAAAAAGATCTTGGATAATTCTGAGCACAAGCAACATGTGCACAACATATTTATAGTTTGACTGAGAGCTAGTTATCAGAAATACATATGAACTAATTAATTTTTCACATTTTGAAGCTTTCGTTTCTTTGCATGTTCATTCGTTGTATCATTTTTTCCTTCGCAATATTTCTTTAATAAATGTATTTGTGGCCGCCATAATGATATATTTTGTGACTAAGTCAATACTATGCCCTTCTGAACAATCTCCGCTTATACATATTTCTTTTTCGCTGAATATTTTTGTTACAAGAGTAATTACAAGATGTCGTTGATTTATTACATTTAAAAATAGTCTTTCAAAATACACAGAAACAAGATTTTGGATGACAATATATATATGTATTACAATATCAGTACATCAGGTTGAGGATCCAGAAGACATCCTCTGTCCAATTTTTGTGTTAGCTGATATTGGCTTTGTGTGACATCCATATAAATATCATCAACTGTCAAGTACATCTTACATAACACCATTTGTGTTAGCTGATATTGGCTTTGTGTGACGTCCATATAAATAACATCAACTGTCAAGTACATCTTACATAACACCATTTGTGTTAGCTGATATTGGCTTTGTGTGACGTCCATATAAATAACATCAACTGTCAAGTACAACTTACAGAAAGTGCATTTCAATTTCTTTATAGTAGAAAATGTACAATATCCTGCGACATATGTTACAATAGTGAGTAAATCAATGGCTTTCTGTAAATCATCATCAGAAACAATTATTTCTCCCTTACAGAAAGGAAGTGAATCATCTCTAACATTTTTGCTAAATTCAGCAACTTCATTTTGATCTACATCAACATGAAATTTCCCAAACTTTGCTGAATTTATTTTCAGAGGATTAATAATTGCAAGAGACGTTTGCTTTGCGTCTCAAAGACCTGTTGTAAAGAAATGAAGTACTGCGAGCCAGCAAGTTGGCGAAACTGTTCCGACCTACGTTCCAGAGCATCTATTTGAATTTTTCCTGTTAAAATATATGAAAATCTCAACCCTTCTGCACAATATGATGTTAGCTCTAATACTGCATGTATTGTCTGTCTTAAAGAATTAAATGTTTCTCTAGTCATAACTCCTGTTGTATACTTGCTGGCTCTCCATTTGTCCAGCCAGTTACAAAATGTATTTAAGAAGGTCGGCTGCAATGGATTTCCAACGTTCTCTGTCTCTGGTCTTCAAAGGCATTAAATCTCCACTTCAACTGTTTATTCATTGTCCAAGTTTCAGCAGCATTATACATTAAGAACGAATAAAAATGACATTTCTAATTTTGATCTCTAATCCATATTCGTTACTTCTGGTGTTGTCTATATCAATATTCGTCAGGTCACTGTATCATCATATCCCTGAAAATTATTTGTTTTCTCCACCTCTGATTTTAGTATTTCTGGTCCTTTATTATTCTGTACCTGTGGCTTGTGTACTTTGTTTTCATGGAATACTTCACTGACATATTCTGCCCACTTCTTTTGAAATATCTACCTCATCAAATATAATTTGCTTTCTTTGTTTTTAGTCTAACCGACCACTTCTCATTTAATTTTTTTCATACATAGGTCTACCTTTCTTACTGTGTACAATTATTATCTTACTGACATTGTTCCTAAATCCATTAATCATTTGCCAATCTATACAACCTACAAATGTTCTGGTGTGCCATACGCCTTCTTCCTATAAAATAAATAAATAAACAAATGTTGCATACACAAAGATTGTATCCTTTCAGAATTGGATCAATCTATCCTCTATTTCGTTGCTGGACTTGTTCATATTTTCCTCTTTGTTTATTCTCTTCATGCCATAGCTAATAATTGTATTGAACTATCCGTTGATTTCTCACTTTAAGTAGATAACACTGTTTGATAATTACTTTAAAATGAATTTACTCAATAAATATGTTAAAACATTTTACTCACTCTGACATCATCAGTTGGAGTGAAGTGTTCCCTGCTTAAGGCTCTTATCCAATCTTTTCGAAGCTGTGCATCGTCTGGGAACTTAAACACCGAAACACGTGGGCCATTTGTATAATTACCACAACAGTTTGGAGCAGCACAGTAATAAGGTATCGTCAACGACGACTTCGATGAAATATAGACTAGTCTAAATTATACTAAACACGTTTAAATTATGAATACCTTCTGACTAGGTAATGTTGTTGCTTAGATGTTTGCCTCACTAGTTTCTACTGGCGGAGGCGCGCCATTTTCCAGCCCAGATATCAGGACGCATAAACCAGTGCTTGGATGCATGTGTGCGTCTGTATGTACCTATGCTAGGTTTGTGCGTCATCAGAAGCTAGCCCAACCAAAGTGCAATGGAAGGGCCTCACCATGAGGGCGCGTGTGAAAGTTGTAAGAACACAGATGTTGGTATTATATGAAAGAGGGCGGGCAGGAAACTTGTCACGGACTTCTGTTGTCTACCTCACGACTTCTGCCTTTTGTTGTGCTTTGGCCTTTTATCTGTAGGGGGTGTTAGTTTCAGACACGCATCTCACTTCTTTGGTAGACGTCGGATACCGTCGTAGAAAATAACACAGCAAGTGGTTTAAACTACACCCCATGCGTTCTGCCATGGTGGTTGGTCAGCATCCGTGGGACCCATTGTGAACACACTTTAAGATACTTCAGTTCCCTTCAAACTATCATTTGAGCTGTCCCTAGCGACACAGCGAATTCCTCTGCTAGTTAACAAAAGTTCCGACGATGGTCCACCCGTATTGCTGCATCAATTTTGGCGAAGTCCTGTCGCAACAATATGAGCCTGGCCTGGTCGCAGAATATGTTTTGTTAACTCCCGTCCCTCCCGAAAGATCGGTGTCCAGTCCTTCACTGTTGAATGATAACCCGGTACTCAAAAAATGCTTGCTGAAGTCGAATTTATTGAACCGAAAGGATACAAATGTCGCAGCCAAGCTGTAAACAACGATACAACGCATTCCGTTCTCTGGACTACATTCTGCTACTTAAGCCCTTTCATGGTTTGGCAGCGGGAGATTGAGAACGAACGAAGAGGAAGAAGAATCACATCCTTCCTTTTCTCACCGGTCTGCAGCAGAACCTATGAATGTGAGGATAAAGAACACGTGCGCACTTGTACATTAGCATGTGCTTATTAGGTCAGATGTGACGCCATGCTCTTCGCGTGTATGACTACGTAGCACAGCACGCCGGGTTTCATTTTAACACGCCTTATATATAGATAGATAGATAGATATACAGATAGATAAATAGATAGATAGATATACAGATAGATAGATAGATAGACAGATAGATAGATAGATAGACAGATAGATAAATAGATAGATAGATAGATAGATAGATAGATAGATAGATAGATAGATAGATAGATAGATAGATAGATAGATAGATAGATAGATAGATAGATAGATAGATAGATAGATAGATAGATAGATAGATATTGGGCAGACATGACGGTTATCAGACAAAGGTGACGTCGAACTACCAATCATGATCTAAAAACTAAATAGATAAAATTGAGGAAAGATAGGGAGATATACAAATGTACGCATAATCAGACAATCCGATCAACTGACATATATGATATATGGATGAATGGATGGACAAATGATTGAATGAATAGCAAGCAGACTTACAGTTAGTCATACGGACAATCAGACTGACAAATGTTTCTTTTCATTGTCACAAACACATGTTCTCGCGGATAAACAATAATAGAGAAACGATCATTAATAGAAAAACAGGAATGCAGAAAAAGCAACACGCTTTATCAGGGTTCTGAAAACTTAAACCAACAGAAGGTCATATAAGTTCAAATGTTATGTCAGACAGGTTACACCTCAATAATTCTCTATATTGTACTTGATCGTCTGCGACGTGGTCGAGGAGGTCATTTGGAGCAGTACTTATCTCTTCCTCTTCCGCGAGAGCTCTAAAGGTTTCCCAGAAAGACCGTTAGGCTGTTGAATCCGCTGTCTTGTTCTTGACCTAACCCAGTCTACTTGAGAACTGAATTACTTATTTATTTTATGGCTCGTTCCTCGACAGGCGGATGTACCGCTGGTCTTTCCCGTCTCCTACGATCTCTATCCTGAGTTATAATAAGCTTTCATGTTGACGTATAGCGGATGTTGCTGTGGGGTGCAAGGGAGACAATCGCAGCACATTTTGGGGTCTAACCTGCGGCCTTCTTCAGCCTCCACGACCAGACTTCTGTCCACTTGCTCTAACTGTTCTCCTTTCTTCGAAGT
Source organism: Ariolimax columbianus (assembly GCA_036924085.1). Taxonomy (NCBI): domain Eukaryota; kingdom Metazoa; phylum Mollusca; class Gastropoda; order Stylommatophora; family Arionidae; genus Ariolimax; species Ariolimax columbianus. Next base: position 101,523,254 of record JAVGWX010000005.1, on the reverse strand, counting down.
ATGTGGCCTGCCCAGCGAAAGTTTTGTTTGTTTGAGGGAAACAATTCCATCACTTGTCAACGTTTGACGTAGGTCGGAATTGTTGAGATTATGCCTGTGATGTGGTTAGCAAGGTCGACCATGCATTTCTGGAGAGTGAGTGAGAGCGAGCGTGAGCGAGACAGTGACAGAGAGAGCGAGAGAGATAGCAAGACAGAGCGAGAGAGAGCGAGCGTAAGAGCGAGCGAGTGATAGAGCGAGAGAGAGTGAGAGAGAGAGAGCGAGAGCGAGACAGTGACAGAGAGCGAGAGAGATAGCAAGACAGAGCGAGAGAGAGTGAGAGAGAGAGATCGAGACAGAGACAGCGAGAGAGATAGCAAGACAGAGCGAGAGAGAGCGTGCGAGAGAGAGCGAGAGCGAGAGCAAGACAGAGCGAGAGAGTGATAGAGCGAGAAAGAGAGCGAGAGAGAGAAAGAGAGCGAGAGTGAGTAAGAGAGAGAGAGAGCGAGCGTGAGAGAGAGATCTAGAAAGAGCGACAGAGAGAGAGGGAGAGAGCGAGAGCAAGATGGAGAGAAAGCGAGAGAGATCGAGAGAGAGAAAGAGGAAGCGGGAACTAGGGAAAGAAAGAGCGAAAGAGAGACAGAGCGAGATAGAGAAAAAGCGAGGGAGAGAGAGAAAGAATGAGTGAGAGAGAGCAAGAGAAAGAGAGCGAGAGAGAGAGAGAGCGAGAGAGAATGAGAGGGAGAGCGAGAGAGAGAGAGAAAGAGTGAGTGAGAGAGATAGAGAGGGAGAGAGATGCCTAGGTCACTCGCAGTTTGTTCTCTAAGCTATTACAAGTGTTCATATTTCAGGAGCAGAACATCTGTCGGGAGACCAGTGGAGTTGAAGTAAGACCCCCACAGAGTTCTATGCTGGCAACCTTCCAGGACTGTCGTAATGGACAAGAAGGTTGCCCAGGACGCGCGAAGTTGCACAGGACGCACAAAGTTGACCAGGATACGCGAAGTTGCCTCGCTATTTCCGGTTCTAGGCCGTTCTGCACATTGACTAGACGACCAAGATAGAAGTCTGTTCTCCATTGAGGATGACTGGGCTACATGAGCGAAACCTTTTCACTTTGATTTGGTCTTGAAGATATTCGTTTCTAGTCCTGCACTTTCCCTCTTTGCTGAACATCTCTAGCATTTGGTTAGTTTCTGCAGCTGGCTCTGATCAGCTATGTCGTCCGTGAATCGAAACTGATTAAGGTGTCTATCATCACCATTGATTCCAAAGTCCCCACAGTCTCTACAACGGAAGCGATGACTGATTCCAAGCAATGGTTAGATTTGATCTTCCTGGAGGACCCCCATTATGTATTGGAACCACAACTGGCCGCCGGGATGATGGAAGGTGATAGCTCAATCTAAGAAGAAGCTGACAAGGACTTTGATGTAGTCAGAGTCAACACTGTTGTACTAAAATACCCGACACATTTTACTAGGTAGTCTAGCATTGCACTATACCCAGGAGGACCACGGTCTACCTATCTCAAGCACACTTCAAGATGTAAGAAGAGCCAATGTAGCCTGTCACAAAAGAAGCGTCGTCAAGAACAAACTCAACTCAGCGAGAGTAACTTGGAACAATAACAACAAACCATGTGGGGAATTGCCGCGAAAAAAAACATTTCCACACATAAAACAAGCATAACTGCTCACACAACATAAACATATACTAACACTAATACAACATAAACATTTACTAATACACATATTAGCACTAGTACATATAAACATATATTGACACTAATACACACAAACAAATACTAACACTAGTACAAATAGACAACATACCTCTATCAGAGAATGTTAATCTTACTGTGCGATCATTGGAAACTTGTGGTTTCTTGTGGGGGCATTGGGTTGGAGGAAGGAAGAGAAAGGGGGAAGAGGGCCAGAAGACAGATAATCAGATAATAGAACATAACTGCTGATAATACGTAGCTCTTAGTCCCACTAATACATTCTTTGATTAAATGAGGGACTAGTGCATGAACAGACGGGACATGAAACAGGTCAGTGCAGAAATGAAACAGGTCAGTGCAGAAATGAAACAGGTCAGTGCAGAAATGAAACAGGTCAGTGCAGAAATTTTTTTGTTTTTGCGTTCGCCTTATTTATCTATTCCACAAGGCGTGTGTGCGTTACACTGTGGTTTTTATTTTGCGCCTGTCGGCCCAGTGCATCCGACTTCAGCATGCATTTTATGTAAGGGCCTGCTTCCTCCTGCATTTTCTAAGGGTTTGCTTTCCCGGGGTAACGGCCAGTGCTGTGATGGGGATCGAACCCAGCACCTTCTGGTTGTGAGCCGTACCACTTAATCACTAGGCCACGCCGTCCCCTCAGTGCAGAAATGAAACAGGTCAGTGCAGAAATGAAACAGGTCAGTGCAGAAATGAAACAGGTCAGTGCAGAAATGAAACAGATCAGTGCAGAAATGAAACAGGTCAGTGCAGAAATGAAACAGGTCAGTGCAGAAATGAAACAGGTCAGTGCAGAAATGAAACAGGTCAGTGCAGAAATGAAACAGGTCAGTGCAGAAATGAAACAAAACTATTCATGATAAATACTGATATTAACTGACGGGAAAACACGAGTTTAGACAGGGTGACTAATATTAATGAGTACCACTTATACGATATTTATCGTAACTTGTTGGTTATGAGTATGCGTCGCTAGACACATCAGCGAATGAATTTTACAGATATCAGCGGCCCAAAGCTTGTTGTATGCTTGGGTATTAACGAACCATAGTTGACCAATAAGCTATTCCGCCGCCAGGTGACAGCCCCGGAAACAGGCTGCATGTGTGGGGTATGGTTAAGAAAACAAATATAGAAGAGGGAAGGCAAACCCGGTCCCAAAAATACGGTGATGAAACAGGCTGTGTCAGGTCGAATGTTGTTATGAAGTCTCTCTGTAAACTGGGACACAATGTCGCAAAGGCCATTTCAGAACGAGCTATGAAGAGGAAATATTAGTGTCCCATTTGTTAAAAAGTTGATAAACTCTTTCTGTGATTCATCATCATGTAGAATGTGATTTGCAGAAGGCAGTCATCTTCAGGACCTCCGTGATGTCTTGTGTGCATCTTCTCCTTGGTCTCATTCTGCCCCGATTTCCTGGTCACCATACCTTCTAGTATCGTTCTCTAGAGAACATTTTGGCGTTTGATGTGGCCAAACAATTTTAGCTCTTTCGACAAGATATTGTTTACTAACCAATTTACATCGTTATCCTGTTCTTTAAGGATATCTGCATTTTCCCTTTTCGCAACTCGAGATATTTTGAACATCCTTCTGTAGCATTTTAATTCAACGGATTCAATCTTTTTCTAAAATGTTTGTCTGGTGGTCCACGTTTCACATCCGTTTGTTGCCACAAGGACGATGCAAGTACGCAGGATTTTTATGTTCGTCGTCTTATTAGAGATCTGCCATTCGTTTCTCATTTTATCCGATCTCTGCATTGCCATAGCTGTTCTCTGTCTGCCTTCCTTCGGGCCTTCTCAGTTGTTGCTTTTAATTGAGCCGAGGTACTCAAAACTTGCGATTTTCTCAATTTTCTGTTGTTAAAGAATAACTTTAGGTTTGGTCTTTGTCTTGCCTGTGCTCATAATCTTGGCATTACTTATGTTCAGGTATATATTTTGGTCTTTGCTTTGTTGATTTACCGACATAATCATCCGTTCCAGCCCCACAACATTCTTTGAGAGAACAACTGTGTCAAATGCATATCTGAGCTCTGGTATGTCGTTTCTCTGGTAGTCTAGGTTTAGTTGAGTAAGGTACTTATCTAAAGAGTTACAACATGTATCTACACCACAATACGACTTAAATTTAAAAAAACACAGTAAACACTGTCCTGGCTATAAAACAAAACAATATCATTTTTTATCAGAATAATCGTTGCACAGTATCAACAAAAAGTATAGAACATCTAAACTAAATAATCATAAAATATATTTATATTTTACCACCCCAGAAATTTCAAGCAGATGCTAATGATGATGTTTCTTTAAGTACGTGTCAACCAAAAATGTCTAAACCTGCAACAATAAAATTCCCCACCATCAAGAAATATTCTAGCCACAACTTAAGGGATCCAGTTTGCTCGCCGTCTTTCTTCTGCAACCTCAACAGACGATCACAAACTCGTCTTTACGACCAGATCACGCACTCAGACAAACCTGTACGCTCACACATAATCAGATCACGTATTCAGGAGATCTCTGCATTCACAAAAACTTAGATAACGTCACATATTCAAGCGAATCTGTACGCTTTCACATAATCAGAAGACACATCGTTCACAAAGTGTCTTGCATATATAACACACATTCAGATCTCGTCCTTATGCGATATGTACACTCATGTAAATATTTAAAACATACATAATTTACAAGGTGTCCTGCACGTACAACACAAATTCAGATTTCTCACAGTTCACAGGGTGTCCATCATAAACACCTATTGATTGCGACTACCCAACTCGAGGTATATGATGGTAAAGTCACCCTGGAAATTCTCACACTTCCAGACTCACTCTCAGTCTGCCTGACAGTCTCCTAGCCAGTCTGCTGAGTTTTATCCCTGCAGAGTATTTTATAGTCTCAATCAACAATATGACTGTCCAATGGTCTTCTGTTGGCTGCTTGACCTAGCCATCAGTCCAATTTGGAACTGCAACAACTAAATGTTATTTGTTGACTATCCATGAGTCACTGCTATTCTAAATGTATTAACTGGTCGTGGTAGCATCAGACTGTCATCAACCCCCATCCATGTCAATTCTGAACGCCAGAGTGGTCAGCTCTGAACACCTACCCCTTTACCAAATAAAGTCTGCCACCTAAACCCCTCGTTTCCTTTGTCGACCTAGTGTTGAAACGGCGATTAACCCTGCCGTGACCTGCGTTCCGTCCAACGCATTCATGCAACCTGTGTTCTTAGAGTCGTCAGCCGAAACTCCCCTGCCCTAAACGCCCACGCTCCAGCTGGAACTGTCACATTCCTACCCATTGTTAATGGCTCGAACCTGCCATACTTTCCATCGCCTTTGACGTTTCTCATTATAGATTCGGCATACATATTAAATAGATAAGACGAGAGTACGTATCCCAGTCTTACACCCCTTTCTAACGTCAAACCAGTCTAACGTTTTACCTGCTATTACGACCCAAGCTAGCTTGTTCCTGGTATAGGAATTCGATCAAGTAAATCAAGTGCGTTGGCAACTCCATGTCTCTCATTATGTTCAACAACGCTTGGTGTTTTACACAGTCGAACGCTTTCGTATAATCTATGAAGCAGGTGTGTGCGTCGACATTGCACTCTCTGCATATTTCTATAATATTTCTTATGTTGAGGATGATCCCTCGTGTCCATACCTTGTTTAAAACCTGCAAGTGCTTCATGTACGTCCTCATTGAGCGGGTTTTCTAGCCTCTTCATGATGATTCGTAAAATGATGTTGCTGTCATGGCTGATTGGAGCGGTGGTTCAATAATCGGTGCATTGCTTCAAATCGCCTGTCTTGTGGAGATATACATACACAGATCTTGACCAAGTTCCTGGTCATATTTCACTGTGTCAGACCTTCTTACATAGTGCATGACAGATGCTGACACTGGCTTCCCTACTGCTTAAATACATTCACTGGGCACGTCTGCATTCTGGTGATTTCCCTTTCTTCAAACCTTGGATTGAGGAACGGACCTCGTCTATACTAGGTTCCGGCTCTGGATCAAGTGACTTAGGTGTTGTGCTGGAGCCGCCTCTGGTGTTTTCATACATTTCTCTGCATCAATCTTTCTATCTCTCCAGTAAGCCCTAGCTTTCTGTCAGTGTACTGTAATCTTTATCGTGTATGACATGCAATCCCTGTTTTAATTCGCCGCTTACTATTTTGATTTATTTGAACGCGTCTTCTTCTTTTCCTTGTTTCTGTAACGCTTCTATTCTGCTACACGTGTCCGATATGTGTTGTTTCTTGTCCTTCCTGATCTCTCTTCTATTCTGCTACACGTGTCCGATATGTGTTGTTTCTTGTCCTTCCTGATCTCTCTTCTATTCTGCTACACGTGTCCGATATGTGTTGTTTCTTGTCCTTCCTGATCTCTCTTCTATTCTGCTACACGTGTCCGATATGTGTTGTTTCTTGTCCTTCCTGATCTCTCTTCTATTCTGCTACACGTGTCCGATATGTGTTGTTTCTTGTCCTTCCTGATCTCTCTTCTATTCTGCTACACGTGTCCGATATGTGTTGTTTCTTGTCCTTCCTGATCTCTCTTCTATTCTGCTACACGTGTCCGATATGTGTTGTTTCTTGTCCTTCCTGATCTCTCTTCTATTCTGCTACACGTGTCCGATATGTGTTGTTTCTTGTCCTTCCTGATCTCTCTTCTATTCTGCTACACGTGTCCGATATGTGCTGTTTCTTGTCCTTCCTGATCTCTCTTCTATTCTGCTACACGTGTCCGATATGTGTTGTTTCTTGTCCTTCCTGATCTCTCTTCTATTCTGCTACACGTGTCCGATATGTGTTGTTTCTTGTCCTTCCTGATCTCTCTTCTATTCTGCTACACGTGTCCGATATGTGTTGTTTCTTGTCCTTCCTGATCTCTCTTCTATTCTGCTACACGTGTCCGATATGTGTTGTTTCTTGTCCTTCCTGATCTCTCTTCTATTCTGCTACACGTGTCCAATATGTGTTGTTTCTTGTCCTTCCTGATCTCTCTTCTATTCTGCTACACGTGTCCGATATGTGTTGTTTCTTGTCCTTCCTGATCTCTCTTCTATTCTGTTACACGTGTCAAATGTGTGTTGTTTCTTGTTCTTCCTGTTCAGTCTCATATTCTGCTACACGTGTCCAATATGTGTTGTTTCTTGTCCTTCCTGATATCTCTTCTATTCTGCTACACGTGTCCAATATGTGTTGTTTCTTGTCCTTCCTGATCTCTCTTCTATTCTGATACACGTGTCCAATATCTGTTGTTTTTTGTTCTTCCTGATCCCTCTTCTAATTTTTCTTGTGCGTTTTTTTTGGGGGGTGAATATTAATAAGCTGACTCAAAGAAGTCCACACCTTGTTGTTACATTGTAGACTCCTTCCAAATATATTAGCGGTCCACATACATGTACTTCTGTACACGCACACCTGGGCACTTATAATCATATAGGTACATATACGAACACTATCCTCATATACATACATACTTACATTTATACATACATACGCACAACATACATAAATACATACATACATAGATACATACACACACATATATTTCTTACATACACACATGTACATATACACATATACAAACATACACATACACACGCACATATACACATACACACAACTACGTATTCCGATCGTCCCTAATTTAACATGTCCTGCCGCCTAGATTTTTCCCCAAAAGACTTTCTTTGAAATGAGCTATCCTCGTTGTTAAGGTAATTGCTTTCAACTCCTGCTGTGTGTAAGATCCTTGTTGATGTGTTCATGTTTGTATATTATATTATTGTCTTTTACTGGAGAATGCTATTGTTAACTAGCGTCAGTGTTTCTGTTGGTGTGTCTTGTTTTACGACAATAACCAAATGTGTGTCCGTCTTTAGGTCGTGTACTTATTTACTGTAATTTTTAGCTCGTCCTTCATTTTGGATTTATTGATGGGTTTCTTGGGTAGTTTTTGAACATGTCCTACTTTCCTGCTACTATGACATGATTTTGTCCACTCCTCTCTGCTACTATGACATAATTTTGTCCACTCCTCTCTGCTACTATGACATAATTTTGTCCACTCCTCTCTGCTACCATGACATGATTTTGTCCACTCCTCTCTGCTACTATGACATGATTTTGTCCACTCCTCTCTGCTACTATGACATGATTTTGTCCACTCCTCTCTGCTACCATGACATGATTTTGTCCACTCCTCTCTGCTACCATGACATGATTTTGTCTACTCCTCTCTGCTACTCCTCTTGTATGATTTTAAAAATAAAACTCTTTAGCTCTGATTGTCCTGGCCGACCTTCAATTGCATCCGTCTTGCTCTTCCTTCTTTGACTACATTATCTGAGATCTCTTTTGCAATTCAGAAAAGAGGTTTTAACAATAAACAACTTTCACAATTACCCCTGGCAACGGTGGGATTGAGGAGCGGAGGGGTGGGAAGGGGTGGGGGAGATTGGGGGGAGGAATGGCGTTGGGATGGGGAATGGGAGGGGGGGGTGGGAGGGGAGAGATTGGGGTGAGGAATGGGGGTGGGGTGGGGAATGGGAGGAGGGGGTGTTTTAAAGGGCAGGAGTTGAGAGTAGAATTGGGGGATGTGAGGAATAGAGATGAGGTGGGGGAGATGACACGCTGAAGGGGAGGAAGGAGAGATGAAAGAGTAGAGGGTGAAGTGATTGACGGTTTGGAGGGGGTGAAGAGATAATGGATTTAAGGAAGAGGGAGAGATTGACGTCCTTTTGTGTGGAGGGGAGAGGGTGGAGGTGGAAATAGATGGTGGGTTGAGAAGGGAAGAGATTAGTGGGCCGATGGGTGATGAGACGTCGGTTCAGAGGACCGGATGAGAGTGGACTGGTGAACATCTGATCTAGGTTTGCATTAGATTTTGTTTCAAACGCCAGAAAAACTCGCTTGCAACTCTGGCTAATTTATTTGACATACACCTTATTTTACAACTCGCGATCAGGGAACGGCGTGGCCTAGTGGTTAAGTGACACGGCTCACAACCCAAAGGTGCTGGTTTCGATCCCCATCACAGCGCCGGCCGTTACCCCGGGGAAGCAAACCCTTAGAAAATGCAGGAGGAAGCAGACCCTTACATAAAATGCATGCTGAGGTCGGATGCATTGGGCCGACAGGCGCAAAATAAAAACCACAGTGCAACGCACACCGCCTTGGGGAATAGAGAAACAAGGCGAACGCAAAAAACAAAACAAACTCGCGATCAAAGCTGCTCCGAGATTTTTCAACCTGCGCGTCTATCAATAAGACAATCTTCAATGTCAGGGAGATCAGCCTTTAAAACACATCCCATCATATTAGTGTGATCTTCCTTACCTGTACACATCACCTTCCACATGTACCTGTCTCCAACACACCCAACACATGTCCCTGTCTCCAACACACCCAACAAATGTCCCTGTCTCCAACACCCCCCAACAAATGTTCCTGTCTCCAACATCAACCAACACATGTCCCTCTCCACAACATCCCCCAACACATGTTCCCTCTCCACAACATCCCCCAACACATGTCCCTCTCCACAACATCCCCCAACACATGTCCCTCTCCACAACATCCCGCAACACATGTCCCTCTCCACAACATCCCCCAAAACATGTCCCTGTCCCCAACATCAGCCAACACATGTCCCTCTCCACAACATCCCGCAACACATGTCAATCTCCACAACATCCCCCAACACATGTCCTTCTCCACAACATCCCCTAACACATGTCCCTCTCCACAACATCCCCCAACGCATGTCCCTCTCCACAACATCCCCCAACACATGTCCCTCTCCACATTTCCCTCTCCACAACATCCCACAACACATGTCCCTCTCCCCATTTCCTTCTCCACAACATCCCCCAACACATGTCCCTCTCCACAACATCCCCCAAAACATGTCCCTCTCCACAACATCCCCCAAAACATGTCCCTCTCCACAATATCCCCCAACACATGTCTCTGTCCCCAATATCAGCCAACACATGTCCATCTCATCATGTCCCTGTCTCCAACACATGTCCCTCTCCACATGTCCCTGTCCCCAACACATGTCCCTCTCAACATGTCGCTGTCCGCAACATCACCCAACATATTTGTCTCAATCAGAATGGTGTATTGATTTCACGCAAGGTTTCCTAAATAAGCTTATCATCATATTTAAAGTTTAAACCTGGACCAATCCCATAATTTTCATGATTGAAACCTGGACCAATTCCATAATTTAATTGTCAGGGTTGAAATCTGGACTAATCCCATAATTTTCAGGATTCAATCCTGATGTTGGCTGATGTTGGAGACAGGGACATGTGGAGAGGGACATGTGTTGGCTGATGTTGTGGAGAGGGACAAATCCCATAATTTTCATGGTTGAAACCTGGACCAATTAGCACTTACATATTTTTCAATGGAAACTACTTTTCTAAGAAATTGCATGTTCTTGTTAATTGTGCCAACAACAGCATACTAAGCAGCATAGTGGGAAATCTATTTTGGTTATCAGAAGGCGACAAATTGATCGACCTACCCATGGACACAGACATAAGAAAGTGCATCTATGCTGATGACACAGCAGTTGCTGCCCAGTGAAAAGGGTTTGGGGAAGTGGAAAGCAAACTGTCAAGTTCTCTCAATGACCTTGCAGAATACTACAACAAGAATCACCTTAAACCAAATCCCAGAAAGACCTAGGTATGTGCCTACCACCTCAGAAACAAAGAGAAAACTCCAGATTAGCTGGCAAGGGCAGGTGCTTGAACACTGCACGGCTCTCAAATATCTGGCGTGAAATTAGACCGCACATTGTCTTACATAACGCACTGCCAAGAGACAAAGCGTAAGATATACATAAGAAATAATATCATTAGAAAACTGTCCGGCATAACATGGGGGCTACTGCCATCAGTCCTTCGTACATCTACACTTGCCTCGTGTTTTTCCGTAACTGAATACGCTGCGCCAGTCTGGAAAAACTCTGCTCATGCGAAACTAGTTGATACAACAATAAATGAGGCAGGTCGGGTAGTATCAGGGTGCCTAAAACCCACCCCATTGATCAAATATACCCCAAAATTGGCATAACACAACCCGAGATTCGAAGAAGCGTCGCAGCAGAAATCGAACGAGAAAAACAGGTGCACGACCCAAAGCACCAAATGTTTGGACAGCAGATACAAAACACAAGACTCAAATCCAGATATAGCTTTCTAAAAACAACAAACCCCTTACATACAAACCCTGAAAGTCACCTTATCGAGAGATGGCACGAATTGGTGCAGGCCCTAGAGATGGAACTTCGAGAGGAACCTGCTCCTGGACATCATTTACCATACACAACATGGAAGTTGCTGAACAGACTCCGAACTGGTGTATCACTGTGCAAGAGAAATATGAAGCGATGGGGATACACAGTTGATGACATATGTGATTACGGCGTAATACAGGACCCATACCACCTGATGACCTGCCCCAACCTCCAGGAAACATGCAATAGGCGCGACATGCTGGAGGCAAATGACAAGGCAATCCATGTCGCTGAATACTGGAAGCAAGATATATAACGTGGTGCTTGGACACGGAAACACACACATCGACTCTTCTGACCACACATTTATTACAGAAAACACTCGTTCAACTTGTGGAGATGTACCATGGCGATGCAGACAATCTATTCTACTACAGCCCTGAGAGTCTTTACTAATGAGTTTCTTTGTTTGCAATGATGAAAAAGGCAATGCCCCTTTTCTTTATACTTAAAGTTTTGTTTTTCCTAATTGTTGTTCCTTAGAAGCCAAAAAAACTCTTTGCAATAACACACTCATCAAATAAGTCATCAATGTTAGGGATTTCCTTTCCAATCCTTTGGTTGATCTTAACTGTAGACTACTCAACACTGGACCAAGATGCTTTCCAATCCTTTGGTTGATCTTAACTGTAGACTACTCAACACTGGACCAAGATGCTTTCCAATCCTTTGGTTGATCTTAACTGTAGACTACTCAACACTGGACCAAGATGCTTTCCAATCCTTTGGTTGATCTTAACTGTAGACTACTCAACACTGGACCAAGATGCTTTCAAATCCTTTGGTTGATCTTAACTGTAGACTACTCAACACTGGACCAAGATGCTTTCCAATCCTTTGGTTGATCTTAACTGTAGACTACTCAACACTGGACCAAGATGCTTTCCAATCCTTTGGTTGATCTTAACTGTAGACTACTCAACAGTGGACCAAGATGCTTTCCAATCCTTTGGTTGATCTTAACTGTAGACTACTCAACACTGGACCAATATGCTTTCCAATCCTTTTGTTGATCTTAACTGTAAACTACTCAACACTGGACCAAGATGCTTTCCAATCCTTTGGTTGATCTTAACTGTAGACTACTCAACACTGGACCAAGATGCTTTTTAATCCTTTGGTTGATCTTAACTGTAGACTACTCAACACTGGACCAAGATGCTTTCCAATCCTTTGGTTGATCTTAACTGTAGACTACTCAACACTGGACCAAGATGCTTTCCAATCCTTTGGTTGATCTTAACTGTAGACTGCTCAACACTGGACCAAGATGCTTTTTAATCCTTTGATTGATCTTAACTGTAGAATACTCAACACTGGACCAAGATGCTTTCCAATCCTTTGGTTGATCTTAACTGTAGACTACTCAACACTGGACTAAGATGCTTTTCAATCCTTTGGTTGATCTTAACTGTAGACTGCTCAACACTGGACCAAGATGCTTTTTAATCCTTTGATTGATCTTAACTGTAGACTACTCAACACTGGACTAAGATGCTTTCCAATCCTTTGGTTGATCTTAACTGTAGACTACTCAACACTGGACTAAGATGCTTTTCAATCCTTTGATTGATCTTAACTGTAGACTACTCAACACTGGACCAAGATGCTTTCCAATCCTTTGGTTGATCTTAACTGTAGACTGCTCAACACTGGACCAAGATGCTTTCCAATCCTTTGGTTGATCTTAACTGTAGACTACTCAACACTGGACCAAGATGCTTTCCAATCCTTTTGTTGATCTTAACTGTAGACTACTCAACACTGGACCAAGATGCTTTCCAATCCTTTGGTTGATCTTAACTGTAGACTACTCAACACTGGACCAAGATGCTTTTTAATCCTTTGGTTGATCTTAACTGTAGACTACTCAACACTGGACCAAGATGCTTTCCAATCCTTTGGTTGATCTTAACTGTAGACTACTCAACACTGGACCAAGATGCTTTCCAATCCTTTGGTTGATCTTAACTGTAGACTACTCAACACTGGACCAAGATGCTTTCCAATCCTTTGGTTGATCTTAACTGTAGACTGCTCAACACTGGACCAAGATGCTTTTTAATCCTTTGATTGATCTTAACTGTAGACTACTCAACACTGGACCAAGATGCTTTCCAATCCTTTGGTTGATCTTAACTGTAGACTACTCAACACTGGACTAAGATGCTTTTCAATCCTTTGGTTGATCTTAACTGTAGACTGCTCAACACTGGACCAAGATGCTTTTTAATCCTTTGATTGATCTTAACTGTAGACTACTCAACACTGGACCAAGATGCTTTCCAATCCTTTGGTTGATCTTAACTGTAGACTGCTCAACACTGGACCAAGATGCTTTTTAATCCTTTGATTGATCTTAACTGTAGACTACTCAACACTGGACCAAGATGCTTTCCAATCCTTTGGTTGATCTTAACTGTAGACTACTCAACACTGGACCAAGATGCTTTCCAATCCTTTGGTTGATCTTAACTGTAGACTACTCAACACTGGACCAAGATGCTTTCCAATCCTTTGGTTGATCTTAACTGTAGACTGCTCAACACTGGACCAAGATGCTTTTTAATCCTTTGATTGATCTTAACTGTAGACTACTCAACACTGGACTAAGATGCTTTTCAATCCTTTGGTTGATCTTAACTGTAGACTGCTCAACACTGGACCAAGATGCTTTTTAATCCTTTGATTGATCTTAACTGTAGACTACTCAACACTGGACCAAGATCCTTTCCAATCCTTTGGTTGATCTTAACTGTAGACTACTCAACACTGGACCAAGATGCTTTCCAATCCTTTGGTTTATCTTAACTGTAGACTACTCAACACTGGACCAAGATGCTTTCCAATCCTTTTGTTGATCTTAACTGTAGACTACTCAACACTGGACCAAGATGCTTTCCAATCCTTTGGTTGATCTTAACTGTAGACTACTCAACACTGGACCAAGATGCTTTTTAATCCTTTGGTTGATCTTAACTGTAGACTACCCAACACTGGACCAAGATGCTTTTTAATCCTTTGGTTGATCTTAACTGTAGACTACTCAACACTGGACCAAGATGCTTTCCAATCCTTTCGTTGATCTTAACTGTAGACCGCTCAACACTGGGCCAAGAAGCTTTTAACCAAAGAAAGTTTTCTGCCTGTCCAAAACTCTCTTTTGATAGGTCCGAATATAGGAAACATCTTTGACAAAACTTGTCAATTACTTCTTAACTTTTTAAAATGATTGCACCATTTTCTCCAAATTCTCACAGCAAAGCCTTTGCTTCATGGGGTACAATTTCACAGTATCTTTCATTCGTCAATATTTGTAATCAGGACTTGCATTTCTAGCATATCTGCAGCGCTGGTATTTTTATTTTTCCTGAAGAAAATGACTTTGTTGAAAAGACTGAGCTGTACAAACAATAAATATATTTCATCACAATCATTTTCAAAGAATAGTTTATCAATCACGTGCACTGTTCTTTGGAACAAAAATAGGATTTCAGACCATCACAGATGTCAAGAATTGTTTTAACTGCTGGTAGCATTAACACAAATCTGGTTAAACTATGTTGTAATTTCTTTTTGTTTTCCACTCCGGCAAAGTCACACAATTTCTTTAACTGTGTTACACGAAGTGTGTATATGTGAAAATATTTAAAATAAGTGGTCCGGTATTAATTGGTAGTACATTAAGAACTGTTTAGAGACAGTTGTGTCCGATGTGTGTACCACAGCCAATACCAACAAGGTCCTTTCCAAGTTTGGCTTTTAATTGGTTGAAGATGTTGCTCTTGCCTTTTCGTTTCACATGGCCTAAATTTGTGTTACAGTTATCCGCACACAATACTACATTTTCTTTCAACGCGTGTTTGTCAATAATTGAGGCTAAGGCATCAGTGAGGATTTGAGCCGTCTCACCTAGAACAGGTTTCAGCCGTCTGACCTGGTACAGGCGTCATCTGTCTCACCTGGAACAGTGCACATATTGCACAATTCGACCTGAACACCCTGGCGAGGAATCATTTTAACAGCTTTTCGGTTCGAATCATCGATAGAAATTGTCACACAGTTTGGCCCTGCTAGGTCTACGGCAAGCTCAGATTTAGCCATTGGTGTAATGACATTCACGATCGCGGCTTCACATTTTGTCTCGCTAGACGACATTTTGGATCAATGAGTTTTGACAAACAGTCAGACGTATTGAAACTCAAGTAATGAGAAACTCGAGTCACGAGAAACTCAAATAATGAGAAATTCATGTCACGAGAAACTCAAGTCACGAGAATCTTAAGCATTGAAAAACTTAAGCCATGAAAAACATGTTTGAAAAGCAAAGACAGCCTATTTAGCGGCAAGGAAAAGCTCCAAATCTGCTGTTTCTTTACTGTTATCAAGTGTATATATTTGCGAGGATCTAGCAGCTAAAGCAACCTTCTGCCATTCGTGATGAGCTAGCACCTCAAACAACACTCGTCTTGTGCCCTCGTGACGAATAGCACCTCAAACAACACTCGTCTTGTGCCTTTCGTGACAATCTAGCACCTAAAGCAACAGTCGTCTTGTGCCATTCGTGGCGAACTAGCAGCTCAAACAACACTCGCCTTGTGCCATTCGTGACGAACTAGCAGCTCAAACAACACTCGCTTTGTGCCCTCGTGACGAACTAGCAGCTCAAATAACACTCGTCTTGTGCCCTCGTGACGAACTAGCACCTCAAACAACACTCGTCTTGTGCCCTCGTGACGAACTAGCAGCTCAAACAACACTCGCCTTGTGCCCCTCGTGACGAACTAGCAGCTCAAACAACACTCGCCATGTGCCCTTCGTGACGAATTAGCAGCTCAAACAACACTGGCCTTGTGCTCTTGAGATTGCAAATGTTCATTAATATATGACCTACCTCCATGTGCCACAGAGAATTCCGAAGAAAACTGATCACATTTTGCCCTGCCTACAAAAAGCTTCTTTGTGAAAAAGATAATGCTTCTGTGGTTAATGTGTACGCTCTTTAATAAAATTGTAAAAGTAAATTACGATTTAAAAGAGATTAACATTTTCAAATCTATGCCCAAGTACAGTTCAGAAATGGGTAAAATCCACAAAATACTCCGTAATGCAAACAGCCCCATACAGATACGCTCTGACCACTGGCCTGTATAAATAATAAATAAATTGGACATTGTTATTGACTTACATTGGCAAACTCCATTTGCCTTTACTGTGTGTGTTGATTCAAGTATAAACAAACGCAAGTGGCGTAGTGCAAAGCTTAGAGATTGCCAGTCTTTGCAAGAAGAATTTGAGCTTATTGACAAATATGTTAGCTGATAACCTCCAAAGTTATGATATCAATGTGTACGAGATGATCTTACATTTTCAGACAGGATAAATATATTTTTTTTAAACTATTATTGAAACGGGTAGATTAGCAGCCTCCCTATTCTCACTTATTATTTTCCCTGTACTGTCTATGAGAGAGCCTATTTTGTGTTTGGTCCTTTGTTTATTTCTAACATACGAGAAGAAGCTTTTACTGCCAGTCTTGATTCTCTGAGCAAGTTTTTTTTTCGAAGTCTATTTTTGCTGTTTTATTCGCTTTCTGATATATGTTCTGCTTGTCCAGATATTTTAAATATGTTTCTTTTGATTTACCTGCATCTATATATTTTTTCCATGCTTTATTTTCACCTCTTCTACATTTCACTTCAAATCTAGTTATCCACTTTTACGCTTGGGGTTTACCTCCCTACATGGAACACATTCCTCTTTTAGCGTTTCTAGAACTGTTTTAAAACTCTCCCACTCCTGTTCAACATCTGTTCCTACGACAATATCTTTCCAGATTATGTGGTTCACTGCCTCTTTCATCCTCTTAACATCCGCCTTAGAGTAGTCGTATATTCGCGTGTTTATGTTTACATTTTTCCCTGCAATAAGATCCCAACGGATGATTTGATGGTCACTTGAGCCAAACAGTTCCCCAAACGGTAACATTTTCAATCATATTTATATACGGGAGAAATAAGCTGCGCGAGCCTAGCCCGCTAATCAGGAAATCCTGACAGTTATCAGGAAATATCATTATGAGTATTTATGTAAATCACAATAGGCTGCACGTTTGTAAGCTCACATACACATAAGAATTGAGTGCGTACAGGAAACTAAAACCACTTATTAATATAAGATAATGTTTTGAATCACATAAATAAAGATGTCGAATATTTCAGTGTCTTAACAAGTACGATATGATGCTTTTAAATAAAATACGAGATATGGGACAAACCCATTCAAACGGGTTACATAATTTAACAAAAATATGCCACAAAGGTATTCACATTATTTTAAAATGCTTTATAAACAATGATGATTCTCTTAAGCTATGTATTAATAGTACACAGCTATCTGCAGAATATGAAAGTTAATCTACAAATCTTCTAACAAATAACTATCACAACAACGACAATTATTACCTGCGTAAAGTTTCTTCCATAAAAACGTGACAACTGCAAAATGGCGACAGCTTTGCTTTTAACCCAAATTTGTGGTGGGAGTTTAAAGCCATTTGAAAAAAAAAATATAAATCGTAATTGGTGGTGTATTTAGACCACACGAAAATTCAGCGAACAAAAGAGCAATAAACGAGCAGTAGACGTCTTTATCTCGGGTATGAATGCTGATGGTCATACAATGGGAAATACGAGCTCCAGACCGAACAGCTGTGACTGATAATGCTCTGGCTAATGACCTTGTTGTACATACTTTGAAATGGACGCTCCGAGCTGTGAACTTGGGTGGGGCATTTCCGCTAGAGTTATACAATAAAGGCGGAGACCATGCTGGGTGAGGCATGCATAACAACGAGAATGGAGATCCAGAAGGTCATTTCGGCTTTGAGATTGATTATCTGAGACCTCTTTAACAACGACAGTCAGTGTATCGGACTTTCAATCCTTGCTTCTAAAGATATAGAAGGGCTGGCTGCAACATACATGCACAGCTGACACACACTAGAGGTATAGCGCCTTCGTGGACACGTCTGAATCTATATTACTAGCTACGCTTGATATCGTGTCACTGAATGAGAAGTTGGCGTCGCCTACTACCAGACCCCCATAGTCGGAAATTTGGGGAGACGAGAAAAGATGATGTTCTATGGTCGATCTACGGCCGTCTCTTGAACTTTGACACTGTGATCAATGAACTGATAATCGATAGACTGCTGGTTCACACTCTGATCAATGAGCTGACAATCCACAGACTGCTGGTTCACACTGTGATCAATGAACTGACAATCGATAGACTGCTGGTTCACACTGTGATCAATGAGCTGACAATCCACAGACTGCTGGTTCACACTGTGGTCAATTAATTGACAATCGATAGACTGCTGGTTCACACTGTGGTCAATGAATTGACAATCGATAGACTGCTGGTTCACACTGTGGTCAATTAATTGACAATCCACAGACTGCTGGTTCACACTGTGGTCAATGAATTGACAATCCACAGACTGCTGGTTCACACTGTAGTCAATGAATTGACAATCCACAGACTGCTGAATTATAAAATCATTTGATTGAGTTTCAATCGAGCGCTGGGCACAGCCGGTCGCTTAGACAGGAAGCGTCTACTACCAGAAACAGATGAGTTGACCATTTTTTCTTATATGTTGATTTGTTAATTCAGTGTTGTTGTCCCTGATGAAGACCTATTGGTAGTAACGTAGGTTTTGTTTGTGTTCTCGTCTCGGCGCGGTATCTGACCATACCCATTTTAAAATTTTGATTAAGCTCAACCTTAATCAACTTTTACTAGTTTCTGTCATGTTTTTTTTCTCATTATACACATCCACAGAACGGCTGCAGCGTCGCCTTATTTTAATCTGCTATTTGCTTGAGGGAGCGCTTATGTGTTTTCTCGATTTGCAGGAATATCAATTATTAACTGAATAGGAACACACGATTTATTCCAATCCAACACTTCACATCATGAGTTCACGCTGACGTCGAGGTCGACGTCATTGAATGATGTAGATCACTGTGGCATTGTCAATAATACTCACCTAGCCGACATTTGAATTAGAAATGTGTATACGCAGTCCATTTTCATTGAGATGTCATGCAAAATACCGTGTTCATTCTTTCTCATTAGCGTAGTTTCTAAACTTACCCAAGACCCAGCGGGTTATTAGTAAACAAGAGGGTAACGGAGGGAGAGGGAGCGGTGCAGCAGCCGGACAAAAGTAGTGAGACCAACGACCCTGATCAAGTCTGGCCCGCTGATCGGGAAAGAGATGGCCAATACCAATCCAAGAACCAACAGCCCAGACCCCTACAGTATCAGCAAAACCGCACTACGATGGCCTCATCAAACATGTATAAAACAATCGTCCAATGGTCACTTTGTATCAAGACTACTCGACTTGAGACAGAGTTGAGACTCGTACAAAATTATATATACCTTGTCGCTTATGACGTTTGACTCATAAGTCATATGACTTATGACACGATCATTATATTTCCTTTCCATCATTTAGAAGATATGTAATGTGTATATGTTGTGACGGGCTGGAGTACATTAAGAAATTAATGAGGTCACGATGAAGCGGATACAAAAATGACCCAAATTGCGTGTCATTATCTGTGAAAGACCTCTAAATTACCGTAATAAAATATTTTGTCTAGTATCTTGGTGGGGTTGGAGATGACATTAATGAAAGACGTGATATCTTGGGGTTGGAGGTGACATTAATGAAAGACGTGATATCTTGGTGGGGTTGGAGGTGACATTAATGAAAGACGTGATATCTTGGTGGGATTGGAGGTGACATTAATGAAAGACATGATATCTTGGGGTTGGAGGTGACATTAATGAAAGACGTGATATCTTGGTGGGGTTGGAGGTGACATTAATGAAAGACGTGATATCTTGGGGTTGGAGGTGACATTAATGAAAGACGTGATATCTTGGTGGGGTTGGAGGTGACATTAATGAAAGACGTGATATCTTGGTGGGGTTGGAGGTGACATTAATGAAAGACGTGATATCTTGGGGTTGGAGGTGACATTAATGAAAGACGTGATAACTTGGTGGGGTTGGAGGTGACATTAATGAAAGACGTGATATCTTGGATTCAGTCGCTAATTGCGATGTCATTAGAATTGGATGAGGAGACATACTGACACTAACCAACGACCGCCTGCTGGAAGATGACACTCAATTCACGAATAGATCACCGAAGTTGGATATTAGACTCGGGAACAACTAGGTGGGTACCTTACTATGAAGGGTCAGGAGTGAATACTATCAATGCGCTATCAGTATCCCTTCCCCATTCGCTACGTTCTATGGCGTGGCACTGATGTGGACTCTTTGTAGCAGAACAGATTCTAGTTAAACAAACAAGATACTATTGTGGGTTATTTATTTCTTCATTGATTTTATTTGTGATCATGTGTGTCTTACATTTTATTTGTTGGGTTTAATTTTTAAAAAGTATAATAAAGAGTGTATTGAGATTTCTGATGTTCACCGAGAGAGTTTATATTGTTGATAAATAAACGGTGCTTTGGTGTGCATTCGTCACAGACTGTACAGGTTAAATATTTTTATATCACGTCGAATAGAAATAAGCTATGTCTTCATTACATGCCATTTTGAATGGAAGTCTACATGGGAAGAAAATACAAATGGAAAGACCATCAATTTCTTTCTGTTTATTTAATAGATAAAAACGTGAAGACATTTGTTGTGTGATAAAGTTAAAAACAGTTACAATGTTACTCTAGTAAAGGGAGAAATTGAAAACGGAACACGTTTTGAAAATGTCGGATCCATTGTAAGCCACAATAAAGATTGCCAAAAAGAAGTCAGAAGATGGCACTGGTGACGTAGTGGTT
Organism: Ariolimax columbianus; assembly: GCA_036924085.1. Lineage (NCBI taxonomy): Eukaryota > Metazoa > Mollusca > Gastropoda > Stylommatophora > Arionidae > Ariolimax > Ariolimax columbianus. The sequence continues at coordinate 101,502,288 of JAVGWX010000005.1, read as the reverse complement.
AAATAAAAATGAGGAATCAAACTACGACACAACAATAACAAACACAAATATAAACTATGAGGACATTAATCTTATATGTGGCAACGTACGGATGCGAAGCACGGACCATCACACAAATACTTAAGTAGAACACTTGATCCTTCCAGCTGAAAACCTCCAGGAAACTCAAAAAATATCATAGATAGCGAAAAGAGCAAAACAGTCGTCTTAAAGAAGCTGGATATAGAACAACATTGTCTCGCAAACAACATTACATCAAGGAAACTAAAGTACTTTGACAATATCAAACACAACAAAGCTTAAAATAACTGGACTCGAGGGCATGGTACCTGGAAAACGTGACAAGAAGATGAGCGTACTTCATCAAAGAGGTTCTGAAGATGATACAGAAGTACGCGGAATCACTGGCCAACAACCAAAAGTACCACAGAGCGACTGGGATGAAAGCAACGTTCTGCAAAGGGCATGCTACATGATGATGGTTTGCGTTATGCGTTGTTACATTAAGCAGACCCAACATCACTGTACATCAGGCAGACCCATATGTATTCAGTTTATTTCAGCAGTTCTTGTAGCTTGCTGGCTATAAACTCCTGCTGCGTCCTCTCAGACACCGCTTTCTTCTCTTCTCCTTTCCCCTTTTTGGATCAATCAAGTTGAGTTTATTGATTGCTGGCTCATCGATTACAATGTCATCACCTTAAAAGTGGCTAATGATTGATTTAATTTCTGTGATTTCAGTTATGTTATCTATCCATCTGTCTCATCAACGTCCTCGTTACATGTAACCAGACATATTTGCGGTATAGATGCACAGGGGCAGTTGATCATGTTCAATTTTCATGAGATGACAGAAGCTGTTTTCAGTTTTGATTTGTTTTCCGTTGCTCATGGCGACATTATTGACTTTACTCGGGCATTTGATGTCCATATGTTGTAACTGTCCTCTCAAGCGTCTTGGATAAGGAAAAGTCTGACACTTGTATAATGGAGTTGTTATAAATAAACTGTAAATCAATTGTTGTATTACGACCAAACTCATGTTCCGGTGTGTAAACAGTGGTGCAGTTCGTATGTCACAACACAAGCTTTCTGAAATTTAGTTTCAATTTCTTTGACATCATGCTTTATTATTTTAAAGTTTTTATGTGTTAAATTTTAAACATGGAAGTCGCTGACACGTTAAGCAGTCACTGTTTAAATTGTTGGAGATAAAGTGGAGATAGTCGGTGGCTATTGTTTATCTTTTGCTTCCTAAGGTAACTTGCTATCATAACAGTGTTTATTCACATTACTTCGGTTCATCTGGAGAATTTTTATGGGGCTGATGGATAAAAGCCGTTTGCCTATGCAGACATAGCGCATTGTACAAGCTAGGTTTGTATATTATTTTACCTCTAATAGAAACAAAGCTATGCCTTACCCAGGTTTTGAAGGCTTACTCCTGTTGTTAGAAGACAGACGCGCAAAGTACTAGGCCAGCCGCTACTTTTCCTTAGCAAGTTGGAGAAATACTTGACCAGGTCTGCGCTGATGAGTGTGGTACACAATGATGATGTGTATGTTGGACATGACCTGCTGGGGTTTGTTAGAAAAAGAGGACGACAAAGAGAGGCGCAATGGATAGTTTAACATAGTGGCATAGAAGTGAGTCAGCAATAGATCTGATAAACAACACTTAAGACAAATAAAACAAAGTTATCCATTAAACAGGTGCCAGGAAGTTGGTCGCTGATTGCAAGACTGCACAACTGTTGGTTCACAGACATACCCAAGAACTGGATAAGTAAGCGGGGAGTACTCAAAACTATCATAGACACATCCAAGGGGTAATTTATCAAAACCATGTACTGGACAAGGTGGTGTTTGGGTTGCAGGAATGAACTGCTGTTGCCAAGGACGCACGTAAAAGTCTTGCCCGGGCATGTATTTTGCTTTCTTTGGCGCCGAACCACCTTCTAGCTCATGTAGTCCTCTCGATAAACATTGCATGAACTCCTTTCTCTCACACCGGCTGAGATTCATGAGAAGAGTATGTTTTCTGTGTCCATATTCTTGAAGCTTCTGCTGCTTGTAGTAGTACTTCCATGCATCGCTGGGCTGGAAATCCCTGGAATAGTGGCAGGAATACGTGGTGCAGGGTCCAAGGCCAGGTGACCTGACAAAAAAAAGTGAAACATTATTTCCTACGCCATCTTGTGATCTCATAACAGTAAGTTGGGGACATTATTCCCTACCTCATCTGGGAGCCACGTAGCGCAGTGGTTAGCGCGCTGGCTGCGCATCTGAGTCGTCCTGGGTTCATTCCCCAGTTGAGGCGGTCATGTTTTTTTCAGACCACAACAGCTTCCGGGTCGACCCAGACTTAAATTGGTACCGGTTCAGTCCGGGAAGTCCAGGCAGCGAGGCTACCCCCGTCATATAGCCGAGCCTTAAAAATGTGAAAACGCTAACACCTCACACCCCAACGGCAGTAATGCTATGGGATACTTTACTTTTTACATATTGTGACCTCACAACAGTAAGTTGGGGACATTATCCCTTACCCCTTCTAGTGACCTCACAACAGTAAGTTGGGGACATTATTCCTTACCCCATCTAGTGACCTCACAACAGTAAATTGGGATATTATTTTCTACCCCATCTTGTCACCTCACAACAGTAAGTTTCACAACAGTAAGTTGGGAACATTATTCCCTACCCCATCTAGTAACCTCACAATAGTAAATTGGGATATTATTCCCATCTTGTCACCTCACAACAGTAAGATGGGGACATTATTCCCTACCCCATCTTGTGACCTGACATCAGTAAGATGGGGGACATTATTCCCTACCCCATCATGTGACCTGACAACAGTAAGATGGGGACATTATTTCCTACCCCATCTTGTGACCTGACAACAGTAAGTTGGGGACATTATTCCCTACCCCATCTTGTGACCTGAGAACAGTAAGTTGGGGACATTATTCCCTACCCCATCTTGTGACCTGACAACAGTAAGATGGGGACATTATTCTCTACCCCATCTTGTGACCTCACAACATTAAGTTGGGGACATTATTCCCTACCCCATCTTGTGACCTGACAAGAGTAAGATGGGGACATTATTCCCTACCCCATCTTGTGACCTGACAACAGTAAGTTGCGGATCTGGGGTAGTTCTCTCGCCGGCCGCGATTGACTCACCCAGTGTTCGTACAGCGATCTCAGTCCCGCCAGACGGAGCGATAGCGCGGGCTTGCCGAAAACGCTCGCCCGCCTCTCCCCGGCTAGGTAGCGGGACGCGGTTTGTGGTGTCGTGCTCTCCGCAGAGGTGCGTTACTGTGGCCCGTATCGAGAAACTTTTACAGTCAGTACTGCTTTTTCGAAGGCTTATAGCAGAGCTCGACAATTCGTCTCGCTGGTGGTCAGACTCTCGCAAAGAGCTTGTGACCGGCAAATGGAAAGCAGGAATCCTGCCTAAAGGCCCTGTTCTCGCCCGACCAACCATCGGGAGAAGGGCAGGCCGGCAGGGCAAATATCGTCTCCAGTTCCTGTGAAATTCATCGCTGGGGCCGTTGGGATCCGTTCTGCACAGAGCGCTGCCATCCCTCCCCAAGCGAGCCCGGTCGGTCGGTCATCTGGTGTGTGTAGGGGCCCCTCTCAGGCGGTCCTAGGTCAACGGAGTGAGGGACGGAACAACCGTCCGTCCGTCAGTCGGTCCCTGCGGCCGTCCCAGTGAGGCTTTTTACACACCAGTCCTCCGCCGACCGGTGTGTGTGGTTCGTACGTCTCCGACAGATATCTGGTTGATCCTGCCAGTAGTCATATGCTTGTCTCAAAGATTAAGCCATACATGTCTAAGTTCACACTGTCTCACGGTGAAACCACGAATGGCTCATTAAATCAATCGAGGTTCCTTAGATGACACGATCCTACTTGGATAACTGTGGCAATTCTAGAGCTAATACATGCTTACCAAGCTCCGACCCTCGCGGAAAGAGCGCTTTTATTAGTTCAAAACCAATCGTCGTTTCCCCTCGCGGGGTTGCGGCGTCCCCACTGGTGACTCTGGATAACTTTGTGCTGATCCCATGGCCTCATGTGCCGGCGACGCATCTTTCAAATGTCTGCCCTATCAAATGTCGATGGTACTTGACATGCCTACCATGTTTGTAACGGGTAACGGGGAATCAGGGTTCGATTCCGGAGAGGGAGCACGAGAAACGGCTACCACATCCAAGGAAGGCAGCAGGCGCGCAACTTACCCACTCCCGGCACGGGGAGGTAGTGACGAAAAATAACAATACGGGACTCTTTCAAGGCCCCGTAATTGGAATGAGTACACTTTAAACCCTTTAACGAGGATCTATTGGAGGGCATATCTGGTGCCAGCAGCCGCGGTAATTCCAGCTCCAATAGCGTATATTAAAGTTGTTGCAGTTAAAAAGCTCGTAGTTGGATCTCAGACGCAGGCGGGCGGTCCGGCTCGCGCCGGTTCACTGCCCGTTGTCTCATGCCCTACTGTCTGCCGGCTCTCTCCCACGGGTGCTCTTCGTTGAGCGTCCTGGGTGGCCGGCGCGTTTACTTTGAAAAAATTAGAGTGTTCAAAGCAGGCCTCGGCTGCCTGAATAATGGTGCATGGAATAATGGAATAGGACCTCGGTTCTATTTTGTTGGTTTTCGGAGGAACTGGAGGTAATGATTAACAGGGACAAACGGGGGCATTCGTATTGCGGCGTTAGAGGTGAAATTCTTGGATCGCCGCAAGACGAGCTACTGCGAAAGCATTTGTCAAGAATGTTTTCATTAATCAAGAACGAAAGTCAGAGGCGCGAAGACGATCAGATACCGTCGTAGTTCTGACCATAAACGATGCCGTCTAGCGATCCGCATGAGTTGCTTCAATGACTCTGCGGGCAGCTTCCGGGAAACCAAAGTGTTTGGGTTCCGGGGGAAGTATGGTTGCAAAGCTGAAACTTAAAGGAATTGACGGAAGGGCACCACCAGGAGTGGAGCCTGCGGCTTAATTTGACTCAACACGGCCAACACTGAAATGATTGACAGGCCGAGAGCACTTTCGTTGGGTCTAATATGGAACGGGTGCTGGATTTAGACCCTCAGAAATCTTGGGCTAAGCTCTCTGTGGCTCGATTGGCTCGCATTCAGTGTTCGATAAAGGAATTGACGGAAGGGCACCACCATGAGTGGAGCCTGCGGCTTAATTTGACTCAACACGCCAACACTGTAAAATGACTGATAGACTGAGAGCACTTTCGTTGGGTCCAATAGGGAACGTGTGCTGGAATTAGACCCACGAAAGACAGGTCAGTTTCACCCTCTAAATGAAAGAGCGTTGCTACGGTAATCCTGCTCAGCCCTAGAGAAATCGCAGGTTTCAGACGCTTGGTCATTGACTGACTAAAAAGCCCTCTATTGATTCGTTGGGTCTAATCGTGAACGGGTGCTGGTATTAGACCCTCGGAAGACAGGTCAGTCTTACCCTACTAATGACAGGGCGTTGCTACGGTAATCCTGCTCAATTCGAGAGGAGTCGCAGACATTTGTCCACGTACTAGGCTCATAAGCCAACAACATCTCCGTGCCATGACCAGGCTTGTCCCCTGGTCAAGTGCACTCCTTCGAGAGTAATCGCAGGTCGCTGACATTTGGCCCACGCGCTTGGCTGATAAGCCAATGGTGCGAAACTACCATCTGAGGGACTACGGCCGAGCGCCTCTAAGCCAGAATCCCGCCCTAAATCTCAGCACCGCTGTGATGGGAGGCTACGACATGGCTGGGACCTGGGTCGCGCGTCTTAGCCCGGCCCGGTCAAGCCGCAGAAATGCACCTGGTTAAATGCACTCCTGCCTTGATCTTTACCTCTGTCTGCTATCAGTCATCCCAATGGACGCAGAAGAGATGCAGTCCAGCGGACATTGCACCCCTGCCCTATTGTGACAACCTCCCAGGTGGCGGGGAATGCTAGGCGTACCATCATTGCAGATGAGTCGAGAAAATAAAGGAAGCAAAGAGATACCTCACTCACATGCACATGCTACGTTTCTGGCAGGACGTGACGATCCTGAGACACAGTCACACTGGACTGCCTCTCTTCCGGGATAGTAAAAACTAGTACATAGTCCATCATATCATATCATTGCTCTACGGTAGTGGCGAGAGTCTCAGGATGACCGCCGCTTTTTTCGAAAAAATAATGGTTACTGTCTGACTGTGTACGCAGAAGAAGAAGAAGATATCATTGCCAAACCCTATAGACACGAGTGGGGAAGACTCGATAGTCCTGCAAGACAACTTCCCTAAGAGAAACAACTCTGACCAAAAATAACTGCTGCCTTGCAGTTAGGCTGGGGACAGCCAAAGGCTAAGGAGGGCATCCCTACAGAAACGCCTGTTGAAATCGGATGCACTGAGCCAAAGGCATTAACAAAATAAAACAGTGCAACGTAAATATCGCTGTAGACAGCATACGATGAAGAAGAAGAAGAAGTAAGTTGGGGACATTATTCCCTACCCCATCTTGTGACCTCACAACAGTAAGTTGGGGACATTATTCCTTACCCCATCTAGTGACCTCACAACAGTAAGTTGGGAATATTATTCACTACCCCATCTAGTGACCTCACAACAGTAAGTTAGGGACATTATTCCCTACCCCATCTAGTGATCTCACAATAGTAAGTTGGGGACATTATTCCCTACCTCATCTTGTCACCTCACAACAGTAAGTTGGGGACATTATTCCCTACCTCATCTTGTGACCTCACAACAGAAAGTTGGGGACATTATTCCCTACCTCATCTTGTGACCTCACAACAGTAAATTGGGATATTATTCCCTACCTCATCTTGTCACCTCACAACAGAAAGTTGGGTACAATACTCCCTAACCCAAATCTTGGGATAGCCCTTCTTCTGCACCCCGGGACATTAAAGGGCATCAATTCGCCTCACCAACCGTTTATTCATCCTCCATGACTCTACATCATTCAGTATTACCTAGAACACATTCAACTTGATCAATTCACATTTAATCTGTGACTGTAATGTTTGGTGGTAGATAAGTATGACGGGGTGGGGGGCAGTTTTAGACATCGCTATTCTCTCTATGATTTCTATTTCCCATTTGTTATCCTTAATTATTATATATCAAAATATCAGACGCTCTTCACCGTTTCTTGATTTTGGTTGTTCTTTTTTCTTATCTTAAGAGCAGATTTTATGTCTACTTTGATAATTATTATAGTTATAATTATTATCGCTGGTGTTGTTGTGGTTGTTGTTGCTGCTGTTGTTGTTGCAAGAAGCTACTCATACTGAGATCTTTATGTTAGCGACATTTTCTATTGTAGAAGTTTGTAATGTCTCTTTGTACAACATGTGACATACAGACGAAGGTAGACCTGGACCTGGACCATCAAAGCTGTAGTGCACTACAAGGCTTTACAGCACATGTAGACCATAGCGTGTTTCCCTAATTCATTGACAAGGCTGCTGCTAAACATATTTCCTGGTGCAGAGAAATAAGATCTTTGTCATTATGTTTCACCTGCTCTTCATGTAGTGTGGGTTCTTGGTCATTATGTTTCACCTGATCCTGATATAATGTAGTGGTCCTGGTCATTATGTTTCACCTGATCCTGATATAATGTAGTGGTCCTGGTCATTATGTTTCACCTGATCCTGATATAATGTAGTGGTCCTGGTCATTATGTTTCACCGGATCCTGATATAATGTAGTGGTCCTGGTCATTATGTTTCACCTGATCCTGATATAATGTAGAGGTCCTGGTCATTATGTTTCACCTGATCCTGATATAATGTAGTGGTCCTGGTCATTATGTTTCACCTGATCCTGATATAATGTAGTGGTCCTGGTCATTATGTTTAGCCTGATCCTGATATAATGTAGCGGTCCTGGTCATTATGTTTCACCTGATCCTGATGTAAGGTGGATGTCCTGGTTGGCATGTTATATTTGACCGTGACTTAAAACTCAATTTGCTTTATTAATGATAATGATCAATCCATGATCTTGACTTATGTTCTGTTCATGATTAATTAAATTGTGTAATTGTTTCTCGTTTACAGCCAACTTGGCTGTGCTATCCACATACCAGAAGGACATGGGCTCTTCATCAGGTTGCAGCTGGAACAGTGATTATCTTGTCTCCCACAAGTTTGTATACGACCCTCGTTTGTGGTGACGTGCTACAGTATTGACTTCTGGGAGGTGGCTTACTACAGTATTGACTTCTGGGAGGTGGCTTACTACAGTTTTGGCTCTTCAGAGGTGGCTTACTACAGTTTTGGCTCTTTAGAGGTGGCTTACTATAGTATTGACTCCTAGGAGGTGGTTTATTAGAGTATAGACTTCTGTGAGATGGTTTACTACAGTATTGGCTCCTTGGAGGTGGCTTACTACAGGTTTTACCCCAAGTTCATGTTAGAGCTAACACAGTAAGAAATCGAATATAATTTTTCACCATGTCATGTTCTTACATTATATAGTTAGAGCTCATGTCTTTAATATCGAAGTCGTTGGATTCATTTCCAGGCAACAGCTTACAGTAGTCAGGCCAAGTGTAAATGGGTACATGACTTAAAATTGGAGAAGGCAAGTGAAGACACAGAGGAAGGGAACTGGCCATTTCACCTCATAAAAAGTTGAGGCATGGAGCAATGCAGTCTGTATTATTTCGTCGTCGACAGCTCTGAAGTTTGAGGACTAACTTTATGTTTATATATAGCAGCTGACAAAAAATGGATTCTTCAGAGATGCGCATCTGCTATTAATCGTGAATACTCATCTGCCTGAAAGTCTTCGACTCAAACTATGACAATTAGCAAAGTAGATATGAGCCACATGAGTAGTCCGTTAAGACATCCTCTCAGTGTAGCAGTGGACCTTTCTTGTCTCTGCCACATGCTGTCTTCTATCTTAGAGGGTTTAGAGTAGTGTTGCACTGAATATTCGATTGGTTTTCGATTCGGTGCCAAATAGTGCATTCAATGAACTAGTCATTTTAGACCATCTAGAACACTGTAATGAAATACTGATAGGTCAAAGAACGACTTGATCAATTTAGATAAAAAAGGTGGGATAATTGTCAGTTTCACTTCGTAGAGCAGTGCAGAATGGCAGTGCAGATGGAAATTTATCAATGGCGTTGCCATAAATTTAAGTCAGCTTGTTGTGTCTGCAGAAAGACATATGTGATGATGGAAAACAAAAATGTTTATAGAAAATATACAAAGTAGCTTCAACTTCCCATAATTTATTTGTACATTTGTATATTATACACGTTTTCTAACGTCCTTCTGTTGTTAGCATTCCCAGAGCCCATTCTTTGACACCTCTGTCAGCTGCTTTGTCGCATTGGTGAAAACGTTGTCAGAAATCTTGAGCCGCTGCATTTTGAGTGCCGCGATTTTAGGGAAGAAAACAAGAAAAAAATAAATCAGTGACAGGTTGGGAGAATATGAAAGGTGTTCCAGGACAGTCAGAATATGCATATCAAGTCACTGATCCACCAGATAGGATCAATGTGCTGGCGCAGTGCCATACAGCAGAATCTGACAGCTGGTTCTTCATGTTTCTGGGCGTTTCTTTCTGTTGCATGTTTTAGATGACGAGGAATATCAACGTACATGTCTTTGTTTATTCTTTGGCCTTCAGGAATGAATTCGCAGTGGACAATACCCTGGTAATAAAAGAAAAAGACTTCCAGCATAACATTTTCTTTGCTCTTGTCCACACAAAATTCTTTGTCTGGAGAGATGAAGGTGATTTCCGTTCAGAGCACTAACACTAAATGGTCTTGCAAATACAATCCTGCATGGAAAAGTACAAGACAGAAGACAAAGAGGACGTCCCAAAAAGAGGTGGGAGGACAACATAAAAGAATGGATCAATCTCCGACCAGAAGAGGCACAGACAGTGGCTGCTGACAGAGAAGAGTGGCGTGCGGTTGTGATGATATCTTCATATGCGCCCCAATGACCTCACTGGTTATGGGATGACCTGACCTGACCTGATCTTTTTTCCATGCTTTATTTTTAGCTCTTCTACATTTAACTACAAATCTATTTATCCCCTTTTTACGCTTTGGGTTTACCTCCCTACACGAAACACATTCCTCTTTTAGCGTTTCTAAAACTGTTTTAAAACTCTCCCACTCTTGTTCAACATCTGTTCGTCTGACAATATCTTTCCAGATTATGTGGCTCGCTGCCTCTTTCATCTTCTGAACATCTGTCTTAGAGTAGTCGTATTTTTGCGTGTTTATGTTTACTTCTTTCCCTGCTATTAGATCCCAACGCATGATTTGATGGTCACTTGAGCCAAACCGTTGCCCAATGGTAACATTTTACATGTTGAATTAAACATGTACACATCCATTTTGGTCTGTTTGATGGTGAATTGATTGTTGTTTCTGAAGAATTAAATCCACAGTTAAAATGTAACTTCTTAACTAAAGCACACACATTTGTAGACATGTTAGAAAAGCAAAGAGCTAAATACGTTTTAAGTATATGAAATGTTGGTAGACATACTGAACACAACTTTCTATGTCAGATATTGGTAGATGTAATGAACACAACTCTCTATGTCAGATGTTGATAGACATACTGAACACAACTTTCTATGTCAGATGTTGATAGATGTTTTGATTTTCTTATTCGCCAAAAATGTGAAATTTTAAAAAGCTATTTTCGGTGCCTCGCTAGTTTATACTTCACTGGTAGTTGGTTCTGATGGCATGCTCTTAGTATGACAGTGTCTCTATTCCTGTCTCTCTCACTCACAGTCCTCTCATGTGTACCAACAAGCCCCATTTAAATACAGCCCATTTCCAATGGTTACAAATATGTTACCTCTTACTGCCACACATGGAGCCGAGACATCCTCTATTGGTGTCATACGTCCCATCATATTTGTACATGCCGGTTTGTCTACAACTCTTCTCACTTCTTTACCTCACAATGTCCTTGATCTCTAGACCCCTACCTGTTACTTTGTGTCTGTGCTCAGAAAAGGATGGATGAATTAGCGATAACAACCGCAAAAAATTGTATATTTTAAGCACTCTGAGAACATACACGCTAGGCAGTTGAAAAGAAAGTTCAATAATAAACAGTTTGATATCTTCAGTATATTATATATTATATATATATATGAATATACAGATCTCCACAATTGTGACATAAGACAAATGTCCCTGGTAAATGATGCGGTAATCCATGCAGACAAGGCAAAACATAGATGGGCAGGTCACATGTTACAAGGTTGATGGAGCACAGTGATAGCAATCTGGTGCTCCTGAGGCAATAGGAGACTGCGGGGAAAACCTCCTATGCGTTGGTCAGACTCCTTTGCTGCACGCTGCAACATCTGAGATGCCTCTAGAGGAGTACTTACCACAGATTGGATTTAGGTGGCTGAAGACAGGGTCCGCTGGAGACGAAGTTGAGACCCACAGCTACGCTGAGGAACGGGTCATCAAGATATTTGAATAACAGTTTAGAGAGGGTATCACTCTGAAAATTGCGCAGACACTATGGAGTGCCTCTGAAGTTCATTAACATAATTAAGGAAACTAATGAAATTATGAAACGCAGAGTTTTTTTTACGAGGGCAGCTTTTTCAAATCATTTGGATAAGAATTTGTGTTCTGCATGTATGTCTCTTGTCGTCATTTCTTTTTCTGCTGGCTATTGACTGATTTATGGGAAACACAATTCAACTAATGAAACTTGAATTCAATTGAAATTGACAAAATAAATTGATGATCAGTACTTCTTTGATGACGTCTCACAACCGTAATCAGATGCAGAATAAAATACGTATATTTAAGGAATGATCACAACACCGGGATTGAGGATATACAGAGATAACGGGATTGAGGATATACAGAGACAACGGGATTGAGGATATACAGAGACAACGGGATTGAGGATATACAGAGACAACGGGATTGAGGATATACAGAGACAACGGGATTGAGGATATACAGAGAAAACAACATTCTATGAGAATCATATTGTGTTGAGAGACACAAAACTACAAGAGGTGAGATCATTCGTAAAACTTGGTATCAATATTGACAAATCATACGGTACAGATGGAGATAACTAGTTCAGACTTGACACTTCTGATCTGTGTACCTGTGGCACTGGTCCCATGACAGTTTATCATTTGCTACAGGACAGCCAAGAATACATTGGTGAAAGGAGTTATCTACAGGCCAGCTCAGAATTCATTGGTGAAAGAAGTTACACTTGCAAGCATACAATTAACACAAGAAACTGTATTGTGATATCAGGTACCTTGTGCTGATTTTTTGTGTTTATTAAAGTCATAAACTAATACTTCTTTTTCTTCTTTTTCTTCTTGTTCGTCCTAAGTGAAAGCATGTTCTGCTGAGCTGTGTCGTTGTTTTCTGCGGCTTTCGGCCTGATTCGCCCGCTTTTGCTACACACAATTTTTGGGACACGGTTTGGCTTCATTTAACTGCATTATACTAGTTTAGAAGGCTCTGCAGAGTCTGTATACAACCAGTTGATTCCACTCCACCTAAACTATAAATAAGAGCATCCAATCTATTTTTGAATGCATTAACTGACCCCGCCTCTACCTTATCATGTGGCAATGTATTCCAAGCACTAATCACTGTCTGACTAAAAAAAATATTTTCTAACATCTAATCTTGACCTGTCTTTAAGCAATTTTAAGCTGTGCCCTCTTGCTCTTGTAGGTGGTTGTACCTCTAAAAACTTGCCATAGTCTAATTTATCCTTTCCATTGATTATCTTATATACTGATATTGTCACTTCAAATTCTTCTCTGTTCTAGTCACTATAGACCACTTTTTCAGAGTCTTTCCTCATAACTATAATTCGGGATCAAGACGCTGATCAGCGTATGAACTGCAGTGGTCAGCAATCCATAGCTAACTGCTAGCGTCAGGGTCAGCGAACCAGAGCTGCCAAGACCATTCTACGCCTCCACGTGGTGATCTTGGATAACAAGCTGCAACAGATCAGACTGGCTAAGTAAAAGGGATCGAAGAGGGAGGGCAACTCGGTACTCAAAAATGCTTGCTGAAGTCGGATGTGTTGGACCGAAAGGTGCAAATATCGCAGTCAAGCTGAAAACCATGACACAATGCATTCCATTCTCTGGACTACATTCCGCTACTTGCAAAGCTTTTTTCAGGGTTTGGTAGCGGGAGATTGAGAGCGAACAAAGAAGAAGAAGATAACTATAATTCTGAAACCCCACTATCAATTTAGTAGCTCTTCTTTTTATCCTTTCCAGCATGTTTATATCCCCTCCATAACGACTCAATACCTGTACACAGTCCTACAAATTAGGTCTCACTAATGCTTAATACAGTTGGACAATCACTTTCCTTCTCCTATGTGTAATGTTTCTTTTTATCACACCAAGCATTGCATTTGGTCTTTTTAATGCCCCCTGGACTTGCTCACACATTTTACCTGTGTGATCTATATTAACACCTAGGTCTTCCTCCTACAATCCTTATTCTCTCAGCCAGATGTACTGATGCCGCCTGTTTACATAGCCACTGCTTAAAAGCGGAATACGCTCCTATACAGCTCTGGTTCGCTGATCCTGATGAAAATAGATATTTATGATTCACTGACTATAGTCATTTTGCGTTGAAGCATAAAGACGAACGAATAAGAAGCAGATGAGGAAAAAACTGCCAATCTCATTATGTGAAACAAAAATCATACATAAATAATTTTTCTTTGAGTGTATTCAGGTTCCCTAAAAGTATTGCCCTCCCACTGAGCTGATAGTGCAAAAAGAGGTCTCATACATTAGGATTCAGGTGTGGATCTACTGTCCTATTAAGGCAATGAAAGAGCTGATAGTGAACAAAGAGATCTCACACATTAGGATTCAGGTGTGGATCTACTGTCCTAGTAAGGCAATGAAAGAGCTGATAGTGAACAAAGAGGTCTCACACATTAGGATTCAGGTGTGGATCTACTGTCCTAGTAAGGCAATGAAAGAGCTGATAGTGAACAAAGAGGTCTCACACATTAGGGTTCAGGTGGTAGATCTACTGTCCTAGTAAGGCAATGAAAGAGCTGATAGTGAACAAAGAGGTCTCACACATTAGGATTCAGGTGTGGATCTACTGTCCTAGTAAGGCAATGAAAGAGCTGATAGTGAACAAAGAGGTCTCACACATTAGGGTTCAGGTGGTAGATCTACTGTCCTAGTAAGGCAATGAAAGAGCTGATAGTGAACAAAGAGGTCTCACACATTAGGGTTCAGGTGGTAGATCTACTGTCCTAGTAAGGCAATGAAAGAGCTGATAGTGAACAAAGAGGTCTCATACATTAGGGTTCAGGTATGAATCTACTGTCCTCATCATGTTGGGTTTAAGGCAATGAAAGAGCTGCTACCAGACATCAATCAATCAAAGCTGCTCGCATAAGCATAAGCCACTGATAACATCTCGCCAGCAGACACGGTCTTAAGCCGCACTTTCTGCATCTCTCCAGGTGTAACCATTTAATCTTAGTTCCTTCTCACATTCTCTTCTCTACTTATTTGTGTGTCTCTCTCGCTTTCTCTTCCCTTGAGGATTCCATGTTACAGCCTGGCTAGCTATTTTGATAAAGGTCTTCCGTAGCATATGTCCTGTGCAGCTCCATCTTCTTCGCTTAATTTGTTGTTCCAGTGACTGTTGTTCACTCTTCTCCGACATGTCCTTATTCCTCACCATGTCCTGCCACATGTAAAGTGGCGTTGATTCTTAAGAAAATATACCACAGATTGAAAGTCAGACACAACTCAATCCGTCAAACACTTCGGCTCCAAGAGGGGTATGTGCTCTCGACAAAAATTCGCCAAGTTTGTATGTCCTGTGCCATCAATTTCCAGCTTTGTCCACATCTTTTCTATTGCTTCTTAGGCTTCTATGTTTGTCATAAGCTCTCTTTTCCGTGAGTGTGTAGGTATGTCTCTAATTAGCGTGTATTAGGAAGCTTATTTCGTAATGTTACCAGCTGGTATCCGCCATGTGTGTCTTATTCAATTAAAGTACCTTTACCTTGCTACTAATATTTGTCTTGTTCTTACCCATCATAGTTCCACAACAATACGTACTGACAGTGACAGTATCATCTAATTTCAATCCCACTATTCAGCACAGGCACCCATTGATATAAATTGAACCGTTGTCGTTGCAGCTTTCGTTGTTCTTCACATAACGTAAGAATTGGACGTACATTATATTAGAGTTGACGATTTGTAGTTTTGTGATGCTTATACTGAACTCTATTTTTACTTCCATATATTTCTCTGTTGTTTAAATCGCTACCAAGGCAGTGCTGCACTGACTGACTGAGTACACAGACACATCAACTATAAAAACAACAACTGGCCTACTTAAAATGTATCAGATATCCGCAACAGTAACTGGCCCAATCCATTCACTTTGAAAATGTGGGAAAAAGAGATTAGATTGAAAAAGATGAAGCAATTGAGAAGACCAGTTGCCCGTTATGACTGTGTGCATATTTACAAACCTGCAGTGTTCAACATTTTATTTTCCCAGCGAATCTATAAAATTGGAAAGCAGTTTACAAACGAAATAACATCTCATTATCAAGACGCTGATCAACTGACGTGGATGTTGTTGTCAGTGGTTACCGGGAGGGGTATGTGTGAGTGTTTGTGTGTGCCTGTGTGAGTGTGTCTGTATATATGTGTGTCTGATCATCACTAGACGGTCTGAACTGAAACAAAGTTTTGCAAACCCGCATGTTTTATAGTGCTGACTGTGATACTGACCACTCACTAGTCTGCTGCAAAATGAGACTCCAGCCAAAGAAGATCCACCGGCAAAACATGTGGGTAAATGCTGCATAGACACAGCAGGAACTGATATTCCTGAAAAGGTGGAAGAATTCACAAAATCCCTCTCTGAATAAATAACAAAACAGCACACTACTGGAAGTGCTACAGAAAGATGGGAACACGTCAGAGGGTCAATACACACCACAGTCTTGTCAGTCTTTGGAAAGAAAACAACAGTCAGAAATGACTGGTCTGCCATCCTTGCACCAGCCATTAAAAAGCGCCAATTTACTCACCTGGAGTTTAAGATTTCCATAAGCAGCACGAACTTGGAGAAATCCGCAAAGAGTACGGTACAAATACTGGCAAAGAAATGTGCAAATAACTATTGGCGTCAACTCTGTAAGTCCATACAGTCGGCTGCGGACACTTGTAAAATCAGGGCAATGTACGAGGACATAAAGAAAGCATTTGGACCAACAACAAAGTATACAGCGACTCTGAAATTTGCGACACGTGAGATTAATCTGGACAGGGATATGCAAATGAAGAGATGGGCCGAACATTGTTCAGTCTTGTACACCTGTAACAACGAAGTGGCGGACTCTGCTCTCAATGAAATCGAGATTCTACAGGTAATGCAGGAACGATAACCTAGCATACAAGATTTGGGAAAAGCTATTGAGGAAATGCCAGTGGGAAAGGCAACCCGTAGAGGTGGGATTCCAGCTGAAATTATCAAATGCGGGGGCGGGGGGGGGGGCGTACTTCTTCAATACGTGTACGAACATATCTGCCAGTGTTGAGATGAGGGGGCGGTATTACAGGACATGAGAGACGCCAACATAATCACCCTTTACAAGAACAAGGGAGACGGAGGAGACTGCAAAAATTACAGGGGAATATCGCTTCTCAACACCGTAGGGAAAGTGTATGCTCGCATCATCCTGAGCAGGTTGCGAAAGCTGGCCGACAGGGTGTACCCGGAGTCTCAGTGTGGTTTTCGCACAGAAAGTTCCACCGTTGATATGGTCTTTTCACTGAGACAATTGCAAGATAAATGCAGAGAACATCATAGACCACTAATTCTTGTCTTCATTGACCTCACCAAGGCATTCAACCTGGTAAACAGGCATCAGTTAGAGTCATATTCACGGACTGATTATATGCACTACAAGCCCCCAAGCTCGGTAAACTCCCACATCTAAGGACTGAATTGATTAGGGTAGCTATAAGTAAACTCAGATATGATAAATGAATCAATTAGGGTAGCTACCAGTAATCTCCCACATCTGAAGAGTGAATTAATTAGAGTAGCTGCCAGTAAACTTCCACATCTGTGGACAGAATTAATTAAGGTAGCTGCCAGTAAACTTCCACATCTGTGGACTGAATTAATTAAGGTAGCTGCCAGGAAACTTCCACATCTGTGGACTGAATTAATTAAGGTAGCTGCCAGTAAACTTCCACATCTGTGGACTGAATCAATTAGGGTAGCTACCAGTAATCTCCCACATCTGTGGACTGAATTAATTAAGGTAGCTGCCAGTAAACTTCCACATCTGAAGTCTGAATTAAATAGGTTAGCTGCCAGTAAACTTCAAGATCTGAGAGCTGAACTAATTAAGGCAGTCGCCAGTAAACGAGCCATACTTCAGTAGGTACCATTCCATTGTGGCGTACTTTAGAATAACAAGGCAGACGATGGGAGGAGAAACAAGAACAAATAGACCGATTATGCTGAATCTATTTTGGGATGGAGGTGACGTTTGTCTAGAGCACTTCATGCCAGGATGAACACTGTCACCAGCCTCACGCACATATGTTGTCTCATCAATCATCTTCGACCGGCAATCAAATCCCAAGGACGAGGATTTCTGAGTACAGGTATCTTGTTGAAACATGACAATGCTCAGCCTTGTACTACGCGCAACAGTTGCAACCATCAAGGGCCTGCACTTTGAGTGTCTTCCACTTTCTCCGTACTCGCCCCAAGTGATAATTGGTCCACTCAAAGAGGCGATTGGAGGAAAGACTTTCAGGTTCGATGAAGAGGGATAGCATGTGTCCATTTGTGGCTACACACGTTCCTAAAATACTTTCTTCTGGGGAAGTTCAAGCCCTCAGCAGGCGGTGTGTAAAAAAGGGGGGGGGGGAGAGGGTCGGGGGCTGTGTCGAGTGTAATAGAGACTACGTCGAACAATGGTTTAACTGTGTGCCACTTTTTTATTAATACGTTCTAAAGAAATGTAAGGTTGTTTGTTTTTTAAACAGGTGCGTATGCTATGAGATTTTAACTTCCGTGAAGCATAGTTGGCATCACGTCACATCGGGCAAACCAGTAGGTGTCAAATCTGTTGCTGTATGTGTGTGTGTGTGTGTGTGTGTGTGTGTTTGTGTGTGTGTTTGTGTGTGTGTTTGTGTGTGTATGTGTAAGTGTGTATTTATCACTCTCATATACAAACTTGTCCAATCATAATGGACAATAGATTTTACTTACAATCATGCAGAGACAAAATATATCTCTTACAATCACACATAGACAGTAGATCTCTCTTGCAATCACACATAGACAATAGATCTCTCTTACAATCCCACATAGACAATAGATCTCATGTACAATCACACATAGACAATAGATCTCCCGTACAATCAAACACAGACAATATATCTCTCTTACAATCACACATAGACAACTTATCTCTCTTACAATCACACACAGACAATATATCTCTCTTACAATCACACATAGACAATAGAGAGAATTGAAGCAAACAAAGATATAAATATTGCATTATTATGATTATTATTATTTATGTTGTTATTATTATTATGACTATTGCAATGTAAGATCAGATACTGGGTTGTCTTACATAGTCGCTCCACTTCTATCCTGGGTTGTAGAGGTTTCCCAGATAGCATGCTAGGACAGGCAGCAAATGAGGGCTGTGCTCGGGGTATACTACTCTATCCTGTAGAAACTATAAGTCACAAGAGCAAGTCTGGATTATTTGTTCCATTAAAATTTAAAGCAGAACAGGAAAGTCGGAGAGAAGCAACAAGGTCAAAGAAGAGCAACAAGGTCAAAGAAGAGCAACAAAGTCAAAGAAGAGCAACAAGGTCAAAGAAGAGCAACAAGGTCAAAGAAGAGCAACAAGGTCAAAGAACAGCAACAAGGTCAAAGAACAGTAACAAGGTCAAAGAGAAACAACACGGTCAAAGAAGAGCAACAAGGTCAAAGAAGAGCAACAAGGTCAAAGAAGAGCAACAAAGTCAAAGAAGAGCAACAAGGTCAAAGAAGAGCAACAAGGTCAAAGAAGAGCAACAAGGTCAAAGAACAGCAACAAGGTCAAAGAACAGTAACAAGGTCAAAGAAGAGCAACAAGGTAGAGAAGAGCAACAAGGTCAAAGAAGAGCAACAAGGTCAAAGAA
This sequence comes from Ariolimax columbianus, assembly GCA_036924085.1. Lineage (NCBI taxonomy): Eukaryota > Metazoa > Mollusca > Gastropoda > Stylommatophora > Arionidae > Ariolimax > Ariolimax columbianus. The sequence goes on along the minus strand of JAVGWX010000005.1, from coordinate 101,483,010 downwards.
GAGCAACAAGGTCAAAGAACAGCAACAAGGTCAAAGAACAGTAACAAGGTCAAAGAGAAACAACACGGTCAAAGAAGAGCAACAAGGTCAAAGAAGAGCAACAAGGTCAAAGAAAAGCAACAAGGTCAAAGAACAGCAACAAGGTCAAAGAGAAGCAACATGGTCAAAGAGAAGCAAAACTGTCAAAGAGGAGCTACAAGGCCAAAGAGAAGCAACACGGTCAAAGAGGAGCTACAAGCTCAAAGAGAAGCAACAAGGTCAAAGAAGAGCAACACGGTCAAAGAAGAGCAACAAGGTCAAAGAACAGCAACAAGGTCAAAGAGAAGCAACACGGTCAAAGAGAAGCAAAACTGCCAAAGAGGAGCTACAAGGCCAAAGAGAAGCAACACGGTCAAAGAAGAGCAACAAGGTCAAAGAAGAGCAACAAGGTCAAAGAGAAGCAACAACGTCAAAGAGAAGCAACACGGTCAAAGAGGAGCAACAAGGTCAAAGAAAATCAACAAGGTCAAAGAAGAGCAGCAAGGTCAAAGAACAGAAACAAGATCAAAGAGAAGCAACACGGTCAAAGAGAAGCAACAACGTCAAAGAAGTGCAACACGGTCAAGGAGGAGCTACACGGTCAAAGAGACGCAACAAGGTCAAAGAGGAGCTACAAGGTCAAAGAGACGCCACAAGGTCAAAGAGGGGCTACAAGGTCAAAGAGACACAACAAGGTCAAAGAAAACCATCACGGTCAGAGAGAAGGAATACTGTCACAGATGACCAACAAGATCAAAGATGTCCAAGAAGATCAGAGAGACGCATTACGGTAAATGAGAAGTATCACGGTCAAAGAGAAGCATTTCAATAAAAAAGAAGCACCACAGTCAGAGAGAAGCATCACTGTCACAAAGCAGTATCACCGTCAAAGAGAAGTATCACTGTCAAAGAGAGCAACACTATCAAAGAGAAGCATCACGGTCAAAGAGGTTCAACAGTTAAAAAGAGTCAAGTCATATAATATAAAGAACTAACTGTACATATTGTCCAAACAAATGTTAGAACAAGGTCAACGGATAGTCAAACATTTGTAACGAAAAGAAAGAAAACTGATTCGGTTTGTCGAGGAACGGGTAAGAGAGGTTGTTGCGCCCACACGTTCAGTTCTTGAGCCTGCTGAGATGTAAACAAACTGACTTGGTTCAGCTCCCACCAGATAGGTAATTGCAACATGAATGATCAGGGACCACCTATTCTCAGAACGGGTGTACCACAGCACAGAGCCCCCGATAGAAGTTTGCAGATTGTCAGAAACCAGCCAGTCAAGCCAGACGTCAGTGAACGAAGAGCACAACGAGATCATGAGTTTAGATAGTTTAAATCTAAGTAAAGTTGTTAGATGATATAAGAAGTATAGGAGAGACAATAGAACTTGATAATCCAGGGGTTCCACCCAACACATGCTGACAACCTTGGAATTAGAAATTAGACTCGTCACAGTTAGTTTTAGTAGAATGAGTTATAAATGACAAGAGTTAAAATAAATGAGTAATCTTGTGTTTTATTATTCATAAGTCTTGGTGTTTTCTATGTTGAAATTATCTCGAAAGAATAACTGAAAGAAGTGAGATAAGCCTGTAATCGTCATAGAGAAAGGATGAGTTAGAAAGGTACTATAGGCATCTGAAAACCTGTCAAATGATAGGCTAATTTGGTTCCCGTGATCAAGGTTAGCGCTGTCACATTATAAGCTAATTTGGCTGACATGATCAAGGTTAGCGCTGTCACATTATAGGCTAATGTGGCTGACGTGATCAAGGTTAGCGCTGTCACATTATAGGCTAATTTGGCTGACGTGATCAAGGTTAGCGCTGTCACATTATAGGCTAATTTGGCTGACGTGACCAAGGTTACAACTGTCCCATGATAGGGTAATTGGGTTCTCGTTACCACGGTTAGCACTGTCCAATAAATAGGGTAATTTGGCTCACGTGACCAAGGATTAGTCTTAATGCAGCACTGCGACAATGACGGCAGATCACAATATGATCACATACATTTCTAAGCATATCCTAACAGCTGACAAAATAGGGGTGTACATGGAGCTAGCAACCTCAAAATATAATACCAATGCTATTGAAACAGCCGCTTTTTTAACTAGCCACCTTTGACGACACGTTGTGTTGGTGGAAGATGGCACAATCTTTTCTTCCAGACTACCATTAGGCTAGAGAACTCTTGTAACCTCCAGCATTTGCATCATGCCCAAATGCAAGCCACAATCTAGTTGTTCTAGCAGTCCTAAACAAAAAATGCAATTCATTGAGATTTGACGAAACAGCTTGACGCCTGTACTTTGCCGATGAGTGGGCTCTTCTGTCTTACAACCGTTGTACGGGACAAAATTAAACAAGCACATTTGATGAGAGGTCACATAATGTGGGACTGAGGATACTGCTGTTATGTGGGACTAAGGTTATGTGAGACTAAAGATACACAGACAAAAAACTATGGCTATGAGAGCAAATGCAACAATCAGATTAGTTTGAGAGACACACTTACAAAGCGTGGATCATTCATACATCCTGATTGCACTACAGATACTGTAGGAGTTACAGACACAGATAGCAAAATAAGAATACTATGGCGAGATGAGATTTTATTGCACTGGGGGCATCGTAGGAAAATTAAAAGAAATTAAGTTCAACTCACATAGAATAATCTTCAACTCCAATGTACAGTTTATGCATTTGTAATGCATCGAAACATGGATAGTAACAAAAACAAAAACTTAAGTGGTGCAGATTTTTATTAATGAGAATCTGCGCGGAATAGAAAGATTTAATGGTATGGTAAGGTTATTGTCGAGGAACTGTTGTAAAGGATCACACAAATACCCGGGGGGGGGGGGGGGGGGGGGTCGTGAGGAGAATGCGCTGGGGTTGGATATGATTCACATTAAGGATAATATTATAAGGCAGACTTTACTCTGGAATCTGCAAGACACGAGAATTAGAGGCAGGCTATAACATAGACAGAGAAGAGAGCTCGAGGCGATAGAGGTAGAAACAGACGTAAACACTGATAGGCAGATCTGCTCGAAATAAGAGAAGTAGAGGGAGATCAAAACCTACACGAACAGGAGAGCTAAAGGCAAGAGCAGTGCAGGAAGACCTAAACACGCACGGAGAAGTGAGCTCGAGACAAGAGAAGTAGAGACAGATCTAAACACGCATGAAGAAGTGATCTCGAGACAAGAGAAGTAGAGACAGATCTAAACACGCATGAAGAAGTGATCTCGAGACAAGAGAAGCAGACAGATCTAAACACGCATGAAGAAGTGATCTCGAGACAAGAGAAGCAGACAGATCTAAACACACATGAAGAAGTGAGCTGGAAACAAGAGAAGCAGAGACAGACCTAAACACAGATGGTGAGGCACAGACCTAAACACAGATGGAGAGGCGATCTCCAGACAAGAGAACTAGTGACAGGTCAAAACACACACGGAGAACAGGACTCCAGACAAGAGAAGTAGGGGAATGTGTAATAGATATATATAGAGCAGAATAGATTGGGGCTGGAGAATTGTTCTCTGAGATGGGTGGGGTATAGGACAGCCGTTGTGATCCGGTATTAACTGACATTGGCAGATTGGCTGGGAAAAGTCAGCTAGGGAAAATTGGTTTAGTGGGTGGAACTTGTCAGAATGGCACGGGTTGTAGGCACAGCAGTGATTCGTTGACTGGTCAGCAGGAGGGGACATAGGTTCCCACGTGAAACTAAAAGTAGGAAACGAAAGACAGAAAATACAGGGCTTGACATGAAGGTTATCTCACGATACATCAGAGGCGATTGAACTACTGCCCATTGGTGTGAATCGTGGACTCCTTGTAATAAGCGATACGATGCGTGAAATCTGTTAACTTCGAGTGACTGAACTGAGGTTTAGAACAAACTGAAGTGATAAACTCAGTAGGTGAATATGACACACATTAGTTCTTGATGGACTGATGAGGTCCAGAACAAATTGATCATACTCACGATTCAGATCAGCAAGGTTGAAATCAGCTCAGACAGAGCGAGAGTTGTGACCTGAATCCTCAGGGAGCAATCCCACAAGGTTAACAACAAGCAATTATTGCCCAGTGCAGGACCGACGATCTCAAAAGATATATTTATCGCCAACTGCCAGAAGGCACACGTGAATACAACGTAGATAGTTAATTAATCAGGATAGAACAAGATTTGTATAGGTTGTCATGTATAATAGGTTAGACTACGGACTGGGTTTAGTCCCAGCGATTCCATTCAAGCGCATTCTAAAATCTCATGAGTTAGTTATAATTAGTTTCTTAGTTTTAACCATGTTGTAAGCTAAAGATTTGTAATAAATGAATTGCTCGTTGCGTTAAATCGAATCAAGTCTTAGAGTCTTCTACGTTGAGTTATAATGTCAGGTATTAAATATTTTCATGTTTCTCATACAGTCAGAAATGATAGGTCCGTTACATAAAGATAAATTGGTTGTCACAACCAGTACATTCCAATAACATTGACGAATATATTACATATGCGATATCTGCGCCTTTTTACCTGACACATACGATATCTGCGTCTTTCTGCCCGACACATGCGATATCTGCGCCTTTCTACCCGACAGATACGATATCTGCGCCTTTCTACCCGACACATACGATATCTGCGCCTTTCTACCCGACACATACGATATCTACGCCTTTTACCCGACACATACGATATCTGCGCCTTTCTACTTGACACATACGATACCTGCGCCTTTCTACCCGACACATACGATATCTGCGCCTTTCTGCTTGACACATACGATACCTGCGCCTTTCTACCCGACACATACGATATCTGTGCCTTTCTACCTGACAGATACGATATCTGCGTCTTTCTGCCCGACACATGCGATATCTGCGCCTTTCTACCCGACAGATACGATATCTGCGCCTTTCTACCCGACACATACGATATCTGCGCCTTTCTACCCGACACATACGATATCTACTCCTTTTACCCGACACATACGATATCTGCGCCTTTCTACTTGACACATACGATACCTGCGCCTTTCTACCCGACACATACGATATCTGCGCCTTTCTACTTGACACATACGATACCTGCGCCTTTCTACCCGACACATACGATATCTGTGCCTTTCTACCCGACACATGCGATATCTGCGCCTTTCTACCCGACACATGCGATATCTGCGCCTTTCTACCCGACACATACGATATCTGCGCCTTTCTACCCGACACATACTATATCTGCGCCTTTCTACCAGACACATACGATATCTGCGCCTTTCTGCCCGACACATGCGATATCTGCGTCTTTCTACCCGACACATGCGATATCTGCGCCTTTCTACCCGACACATACGATATCTGCGTCTTTCTACCCGACACATACGATATCTGCGCCTTTCTACCCGACACATACGATATCTGCGCCTTTCTGCCCAACACATACGATATCTGCGCCTTTCTGCCCGACACATACGATATCTGCGCCTTTCTGCCCAATACATACGATATCTGCGCCTTTCTGCCAAATACATACGATATCTGCGCCTTTCTGCCCGACACATACGATATCTGCGCTTTTCTGCTTGACACATACGATATCTGCGCCTTTCTGCCCAACACATACGATATCTGCGCCTTTCTGCCCAACACATACGATATCTGCGCCTTTCTGCCCAACACATACAATAGCTGCGCCTTTCTGCTTGACATATATGATATCTGCGCCTTTCTGCCCAACACATACAATAGCTGCGCCTTTCTGCTTGACATATATGATATCTGCGCCTTTCTGCCCAACACATACACTATCTGCGCCTTTCTTCCCGACACATGCGACATCTGCACCTTTCTACCCGACACATACGATATGAAGCTGGTAGGATATCATATTGTATATTCGGGTACGCTATTGTCCTTCTATTTTTTCTAGCTATGCCGGCAGAGACAGGTGGAACCAAGTAGAAGTAACAGTCAAGCGAGTGATCACTTGACGCTGTCCACATGATGGGAACAGCAAATGGCATCACCACTTCTTTTGCATTTCCAATCTCTTTGAAAGATTTATTGCACATGTGCTGCTACATATGTGTGAGGCTCACCCCTTTTCTTGGTCCATAATCTTGCTTCCGAAAAATGTTACAATCGTTTTCTGCTTTTGGAGTGATAACCACTTTTGTCTTGTAAACGTAACTTCTTCGCAGATGTGAAAAAGATCTCTGCAATATTAACACAGTTACGAGGCATGAATACTGCTGGTCTAGACTGCCTGGATATATTGTACTGTAGTTAGGACAATGGGATAAATGGGAGCCGATCAAATGACTTACTGACCTTACAAGACTTCGATCACAACTAATGACTGCATCGTTGCCGTCAGAGATAGTAAGCCGCGACATCATGACTCAATTATACAAATCAGACAACGACGCAATACCGTCAGGGATGTTGTCTGTCATTGCGGGCGGATGCAGTACTGCGCTATGGGGACAGAAATACAGCTTCGCGAAATGGTTGCCTGGGTACTCAATGCGGACAGAGCCAATAGTTAGTTGTAGTTAGTTATCGGTCTATTTGTACCCTGATTGGCGTCATTGGGAGGTTCAATCGCCTCTACTAGACAAGATGTAATGCGGCTACATCGTCAACCCGTATTACTGGAGAATCGTCTTTACGCCATCTTTCCACCTTACTCTCGGTCGTCCTCTTGCTAGGAAACATGGCGTCTGAAATTGTAAACTCGCAGGAGAAGCTGATCAAAGTACATTCTCATGAGATGAACTATCCAGCGTACCTTCTGACTGGACATGTATTCTGCACATGGGATGCCACTGACCCTTTTGCTAATATCCTGGTTCCTCAACTTGTCTTTCCTGGTAACGCCGGCGGCATTCACAAACATCTCATTTAGCAGGGGGAGATTTTGCTCTTTCGGGCCTTGGCCATGACCCAATTTTGGCTCTGGTGGCACATGGTTGGTATGAAGATGCTGTAGTAGCACAGGGTTGGCATAAATGATGCTGTGGTAGCACAGGGTTGGTAGGAAGATGATGTGGTAGCACAGGGTTGGTAGGAAGATGATGTGGTAGCACAGGGTTGGTGGGAAGATGATGTGGTAGCACAGGGTTGGTGGGAAGATGATGTGGTAGCACAGTGTTGGTAGGAAGATGATGTGGTATCACAGGGTTGGTAGGAAGATGATGTGATAGCACAGGGTTGGTATGAAGATGATGTGGTAGCACAGGGTTGGTGGGAAGATGATGTGGTAGCACAGTGTTGGTAGGAAGATGATGTGGTATCACAGGGTTGGTAGGAAGATGATGTGATAGCACAGGGTTGGTAGGAAGATGATGTGGTATCACAGGGTTGGTATGAAGATGATGTGATAGCACAGGGTTGGTAGGAAGATGATGTGGTATCACAGGGTTGGTAGGAAAATGATGTGGTAGCACAGGGTTGGTAGGAAGATGATGTGGTAGCACAGGGTTGGCGAAGATGATGTGGTAGTACAGGGTTGGTAGGAAGATGATGTGGTATTACAGGGTTGGCATAGATGATGTGGTAGCACAGGGTTGGTAGGAAGATGATGTGGTAGCACAGGGTTGGTAGGAAGATGATCTGGTATCACAGGGTTGGTATAGATGATGTGGTAGTACAGAGTTGGTAGGAAGATGATGTGGTAGCACAGGGTTGGCATAGATGATGTGGTAGCACAGGGTTGATAGGAAGATGATGTGGTAGTACAGGGTTGGTAGGAAGATGATGTGGTAGCACAGGGTTGGTAGGAAGATGATCTGGTATCACAGGGTTGGTATAGATGATGTGGTAGTACAGAGTTGGTAGGAAGATGATGTGGTAGCACAGGGTTGGCATAGATGATGTGGTAGCACAGGGTTGGTAGGAAGATGATGTGGTAGTACAGGGTTGGTAGGAAGATGATGTGGTAGCACAGGGTTGGTAGGAAGATGATCTGGTATCACAGGGTTGACATAGATGATGTAGTAGCACAGAGTTGGTAGGAAGATGATCTGGTAGCACAAGGTTAGTAGGAAGATGATGTGGATCAGTTGCTGCTTTGTTACCAGACTAAAGTGAAGATATTTGAGCAGTGGCGCCAGTTGATAAGTCACATCCACTGCTTTCTGGCATGTGTTCTCAACCTTTCTGTTGCACCTGTAGTCTTCTAAGACAATACTCCTCAGTTACATTACCTCCTTAGCTTGCTAGAGAGCCACGTTATGAATGCTCTAGGCAGCCCCTGAGTTCTGTCGACCTTCAGACCTGTCGTCTAAGCCGTGTTGATACCCACGCTATATTTATCGCAGGTTGCATCCAGAACAGCAATGTGATTTTGGAGTTTCTGTTCGTCTGATTATGCAAAACGTTTACACATCAAAATGTATTTTTATTCGAAACAAGAGGCAAGCGATAAATCTTATTTTCATTTTCGTGTTAGAGTCCAATAAATTCATAAAGATTTACTTTTTTTTCATCTCAACGACAATGTGGTGAAATCCAATATTAGTAATGGCGGTGCCTTCGCTTTTCCGTGTACGGAAAGTAATGGCAACCTACAGTACCGCATATCTGCCAAGAAACTTATATCAACCAAAAATGTTGGGAGATGCAAGAAGCGACACTCTGCAAAGGACATAATACTCAGATTTGCATACAGTTTTTTGTACGCGATGAAACTGCAAGTCTCACTTACAACCCTCTTTAGTCGCCTTCTGTGACAAGCTAGGAAAGATATCCTCTTCTTTTCAATTGAGGTACCACTCTTGTGGATGTTTCCTTTATTGTCGTTTGTTCACAGCGTCACCGGATGGGTGGCCGAGTAATTATAATGCCTATCAACTAATCAGGAAGACACGTGTTCAAACTCCGGCATGGATCTATGTTTTTTTTTCAATCCAGGTTGAAATGAAAACCTAGTCTGTACACTTCATGGCGTCAGCTATAATGTGGATCCGTTTTTGCGAGTACTATAAATGATCCTAGCCAATCCAAGAAAGGGAAATAGCGGTGCAATTAAAGATTTTTTAACGTTTTTTCTTGCAGCCTTGATCCATAAAGCATAGTAAGTTGTTCTGTGTTTTATTCATTAGGGTTCAGTGAATCTGACTTCAAGACGAATTTCTAAAATTGATACACCTCTCTCAGAGGCACAAACGTGTCGATCCATAAATACGACAACAAACAAGTTTGGGTTATGTGTCATGCCTCTATACGTTTAGTAATGTTCCATAATTTTTTATTCTCCAGATCTCTGATTCTATCTTCGAATGTATAAATGATTTGTTTGAGAAGAAACTCCTTCCTATATCAAAGATTCCGTAATTGGATATATATAAATACATTGTAGGAGCGGTAAACTCTTCTCCTGATTCTATCCTTGAACATACAAATGATATCTTAAATTGTTCCGATTTTTCAATAGCTTCTTTCTTTCATGTTCTAGCACCATGTCGGTCAAGGTCATTAGCGCGTTGTTGATTGACAAGCTCTGATGGTGTCTCTTAGCAACCTCTGTGAAAGCAGCCGGGGACTCTGATCCCTGTTTTGTTTTTCCGTCATGGAAATCCTGAGTTTGAGGAACTTCCATAAGTCTATGGTACGTTGGTACCCCCTCTATGCCTCTTGTATCACTCGCCAGTAGGGAAGAGTGGTAATCATTGTGCCAATCTTTAAACCAAGACTTTGATTCTGTCAATTTACGACGACCATTTGCCAAACGTTTGTTGAGGTTTGATGGGGAAGACTTAGCTCTATACTTGGGATTAATGAGATAATTCTCTACTGTAGATCGTAAAATAGGATTTGTCGATCCACGAGTTCGCAAACTTTTTAGAAATATTTTCGAAGGAAGCTTGCGTTGAACATCTACAAGGTTGTTCCTGATATACTGATGAGACTCATCCGTGCTGCCAATGTCTCTTTCAGAAACTGAAAAGTGGTCATCTATTGAACTCTGCAGAGTAAACTTTGTTGGTAGTGCCAGGTTTGGAAGCAAGCCATGTTGTGGACGAGCTCGCATGTTAACAAATAAACTGTGCATAATGTCGGTACATCCATTTCTTGTAGGTATTGTTGAAGCGGAAAAGGAATTTCTGTCCAGCTTCAATAGTTCCTCTCTGAGACAGTTCCTGAAGGATACAAAGGGAGTTTTGCCTAGACGGTTTTGTGCCACGCTTGCAGCACGAGCAGGTAGAATGAAACATGCTAGTATGATGAGAACGGTGCATCTTTGGCAGCTCATTCTGAAACCTTGATCTTGTCTTCTGTAATAAACAAAATGTATTCGTGACTTATGTGTCTCTAAATTTACAAAATCAACAGCAACACAACATTGGAAGACAAAACTAACGCAGGGACAGGTGAAACATACTGATTAAGACCCCACCACTGGTCAGTGTCTTGCGAAACGTACTGGCTAAACCAAGACCATATGTCTCTTCATGGTCTGGTAAAACATACTGAGCAAGACCCACGCCACGTTTGGGTCATGTATAACATCCTGACCAAGACCCACGTCACGTTTTGGTCGTGCAGAAAATACTGACGAAGAACCAAGTCATGTTTGGGTCATGTAGAACATACTGACCATAGCCCACGTCACGTTTGGGTCATGTAGAACATACTGAGCAAGACCCCACGTCACGTCACAATCAGTTAACACGTACTGACCAAGACTCCACGACACGCCAGGGTCAGGTAAAACGTACTGAGCAAGATCCATGCCACGTTTGGATCATGTAGAACATGCAACCAGCTACCAAGGGGAAAGTCATGAGTGAAGAACAAATTCGAACAGCAACAAGAAAAACATGACCAATCTGACGGCATTCTTGGGCCGTAAAGTTAATCTCATAGCAGACATCGCCAACAGTAATCGCATGCTAGAGACTCCTTACTGGAGTCTCAGTTATTGTGATGTTGGGTAACCAGTTCACTTCCTTGCTGTCGAGTATTAGTATGAAGTAAAGACAGTTAGTACAGAGTGGTATTAGAGTTTAAATGAACAGTTAGTACAGAGTGGTGTCAGAGTTTAAATTAACAGTACAGAGTGGTATCAGAGTTTAAATGAACAGTTAGTGCAGAGTGGTGTCAGAGTTTAAATGAACAGTTAGTACAGAGTGGTATCAGAGTTTAAATGAACAGTTAGTGCAGAGTGGTGTCAGAGTTTAAATTAACAGTACAGAGTGGTATCAGAGTTTAAATGAACAGTTAGTACAGAGTGGTATCAGAGTTTAAATGAACAGTTAGTACAGAGTGGTGTCAGAGTTTAAATTAACAGTACAGAGTGGTATCAGAGTTTAAATGAACAGTTAGTACAGAGTGGTATCAGAGTTTAAATGAACAGTTAGTACAGAGTGGTATCAGAGTTTAAATGAACAGTTAGTACAGAGTGGTGTCAGAGTTTAAATTAACAGTACAGAGTGGTATCAGAGTTTAAATAAACAGTTAGTACAGAGTGGTATCAGAGTTTAAATGAACAGTTAGTACAGAGTGGTGTCAGAGTTTAAATTAACAGTACAGAGTGGTATCAGAGTTTAAATGAACAGTTAGTACAGAGTGGTATCAGAGTTTAAATGAACAGTTAGTACAGAGTGGTATCAGAGTTTAAATGAACAGTTAGTACAGAGTGATATCAGAGTTTAATTGAACAGTTAGTACAGAGTGGTATCAGAGTTTAAATGAACAGTTAGTACAGAGTGGTATCAGAGTTTAAATGAACAGTTAGTACAGAGTGGTGTCAGAGTTTAAATTAACAGTACAGAGTGGTATCAGAGTTTAAATGAACAGTTAGTACAGAGTGGTATCAGAGTTTAAATGAACAGTTAGTACAGAGTGGTGTCAGAGTTTAAATTAACAGTACAGAGTGGTATCAGAGTTTAAATGAACAGTTAGTACAGAGTGGTATCAGAGTTTAAATGAACAGTTAGTACAGAGTGGTATCAGAGTTTAAATGAACAGTTAGTACAGAGTGGTATCAGAGTTTAAATGAACAGTTCGTGCAGAGTGGTGTCAGAGTTTAAATTAACAGTACAGAGTGGTATCAGAGTTTAAATGAACAGTTAGTACAGAGTGGTATCAGAGTTTAAATTAACAGTACAGAGTGGTATCAGAGTTTAAATGAACAGTTAGTACAGAGTGGTGTCAGAGTTTAAATTAACAGTACAGAGGGGTGTCAGAGTTTAAATGAACAGTTAGTACAGAGTGGTGTCCAAGATGAAATGAACATATCCAATATGACCTTAACATCTTGTCGGAAAGTACGACTAAAAATGTTTGTATGAAGGGAGCAATAAGACTGCCTTCTTCTTGTACCACCAACCTCACAGGAACTGGTCATCTCACCTCACAGGAACCTGTCACCTCACCTACCATGAACTGGTTCCATCACCTCACAGGAACTAGTCACCTCACCTACCATGAACTGGTTACATCACCTCACAGGAACTAGTCACCTCACCTACCATGAACTGGTTACATCACCTCACAGGAACTAGTCACCTCACCTACTATGAACTGGTCACCTCACCTCACAGGAACTGATCACCTTATCGCACAGGAACTGGTCACCACATCTGCCATGAACTGGTCACCTCACCTCACAGGAACTGGTCACCACATCTGCCATGAACTGGTCACCTCACCTCACAGGAACTGGTCACCACATCTGCCATAAACTGGTCACCTCACCTCACAGGAACTGGTCACCTCACCTTACAGGAACTGGTCACCACATCTGCCATGAACTGGTCACCTCACCTCACAGGAACTGGTCACCACATCTCCCATGAACTGGTCACCTCACCTCACAGGAACTGATCCCACGACCTAACAGGAACTGATCCCACGACCTAACAGGAACTGATCCCACGACCTAACAGGAACTGATTCACGACCTAACAGGAACTGGTCACCTTACCGCACAGGAACTGGTCACCACATCTGCCATGAACTGGTCACCTCACCTCACAGGAACTGATCCCACGACCTAACAGGAACTGGTCACATCACAGGAACTGGTCACCTCACCTCAATGGAACTGATCCCACGACCTAACAGGAACTGGTCACCTCACCTCACAGGAAATGGTCACCTTCGATCACAGGAACTCGTCACTCAACCTCACTGGTACTGGCCAACTTACGTCCCAGGAAAAGGTCAGCCCACCTCACAGACACTGGTCACTCATCTTCACGAAAGCTAAGACCTTCAAACTGTATCTACCGCTTGGCTTCTTAAGTCACTACACTGTCATTAGCTGCCCACGTCCCATCTCTTTGAAATATCAAAAAAGCCATGTCATTCAATCTGCAAACCTCCCATCTCTTTTAACCTGCCCACCTCTCCTTTCTTTCAATCTTCCCCCTCCCATCTCTTTCATTCTGCTCACCTCCCACCTCTTTCAACCTGCCCACCTCCCTTCTCTTTAAACCTCTCCATTTCCTATCTCTTTCAACCTGCCCACATAAAATCTCATTCAACCTTGTCACCTCCCATCTCTTACAACCTCCCATCTCTTTCAACCTTGTCACCTCCCATCTCTTTCAACCTTTCCACCTCCCATCTCTTTCAACCTCCCAACTCCCATCTCTTTCAACCTTGTCACCTCCCATCTCTTTCAACCTTCCCAACTCCCATCTCTTACAACCTCCCAACTCCCATCTCTTTCAACCTTGTCACCTCCATTCTCTTTCAACCTTCCCACCTCCCATCTCTTTCAACCTTCCCACCTCCCATCTCTTTCAACCTTCCCACCTCCCATCTCTTTCAACCTTGTCACCTCCCATTTCTTTCAACCTTTCCACCTCCCATCTCTTTCAACCTTCCCAACTCCCAACTCCCATCTCTTTCAACCTTGTCACCTCCCATCTCTTTCAACCTTGTCATCTCCCATCTCTTTCAACCTTGTCACCTCCCATCTCTTTCAACCTTCCCACCTCCCATCTCTTTCAACCTTCCCACCTCTCATCTCTTTCAACCTTTCCACCTCCCATCTCTTTCAACCTTCCCACCTCCCATCTCTTTCAACCTTCCCACCTTTCAATTCTTTAAATATTTCCACCTCCAATCTTTCTCAAACCTTCCCCTTCACTTTCTATTTCTTTCTATTCAACACAACATTTGCCCTCTCTCCCAACAATTTAGTCTTCCCTTCAGCAAGCCCTTCTCTTCCTCCTCAACCTGCTCTCCCGAACTACCAACTTTTCTTACTCATCGCGTTCATCTTTTCCAAACGTCAAAAACACTATCTCTCATCCATCTCTCCCAACCTCAACCCATCCCTCATCCATCTCTCCCAACCTCAACCCATCCATCCCTCATCCATCTCTCCCAACCTCAACCCATCCCTCATCCATCTCTCCCAACCTCAACCCATCCCTCATCCATCTCTCCCAACCTCAACCCATCCCTCATCCATCTCTCCCAACCTCAACCCATCCCTCATCCATATCTCCCAAGCTCAACCCATCCCTCATCCATCTCTCCCAACCTCAACCCATCCCTCATCCATCTCTCCCAACCTCAACCCATCCCTCATCCATCTCTCCCAACCTCAACCCATCCCTCATCCATCTCTCTCAACCTCAACCCATCCCTAATCCATCTCTCCCAACCTCAACCCATCCCTCATCCATCTCTCCCAACCTCAACCCATCCCTCATCCATCTCTCCCAACCTCAACCCATCCCTCATCCATCTCTCCCAACCTCAACCCATCCCTCATCCATCTCTCCCAACCTCAACCCATCCCTCATCCATCTCTCCAAACCTCAACCCATCCCTCATCCATCTCTCCCAACCTAAACCTATCCCTCATCCATCTCTCCAAACCTCAACCCATCCCTCAACATCTCTCCCAACCTCAACCCATCCCTCATCCATCTCTCCCAACCTAAACCTATCCCTCATCCATCTCTCCCAGCCTCAATCCATCTCTCCCAACCTCAACCCATCCCTCATCTATCTCTCCCAACCTCAACCCATCCCTCGTCCATCTCTCCCAACCTCATCCCATCCCTCATCTATCTCTCCCAACCTCAACCCTTCCCTCATCCATCTCTCCCAACCTCAACCCATCCCTCATCTATCTCTCCCAACCTCAACCCATCCATCATCCATATCTCCCAACCTCAACCCATCCATCATCCATATCTCCCAACCTCAACCCATCCCTCAACATCTCTCTCAACCTCAACTTATCCCTCATCCATCTCTCCCAACCTCAACCCATCCCTCATCCATCTCTCCCAACCTCAACCCATCCCTCATCCATCTCTCCCAGCCTCAATCCATCTCTCCCAACCTCAACCCATCCCTCATCTATCTCTCCCAACCTCAACCCATCCCTCATCTATCTCTCCCAACCTCAACCCATCCCTCGTCCATCTCTCCCAACCTCATCCCATCCCTCATCTATCTCTCCCAACCTCAACCCTTCCCTCATCCATCTCTCCCAACCTCAACCCATCCCTCATCTATCTCTCCCAACCTCAACCCATCCATCATCCATATCTCCCAACCTCAACCCATCCATCATCCATATCTCCCAACCTCAACCCATCCCTCATCCATATCTCCCAACCTCAACCCATCCCTCATCCATATCTCCCAACATCAACCCATCCCTCATCCATCTATCCCAACATCAACACATGCATCCCGTGTACATCTCTTTTCAGCCCTCTCAAATTGCCAATAATCCCAACTCTTTCCTCCCGTAAACTCGCAAATCTCTTTTCCCCTGAACGTCAAACACGCCTTTCCGTTGTCCGTCACTTCTCGACATTTCTCTTCACCCGTCAGCACCTTTAAGTCATGAAGTCACAATTCATATCTATAATGAATGTATTTGAACGTTATTTTATTATGCAATTCTTGTATGTTGGTTTAAAAAAAAAATTAAGCTAATAACTAAGTCAAACACACAATTCAGTAAAGACGTCGGTACGTGTGTCCTAATTCACCCCAAACAGTTCCCGTACGTCTCGGACTATTCTATTTCGGGTTAAGTGGAGGACAGGTCGATACAATTTTATTTTAAGTACATAAGTAACGACTTAGATAACGACAGAAGTGTAGAAACGATGGTTATATTCAGTTTCCCAAAGGATTTGGGTTAAGTTTAGGATTACGGTTAGGGTTAGGTTTAGGGTTGAGTTAAGTTTATGGTTAGGGCTAGGTTTGGGCTTAGGGTTAGGTTTAGGGTTGATTTAAGTTTATGGTTAGGGTTAGGTTTAGGATTATGGTTAGGTTTAGGTTTGGATAACATAATTGCTATTTCAACGTCTGACAGAATGGATAATGCTGTAGAAACTGGATGATGCTCTCCTTATCGTGAACTAAAATTGACAGACTCATGAAATTTATTAAGACGACATGAATAAACGCCAACAGAAGAAGACATTTTCGTCTATTCTCACAAAATTTTTGACACCCCTAATTTTAAAAAAATGGACTATTCTGTAACGTCATTACATCAAATTTGGTACTAAAAAATATATTTATTTTATTTGAGGTGAATTAAGACGCAAGCACAAAGATGTCTAAGAAAATGTGAACGTTCCATTTACACATTTCGCATGCGTATTATGAATCCAGGCAAGTAAATTGGGTCAATTTTCATCCATATTTCTCAATGCTGCCCTTCTAAATGTTTCGAAAACATTTTGTGAATTTCCTCAATGAGGAGGTTTACTCTTTTGTGCATCACGAAAAGGTCTTTAATGGGCGTATTGCAGTAGCTTTTTTCACATCCAGAGTGTGCTGATTAAAGTGTACTGGAGACCTGAGGCGATTGTGCTATACTTGGCTTCATCTGCGTGTGGGTTCACTATTACGGTGATCACATCGATCGCACACCATGTTTGCTAATCTGCCAAAAACAACCGCCAATTCCAGGTATAACTACCAGAAAGACGAGTTTGGGGTCTTGGTCAGTATATTTGGCCGTAAAAGGTAACTATGTCAAAGGGGGTTCAGATTGGTGATGTGGTGTAGAATTATACCTGCATAAGGAATAAACAAACAACAACAGATAAAGCAACGTCCTGGACTAGGCCATGACCATCTTCTGGAGATAGGCTGTGTTACACCAGCCAGTCTAACTAGGTGGAGAGCACCACAGTGGGAATCCCCATAGTATTTGTCCTGCTGAAATGTATTGCAGACCCAGATATCTCTGTAAAGTCTTGCATACCACCATGATATCCCAGACCCATCTCTGAAAAGTCTTGCATACCACCATGATATCCCAGACCCATCTCTGTAAAGTCTTGCATACCACCATGATATCCCAGACACATCTCTGAAAAGTCTTGCATACCACCATGATATCCCAGACCCATCTCTGAAAAGTCTTGCATACCACCATGATATCCCAGACCCATTTCTGAAAAGTCTTGCATACCACCATGATATCCCAGACCCATCTCTGAAAAGTCTTGCATACCACCATGATATCCCAGACCCATCTCTGAAAAGTCTTGCATACCACCATGATATCCCAGACTCATCTTTTCCAGTACCCGCTGGAAATTGTAAGAAGAACCACTTCAAACCAGCTAGCAGAGAAAATTCGTCAAGAGTGGAGAACTCAGGTGGAATCAATCCGAAACCAAGATAGACTTAATTACTTCCCCTAACTGTCCAGTCATCTAACATAGACCACACACAGTTGGTGTCAAGGAATTCTGTCGACGATACACAGCCCAGCAAAGTTTGTGTTCTTGACTTGACATTTTAAGTGCCGGTTTCCATAGCTGTGATGTTAAATAATGACATTGCTAGCCCCATGCACCCCCTCTCTAGCCACCTTCAACGACATATTTGGAAAGAACAATCAAATCAAAACATTTCAACTCCGTATGCAGTACATACCTTTACCAACTAACTACACACCAAGTCCTCCAGCCCTGGGCCATCCGTTGGCGATTTCTTCACGTCTTATTCTGTTTCTTCTATGTTTGTCCTAGGCGGAAGTCATGGAAAAAAATTACTTGCGAATTTTCTTCGCTGCGTCAGTTGCCTCTTGACATAAGCCCTGCTTCTGGTTCTGAACTTGAAGCTCATTTGTTCTTCTTACTTGAAGTGTCCATGCTAGTTGCATTTTTGTGTGTGGTTTACAGATTGTGTAGGCTGAGATAGCTGGCCTCATGGCCAAACATTCTTAGTCGTCTATTACAACATGCTTGGCAGATTAGTATTCTTTGCTCACCTCTTCAGGTACTAGCAACACTCGGGTAGCATAGAAGGTTACAGTTGTCTTATTCTCCAAACTAGCTACATCTTCAGTGTAACAATGAAAAGTGCTCTTTTTAAAAGAATCCACTACATGATTAAGGTTAGACAAATGTGAACAAATGTAGCCACGAGATAAGTATACTTGGACATGTGAACAAATGTAGCCACGAGATAAGTATGGCTAGACAAATATGAGGAAATGTAGCCACGAGATAAGTATGGCTAGACAAATGTGAGGAAATGTAGCCACGAGATAAGTATGGCTAGACAAATGTGAGGAAATGTAGCCACGAGATAAGTATGGTTAGACAAATATGAGGAAATGTAGCCACGAGATAAGTATGGTTAGACATGTGAACAAATTAAGACATGAGATAAGCAAGGTTAGATACATGTGAACAAATGAAGTCACGAGTCAATAAGGTTGGACAAATGTGAACAAATGAAGCCATGAGGTATGTAAGGTTGGACAAATGTGAACAAATGAAGACATGAGATAAGTAAGGTTGGACACATGTGAACAAATGAAGACATGAGATAAGTAAGGTTGGACACATGTGAACAAATGAAGCCAGAAGTCACAATGACAAAAGGACGTACTCACAAATTAAAAGTTGTTCAACGACATAGAATGAACACACTAACAGGATTTAATCATAAGGACCCCCGCATTCTCAGATCAGAATTGGAGAAAATAATAAAGAATGCAAGCAAAGAGAAAATATGCATGGATGCGTTAACATAGAACTGATAGCTGTCCCACAAGATTTGCGCATCGGTAAAATCATTGATATATGTAATGACATCCACAGTACTTGATTAAACTATTCTGAGCGACCAGATTGCACCTGTCTGTGTAACACTATATAAGAAACTTTGTGCAACCGAATGTAAAGATTTGAGACTAGTAGGATATATGAACCACACGATACAGATACTGGTCACAGATATACTGAAGAGAATTAGGTGTAGAGTAGACAATGGAATTACATATGAATTCTTTTCATTTCACCAGATTAGCGGGACAAACGAAACAATTATTCTCTACAATGACTCTAGCAATAAGAAGTACAACAGAATACAATTATATGTGCTTTAGAGACTACTGAAAGGCCTTTGGTGGAGTCAAACATTAGAAAATAATTTCATATCTGGAAAACACAAATAGAGATCGAAAAGACACACGAATACTAATTAACATGTACTACAGCAAACTACGGTTGTTAAATCTGGCAGGATTTACTCACAATGCGAGTACATAGATGCAAAACGAAGTGTAAGACATATATGCGTACTGTCCCTTTGTCTGTTTACTATTTGCACAGAACACTTTTTTATGAATTCAGCAAATGTCGGAACTGATTAAGAACGGAGTATCAATAAATAATCTGAGATGTGCGAGAGACACATTCATGCTAGTTGAGAGTATTGCAGGATGTGATGATTCAAATAAAGAACAAAAGTCTGGTACGTGGATCGGACAATAACACTGAAATTGTTATAATTAGCAATGTAGAATCTAAATCTGTCCTATCTTGGAAATATAAAAACAGAGGAAGGAAGATGTGAGACAGAAACCAGGACAAAAACAAGGATACCCATATATGTTTCCACAAATACTGACAAGGAAAGAAACAAACTCACAAATTACATTTCAGGGTGATTAATTGCTGTTAGCATTCGTCGTTCTGATGTGGTATAGAAACGTCGCTTATGAGCAAACAATGGAGAGAAGAATTGAGGTCTGTGAAATGGGAGTATATAGAAGAATGGGTCCTATCTCCTGGAAAGAAAAGTTTACAAACAAAGAAATCTTAGAGAAATTAGAAATACAAAGAGAATTAATACACGTAATCAGAGTCCGGCAGTTATAATAATTTGGTCATATCAAAATACGGGACATTGTGCTGAATACCTTAGTGTAAAGAAAGTACAAGGCAAACATGCCAGCGGAAGATGTCCATATTAGTGGGAGGATGACATCAATAGATAGACATAGAAAAGCCTGTCAGATTACTCCTTCAAGTCAATAGACAAGGGTCTTTGGAGAACCATTGTAACCGTCCTTCGATGTAGAAATGGTAGCAGAACAGAACTCATTAGCTGATCTTTGATGTCGAGATGGTAACTGAACTGAATATTCAATCATTAAAAAACATAATCCCGGTGTATACAATAAAAAAGACACAGACAAAGAAGAAATATAACAGACTCTAAGATCATTACTAATATCTCTTTGGAAACTGACTATCGGCTAGTCGTGTTGACACATATGTTTTCACACAGGACGAGTTTGAAGAAAAGAAAACCAGTTTTGGTTATACATCTTCAAAAGTTAGATAAGGTAGCTGTCAGTAATACTGTGTGTCGTGAAGCGGCAGACTTATTCCGGTTGCATAAATCTAAGGACATGCAAGAAATGGATCTTTAATAACACAATTCTGACGACATGCACTTCGTACTCACTGTCGAACGATGAACGTACGGTAAAGGATCAGAAACGAACAGATTGGAGGAGGGATGTGGAAAAGGAATCTATACGGTATAAATAGAAAGGTTGCAAACCTTAGTTAGAGTCCAAGAATCAAGATTATTATACCTTGTATATTTAGTGAGCACAGTAGAATAAGTAGCTGGAAGGAATACTTTCATGAATATTTCAGACCTGATGCTCCACGGGGGATTTAGTAATTTTAACCAGGTAGCTTGATAATATAGAACCAAATAACTTTATATAATGGTTCCAGAATTCGAAAAAGATATATACTACGCAGTCTAAGAATAAGTCACCTGGTATGGGCGACATAACAAAAGAAGCGATTGGTGCTTGTGGGTAAGCAGGGTAAATGGGGTTAAAGCGACTCCTTGCAACTGCAGGAACGGAAAGAGTGTATAATGTTACTAGTAACAAACTATGATTGTTCCAATTTGAAAGAAAATGGTAAAAACAAAAGAAACTGTTACACGTATATATACATATCGCTACTCGGGAAAAATGGATGCAAAGATCCTTGAACAGAGATTACGAACTACTGTTGAACTTAAATTACGCAAGACTCAATTTGAATCCCGGAGAAATATGAGTTGCAGAGATAGTTTTTTCACCTATAGATAATTAAACGAAAGGGCAATATAATATAACGGACATTTATATATGCTTTAATTAATGAGGCAAATGTATTTAATGAGGCAGCCACAATTTAAATGTGTGACATGACATAAAAGCATAGATAGTGCCTAGCAGGCTGTGGGTCTACTTTGGTCTAGTGTTTGAGTCTATTAAAATGAAATGGTACATCGGTTAACCACCTGCTGCAGCACTTGTCCCAACGCAGCGAATTAATAAGGTGCTCGAGCCTAGCCTGCTAGGCCATAAACCCTCGTGCCGGCGACATAATGCTCACGAAAGAGCTGGGACCTGGATCCGCCCCTGTAGAAGTACAGGTGACTAAGACTAAGACATGATTTAACTTTGAACGGTATTGGTTTATTATTGTGTAACAATGCCGTTACTTTGATAGGTGTGAGGACAGGCACTGTATTGTACCAGAATCGGGATCAAGATGCTGAGCAGCGCATGAACTACAGTGGTCAGCGACCCATATCTGACTGCTAGTGTCAGGGCCAGCGAACCATAGCTGCCAAGACCCTTCTACACCTCCACGCGGTGATCCTGGATAACAGACTGCAGCAGGGCAGACTGGCTAAGGAGAAGGGATCGAAGAGGGACTGCTAACCCGGTACTCAAAAAATGGTTGCTGAAGTCGGATGTGTTGGACCGAAAGGTGCAAATATCGCAGCCAAGCTGTAAACTACAACACAACGCATTCCGTTCTCTGGACTACATTCTGTTACTTACCCTTTCAGGGTTTGGTAGTGGGAGATTGAGAACGAACGAACGAAGAAGAAGAAGAAGAAGAAGTACCAGAATCCCACAGGTGTAAGATAGAGGTGAGTGCCATCGCCGTTGCTGTTAGGCATCTACATTGACACAAAGGAAACAAAGAAAATCCGGATTGAGACATTTTAATCAAAACCAAATTCGATACACGAACTACTCTTTGTTGATGATCAGTGCCTGTTGTGCAATAGTGAAAATAAACTACAAATTCACATACACGCTACTAAACAGGATGTACCAAATCCAATATGCGAATTAGCGAGACGAAGACAGAAACTGTGAGCATTAGCGGAACATCTAGTCCACTAAACATATATATAAATAATATTGCTCTTCAACAGGTCCATGGATTCAAACATCTGGGCAGTATGTATTCGACAGACTAGAGTCGCGATAGTAACATCGAGACTAGGACCTACCAGCTGTCAACACCGCTTAGGCACTCGAAAATTAGCTGAGCAACAAAGCAATAAATGATGACTGGTGTATTTATGTCGACTCTGTGATACCACTACCAGGCAGGGTCCAAGGCACTTGAGAGCATCATTTCGAAGTATGAAATGTGGTGTTTGAGGAAAATTACTACATGTAATATGAAATGTCTGAGAAAAGCCATCAATATCACCAGGAGAGATATAATGTGAAATGGAAACAGACATTTTGTTAGAACTCTTGTGCTGAATAAACAGTAAGGCGGAAAAAAACTTGATTTGGCCATCTACTGACAATTCAACCTTATCAACTGCCACTGCGGGCCTACACTACGATAAGACCTGACTACAAAGAACGAGGCAGATGATCGATGACATTACAGAAATCATGTAACACGTGCTTTCAAACGCCGCCGCAAAACTCTTGACTTTAGTAAGGTGACTTCAGCTCCCCATGGCGCATAAGGGTACCGGAGGGTGGAAGACGTCAAGTATGGTCTGTGTAAGACGATAGGAACTTCATGCCACTACATAATCTGTACACAATATCTGGGCCCTACTTGGTCTACGTTCGATAATTGCAAGTTGAGCGTGAAGATAGACTGGAACAGCATTGGGACCTTTATGGGTGCACAGGTGGAAAACCATTTTTAACTCGTTTCTTTCTCTTAGCGACGTGCATTCATCACATAATGGACTGGGTTTCAATTCGTGGATGTTTGATTTCATATTCTGTCCAGTTATTGGGTGCATGTTCTCCGTGTGCTGACAAAAGCTGATCGTTGAAATTGTCATTCTTGAACCATTTTGAATAACGACAAAGTCTATTTTGAAACTCTTGAAAAAATACATTAAGGTAGGCAATTAACAGATGGTGCTATCGGGGATGAAGTGTTAGGGACAGCGTTGTTCGATGTCTCAACTTTTGTGAGATGGTAAGTCCAGTCCCCATTCCCGCTGCTTTGCTATTTCTAACATTGTCAGCTACATAGTTGCAGCTCGTAGATTATGATATATCGTCACCGGGGATTGAACTCAACCGTGAAAACCAATCACTCTCTCTCTCTCTCTCTTTCTCTCTCTCTCTTTCTCTCTCTCTCTCTCTCTCTTTCTCTCTCTCTCTCTCTCTCTCTTTCTCTCTCTCTCTTTCTCTCTCTCTCTCTCTCTCTCTCTTTCTCTCTCTTTCTCTCTCTCTCTCTCTACTTAGTCTGACAAGTGCTGATCATGAGGAGATAAGAGTAACAAGGGTCAGGTGAGACATACTGATCGTGGGGAGATAAGAGTAACAAGGGTCAGGTGAGACATGTTGATCAATCGGCGAGATGAGGAATCAGGGTCAAGGGAAACATACCGTACAATGGGAGCGAAAAGTAGTCAGGGTCAAGTGAAACATGCTGAACAATAATCGAGAAGAATAACCAGGGTCATGTGAAACATTTTGATCTAGGTAGAAATAAAGAGGAATCAGGGTCAGCTGAAACAGACTAATCAATGAGAGAGTAGTGCACTCAGGGACGGAAAATTTACATCAAAAGGAGCGGAATAGTAGTTAGGGTTAGGTGAAACATGCTAAACAAGGGGAAAGAAGAGTATTCAGGGCCAGGTGAAGCACGCTAAATAAAGGGAGAGAAGAGTAGTCAGGGTCAGGTGAAGCACGCAAAATACAGGGAGAGAAGAGTAGTCAGGGTCAGATGAAACCCGCTGAACAAGACCGCAACCTCATTCTCTCGTTCGTGTTCATTGAAACCAGTATGTTACGCAGTCTGATCAAAGATTACTGTAATCGCCAAAGGAGATGAGACTGTCTGGTCTCGCAAAACACGTTGGTCAGATATATTAGTCAGGTCAAACATACTGATCGGATGTGTTAGTCAGGGTTAGGTAAAACATATTGATAGGATATGTTAGTCAGGGTTAGGTCAAACATACTTATATGATATGTTAGTCAGGGTTAGGTCAAACGAACTGACGGGATATGTTAGTCAGGGTTAGGTCAAACGAACTGACGGGAAATGTTAGTCAGGGTTAGGTCAAACGAACTGACGGGATATGTTAGTCAGGATTAGGTCAAACGAAATGACGGGATATGTTAGTCAGGGTTAGGTCAAACGAACTGACGGAATATGTTAGTCAGGGTTAGATCAAACGAACTGACGGGATATGTTAGTCATGGTTAGGTCAAACGAACTGACGGAATATGTTAGTCAGGGTTAGGTCAAAATTACGGGCCAAGACTCCCACCTCACTTCCACGTCGGTCTCCCTTGAACCGGGTGTTTTCATGGCAGCCTGGCTAACGAGGTGACTAGTGATCCCCGTAGTAGAGAGCGACACACAGACGAAGGCAAGCATAGCACATCCTCGGTTCAACTCGGTCCACCTTCGTCAGCCCGCTCGGGATGTGAGGAAAGCTATTACAACCCACCACCATACTCCCTTTTCGAGGGCGTACAAAGGAGCAAACTTACTCATTGTGGACATTCAACAACAACATCTACAATCTCCCCCCCCCCCCCTCCCCTCCCAACCTTCCCCAATAGGGGTGAGCTTACTGAGAAGTCTCGTATTTCTCTCCATCCAGGAGTCTACGTTCTTAAGTATGTTTCGTGATGTAAGAAGAGTCACTGTAACCTGCCACCAAAGAAATCTCGCCAAGAGTTAAATTAACTTGGTACGAGTGGTTTCCACAACAACAACGCAATATGACAATAATGCTACATTTTGTTAATGTTCTACTTTTAAAACTTAAAATTTTCTAGATTTGTGTGACTTCTTAAGCCGGTATTACTGAAATGTATTAGATTCAACTATTGCTGTTTTATTTTATAATTTGTATAAAATAGCAGAGCTACAGCTATCAGCCATCTTAGATTTGACCTCGGTTCAGTATTAGAATTAGCGTGTGAGTGACAGACTTGGTCACACTTGGTCACACGCATACACGTACACATACGCACGAGCACATGTTCTCGATCACCATTTATCTCTTCTCCAATCTATAGTACAGAAATGGCCCATCGTAAACTCCCAGTGTAGTAACAGGAGATTAATTATAATAACACAGAAGAAAAATACAGATGTTGAGAACAAATACAACCAACGATAATAAGATTGTGTTAGGAGATAATGCCGACAACGTGGCAGGTACAGATAGAGATGTCATAATAAGATTGTGTTAGGAGATAATGCCGACAACGTGGCAGGTACAGATAGAGATGTCAGAATAAGATTGTGTTAGAAGATAATACCGACAATATGGCAGGCACAGATAGAGATGTCAGAATAAGATTGTGTTAGGAGATAATGCCGACAACGTGGCAGGTACAGATAGCGATGTCAGAATAAGATTGTGTTAGGATATAATGCCGACAATATGGCAGGTACAGATAGAGATGTTAGAATAAGATTGTGTTAGGATATAATACCGACAATATGGCAGGCACAGATAGAGATGTCAGAATAAGATTGTGTTAGGATATAATACCGACAATATGGCAGGTACAGATAGAGATGTCAGAATAAGATTGTGTTAGGATATAATACCGACAATATGGCAGGTACAGATAGAGATGTCAGAATAAGATTGTGTTAGGATATAATACCGACAACGTGGCAGGAACAGATAGAGATGTCAGAATAAGATTGTGTTAAGATATAATACCGACAATATGGCAGGCACAGATATAGATGTCAGAATAAGATTGTGTTAAGATATAATACCGACAATATGGCAGGCACACATAGAGATGTCAGAATAAGAATACGGAAGGTAAGGCAAGCTTTTATTGCATTGAGGAATTTATGGAAAAGAAATTAAGTTTAACACATAAGTAAAAATGTTCAGCTGCAATGTAAAGTCCGTTCTGTGGTATGACTGCAACACGAAGAACAACTAAAATAACAACTGAAAAGGTTCAGACTTTCATAAATAAGTGTCTACGCAAAATGGAAAGATTGAAATGGTTTGGGACGATCACTAATGTGAAATTCTTGGAAAGGATCAGACACATAGCAGTGGGATATGATGTGAGGAGAAGGCATATTGTAGTACAAGACAATCTCTGTTTTGAAATCCTGAAGGGAAGAGAAGTAGCGACAGACGTGGAGAGGATAACGTCTGACATCCGTCATAAGAATGGCCGGCACGGAGATCATGGCACAGCACAGGATGACTTGGCAAGCATTTATTGAAGGCATGTGCCCCACGGGGAGCTGAGAAGTTGTGGCTAATTGAAAGAGGGTTGTTCTTTGGGCTATCAAACTTGTTTTGTACAACCATTACCATTCAAACCACCACCTCAAATCTGCAGATAACGGGACCAGCTGTAGTGGTGGCCCTGTACTTTGCTTGAAACGAAAATGCGAATCACAAACATATTATGATCACCGCTGTAGCTGTTGAATGCCCACAATAAGTAAGATTACTTTTTTGTGCGCACTAAAAGGTGGTTAAGTGGCGGGGTACTATAGCTTCCCTCACATCCAAAGTGTGCAGGTGAAGCTGGACCGGCTTTAATGGTGGAGTTGAAATCAGACCCATCTGTAAAGCAATGTTGTCCATTCTTCTTAGTAGGTGTCAGTCCTTCTCTGTGATGCTTTCATAAGACTTACTGGATCAGAACTTCATGTTGTATTATCTGCTAGTTTTGTTTGAATTTCTGTCAATTTTAGACAAGTGTGTTGTAATAAATTCCTTGTTGCTTTACATATCTCTTGTCTTTTGAGAGATGATATGTCTTTAATTTCACTGACATGGTAAATGACTGACTTTTGTTACATTCTGCTTTTTTTTGCCATTTTTCTAAAAGATGTATATTAGAGTGATCTTTGGTCATCCTTTTGCTTCTCTGACAAGCTTCCATAGGGGTCTAGTCTATTTGCATCTCAAGCGGTTCCACATTCACGTGAGTGTCACATACATAAGTGGGTGTTAACTTCATTGCTCTAATAAAAAGCACATAGCGTTGTTCTGCACTCTGCCGCTGGATTCTGTATTAGTCCGTGAGCATGTTAAATGGTACGTTCAAATCGTCGTCTGATACTTCGGGACATAGCAGACGAATGCAATATCTTGACGCGATCGTGTCATGACATTCGAATAGAGGAACGTCTGGAGAAACAATCATGAGAAACAACTCAATGTTCATTCCCCATGGCAATGCACCACCCCACACATCACTGCTAGTTCCTGAATAGCTCCTTTTCCATCCACCATAACAATGTCCCACCACATACAGCCCTGCTCGTTCGTGAATAACTCTTTGTTCCTTCACCTTGACAACGAACCATCCCACACATCCCTGATGGTTCGTGAATAACTCTTTGTTCCTTCACCTTGACAACGAACCATCCCACACATCCCTGATGGTTCGTGAATAACTCTTTGTTCCTTCACCTTGACAACGAACCATCCCACACATCCCTGATGGTTTGTGAATAACTCTTTGTTCCTTCACCTTGACAACGAACCATCCCACACATCCCTGATGGTTCGTGAATAACTCTTTATTCCTTCACCTTGACAACGAACCATCCCACACATCCCTGATGGTTCGTGAATAACTCTTTGATCCTTCACCTTGACAACGAACCATCCCACACATCCCTGATGGTTCGTGAATAACTCTTTGTTCCTTCACCTTGACAACGAACCATCCCACACATCCCTGATGGTTTGTGAATAACTCTTTGTTCCTTCACCTTGACAACGAACCATCCCACACATCCCTGATGGTTCGTGAATAACTCTTTGTTCCTTCACCTTGACAACGAACCATCCCACACATCCCTGATGGTTTGTGAATAACTCTTTGTTCCTTCACCTTGACAACGAACCATCCCACACATCCCTGATGGTTCGTGAATAACTCTTTGATCCTTCACCTTGACAACGAACCATCCCACACATCCCTGATGGTTCGTGAATAACTCTTTGATCCTTCACCTTGACAACGAACCATCCCATACATCCCTGATGGTTCGTGAATAACTCTTTGTTCCTTCACCTTGACAACGAACCATCCCACACATCCCTGATGGTTCGTGAATAACTCTTTGATCCTTCACCTTGACAACGAACCATCCCACACATCCCTGATGGTTCGTGAATAACTCTTTGTTCCTTCACCTTGACAACGAACCATCCCACACATCCCTGATGGTTCGTGAATAACTCTTTGATCCTTCACCTTGACAACGAACCATCCCACACATCCCTGATGGTTCGTGAATAACTCTTTGATCCTTCACCTTGACAACGAACCATCCCACACATCCCTGATGGTTTGTGAATAACTCTTTGTTCCTTCACCTTGACAACGAAACATCCCACACATCCCTGATGGTTCGTGAATAACTCTTTGATCCTTCACCTTGACAACGAACCATCCCACACATCCCTGATGGTTCGTGAATAACTCTTTGATCCTTCACCTTGACAACGAACCATCCCACACATCCCTGATGGTTTGTGAATAACTCTTTGTTCCTTCACCTTGACAACGAAACATCCCACACATCCCTGATGGTTCGTGAATAACTCTTTGATCCTTCACCTTGACAACGAACCATCCCACACATCCCTGATGGTTCGTGAATAACTCTTTGATCCTTCACCTTGACAACGAACCATCCCACACATCCCTGATGGTTTGTGAATAACTCTTTGTTCCTTCACCTTGACAACGAAACATCCCACACATCCCTGCTTGTTCGGGATTTTTAGGCTAAGACGAAAACGAGTTTGCTTCACCAACTGCACCATTCACCTGACATTGGTCCAGCAGACTTTAAAAAAACATTCAAAACTAGAATCCAGCATGAAAGATCATGATTTCCAGAAAACTGATATAACTTAAGACAATTCCTCGACACTTCTACTCATTTTCCAAAAGCAAATGTTCACCAGGACTGTATAGCAGAGTATATACGTTACTTTTCATTATTCTAGGTCACGGTACCATTTAATATAATATGAAGCATATTTTATCGGAAATCTAAAGAGGAACAATTGTAAACGTAAATTAAGTTGTACAAAGTTAATGCACAACAATGTTGCAAATTTTTGCTTATTGTTTTTGGATTTAAAATTGTCAAGGTCAATGGTAAGATAATAAAACTACGTGTATTAATTTGAAACGTCAGCAAAATAAATATGGGTGTTGGGTCACCGTTGCCTAAAATGTATTTATAGAAGTTGGACTGTAAATATCCACAACAGACTGAGGTACCACCTATTCAACAAATTGAAGATAGGGTGTACCGACGAATGCCCGTGCGGTACTGGTAAAATGACCGCTGAACATCTGCTGCAGAACTGCCCGACATACGAGGATCAGAGAGAGCAGATGTGGCCATTACCAGTGGAACTGCAAGACAAGCTCTATGGCAGTGGCGAGAGCCTCAGGATGACCGCCGCTTTTTTCGAAAAAATAATGGTTACTGTCTGACTGCGTACGCAGAAGAAGAAGAAGAAGAAGGACTGTAAATATGGTAGCAGCTGGGCACATAGTTATCCAACTGTCAAATACGCAAAATCATATTCCCATCACCTAATTTAATAATGAAACTGTGAGTTTGAAGTGACGGGGTGTCATTGTTAATTACGAGGCCCAATTGACATTATATGTGTAGCACTTTGAAGGCGTGAACAAACGCGTAGGCAAATTGTAAAATGTATCAGTAACAATAATTGTTGTCAGAGATGACATTTTCACCGCGGAAAGTATGACATTTTAACATAAAACGATATTGTTAATACAACAGTTCTAACGATAATTGTATATCCTAAGTCACGGTATCATTTAATATACTACATGTAGCAGGGTTAACGTTAATGTTCTATCCTAATCTTCATTACCACTATCACACCTTAACTCTCTAAATTAAATACCAACAATACTTTTAACACAGGTAAAACACAGCATGTATTTTTCCCACCAGTAAAACAATATGCACATCAATCAAATCACTATACTCATTGGTCACATTATACTGTTCATCAATTATTTAATTAATTCTAATGTCTCTCAAAAGGTTTGTTATGATCACTTCTCTAACTGACTAAGATTACTTCTAAAGGTTCGTGCAAGTAGCACAGATCTTACTCTAGTACTAAACTTTACCCAGAGCTCTCATCACGTGGTCGGAATCTAGCAATTGTTCTATTCACTGTCTATCTCTGTGCGTTGATATAAAGGATGTCTATCTACAATTTCTCCGTCCTCATCTATCTGTCCTCTCAGCTTACACAAAAATGGATGTCTACTGGACCTCTTGTCTCGTCTCACGTAAGGCAGCTGTCATCTGGACCTCTTGTATTGTCTCACGTAAGGCAGCTGTCTACTGGACCTCTTGTATTATCTCACGTAAGGCAGATGTCTACTGGACCTCTTGTATTATCTCACGTAAGGCAGATGTCTACTGGACCTCTTGTTTCGTCTCACATAAGGCAGATGTCTACTGGACCTCTTGTATCGTCTCACTTAAGGCAGTCGGTGACTGCATCTGTGCTCTGTCTGCAGCTGTGCTCGTGTCTATAACAGACGACAGTGGTTGTCTTACTGTAGTTGTCAGGACGAGGAAAACTCACAAATCACAACGGTCGTCTTAGGACGACAACTTCGTGTTGTAGCAACACGTCTCCGTCTGACGAGAATGAAGTCAGGTCACTCGAGCAAGATGTTAGCGACGACGTCTCGAACAAAACATCACACAAAGACAGATTCTTACATGTGTGTGGTCACTCGTTGCCTTTCAGTGTTGGTCTGCTTCGGTGGCTTCTAACTCTACTATTTTCACTCACTGGCTAAGTTTCTGTGGTATTTAACTATCTACTTGTTCTAGACTAAGTGCTACTCACTATGCTGTCAGGTAGGACACCCTGTCTCT
Organism: Ariolimax columbianus; assembly: GCA_036924085.1. NCBI lineage: Eukaryota > Metazoa > Mollusca > Gastropoda > Stylommatophora > Arionidae > Ariolimax > Ariolimax columbianus. The sequence goes on along the minus strand of JAVGWX010000005.1, from coordinate 101,451,497 downwards.
GCTGCTTCTGATCTCCCCAATATTATGTTTCACTCCAGCTTATATGCTAAGTTTCCCCCCGCTTTAGATAATGACTTCGCTTTCTTGAGTTCATTTCCCACCAACTTTATTTGAACTCGCGTGTCCCAAAGAAAGGCTGCATTATCTTCCAGACACTGACTGACTGCTTGTTGACGGGGATTCACAGTCCAAACCGTGAGAATTCGACCTAAATTTGTCGGCCAGCCCCAAACTTGCATTGTTTGATAGTTGAGGACCATGTCTCGTTCAATGAAACTGAAACTCTCGGGTCGGGTTCTCAAGTTATGTTTGGGTACCACGAACGGTATTTTCAGGGCTTCCCTAGCTTTGGCTCGTTGTACCCCTGTAACTCTGTTACAACTGTTCCAGGAAATGGAAATTGAGCTGAGATCGATGTATTAACAATGGAGGGGTGTATTTCAAAGGAGACAAAGTAAGAACACAAAAGTTAAATACAAAAAGTTCTTCAACTTATTCAACCACCTCGTATAACCAAACCATTCATACATTTGCTACTTGGTTAGACTATTGAAACAATATTCTATTTAGCTATTTTTTATTTAGGAGTTTCCATTGAGTATCTTTTTAAGGTTTCATTATTTCTTTACACTATTTTATCGAATGTTTGTTCTTCTATTTGTGTCTCTATAATCAAGCATTACCTGGAATAATTCCAATATACCGATAGGCGTCAAGCTTATTTCATATAACTATCCACCTATGCCGCTAAAGATATGAGTAGGTGCGACTTTTTCATGTTGGCTCTCATTCATTCGTTCGCTAATATCGCTAGAGATGTGAGTAGATGCGACTTTCTTTCATGTGCACTCTCATTTATAGCTAATGTCACTAGAGATGTGAGTAGATGCGACTTTCTTTCATGTGCACTCTCATTTATAGCTAATGTCACTAGAGATGTGAGTAGATGCGACTTTCTTTCATGTGCACTCTCATTTATAGCTAATGTCACTAGAGATGTGAGTAGATGCGACTTTCTTTCATGTGCACTCTCATTTATAGCTAATGTCACTAGAGATGTGAGTAGATGCGACTTTCTTTCATGTGCACTCTCATTTATAGCTAATGTCACTAGATATGTGAGTAGATGCGACTTTCTTTCATGTGCACTCTCATTTATAGCTAATGTCACTAGATATGTGAGTAGATGCGACTTTCTTTCATGTGCACTCTCATTTATAGCTAATGTCACTAGAGATGTGAGTAGATGCGACTTTCTTTCATGTGCACTCTCATTTATAGCTAATGTCACTAGAGATGTGAGTAGATGCGACTTTCTTTCATGTGCACTCTCATTTATAGCTAATGTCACTAGAGATGTGAGTAGATGCGACTTTCTTTCATGTGCACTCTCATTTATAGCTAATGTCACTAGAGATGTGAGTAGATGCGACTTTCTTTCATGTGCACTCTCATTTATAGCTAATGTCACTAGAGATGTGAGTAGATGCGACTTTCTTTCATGTGCACTCTCATTTATAGCTAATGTCACTAGAGATGTGAGTAGATGCGACTTTCTTTCATGTGCACTCTCATTTATAGCTAATGTCACTAGAGATGTGAGTAGATGCGACTTTCTTTCATGTGCACTCTCATTTATAGCTAATGTCACTAGAGATGTGAGTAGATGCGACTTTCTTTCATGTGCACTCTCATTTATAGCTAATGTCACTAGAGATGTGAGTAGATGCGACTTTCTTTCATGTGCACTCTCATTTATAGCTAATGTCACTAGAGATGTGAGTAGATGCGACTTTCTTTCATGTGCACTCTCATTTATAGCTAATGTCACTAGAGATGTGAGTAGATGCGACTTTCTTTCATGTGCACTCTCATTTATAGCTAATGTCACTAGAGATGTGAGAAGATGTGCTCTCCATTCATGTGCCCTCTCGTTTGTTCGCTTATATCGCAAGAGATCTGAGAAGATGAGCTCTTTTTTCATGTGCTCTCTAGTTTATTCTCTAATGTCGCTAGAGATCAGAGAAGTTCTTCTCTGCTTTCATGTGCACTCTCGTTTGTTCACTCATGTCGCTAGTAGTGAGAAGATGGTCTCTTCTTTCATGTCCTCTCTCATTTGTTCACTCATGCTGCTAGTAGTGAGAAGATGATATCTTATGTCATGTCCCCTCTCATTTGTTCACTCATGTAATTAGTTGTTGTGGGGAGGTCAAATCTGTTTTTGTTCGTTGTCTGCGTCATCGCATGCACTCTCTTACGTCACTAGACGACGCAACAAGCTGTACACGTGTACTAAAAAGAGTTTCATCTAACGTCAGCAACTCTCAAATGTTTTAGATCCAAAGTCAGTGACTGGCAACGCGGCCAGTGACCATCACACTTCATTGCGTTGCTAAGGGCAGCAACAAACTCCATCTATTTCACCCGATCTTCCATACGGTTTCCTAGCTCTGATTTATGATTTCCATTTTACCTTCCAGTGTTCTTCTCTGAGTTGTCTTAGGTAGGCCATCCCTCCGGTGTCCATGTCATGGCGATTCTGGTGATACATGTCATGCCATCTTCTCAAGACATGACCTACCCTATTCCAGCGTCAACCGGTTATACTGCTGTGCGCATATCTTTTTGTTTGCACCAGGCAAGCAATTATTGGTTAGTGATGGCGTTCGGCAGACATTTATATTGCCTTCTTTAGAGCTGCTGTGTGTGAAATGAGAATTTTGATGTCTCAATATCTGTTTCTCTCCAACACTCAGGACTCCACAGACGCACAGAAAGTACGCAACTCTTCTATATTCTTAGGTTAGTATTTTTGCTGTGCTCCGGGGACTTCTTATTCTTGTTTTAGTTAGGAAATTATGTTCTGGTTTTGTTTATTTTGTTCTTTATGTCTTTGTCTGCTCACACAGCCTGGTTTAACTGTTCTGTCTCTATCTGTAAACGTGTCCACATTTACTAGTCCTTCATTTTCTATTATAATTGTTGTGGGTTATCATATGATACTCTCATGACTTCTGTCGTTATGATAGTAACAATCAGTTCCACTTGTTGGCTACACTCAGTCTGTCCGTTTTCTCTTGAATTTGTTGACGCTAGTGTGTAAATAGTGTGATAGTACTTTAATATGGAGAACTAATGTGTAACAGTACTATAACATATAGAACTGATGTGTAACAGTACCTTAACATGGAGAACTAATGTGTAACAGTACCTTAACATGCAGAACTAAAGTGTAATAGTACCATAACATGCAGACCCAATGTGTAATAGTACCTTAACATGCCGAACTAATGTGTAATAGTACCTTAACATGTAGAACTAATATGTAATGGTACATTAACATGCAGAACTAATGTGTAATAGTACCTTAACATGCAGAATTAATGTGTAATAGTACCTTAAGATGGAGAACTAATGTGTAATAGTACCATAATGAAGTACCACTATGAAGTATGAGACTAAAGATAGGCCTACAATAGGGTCCTACAGTGAATGTAGTCAAAGGGGAGAGTTGGGTTCAGGGAAGTGTGAAATAAGTAGTGGAAAAGCAAACACTAAAATGATAAAACAAAAGTAAAAAGTGGAAAAACAACAAAATTACAAACTAAAATGTTTTTATGCAAATGTGAGAAGCATAGTAAATAAGAGTAAGAATTGGAACTGTATGTAAAAGAAGAAAAACCAGATATAATAGGGTTAACAGAATCATGAACATATGAGGACATTGCAGATAGTGAACTTGAAATAGAAGGATATACAATGTTAAGGAAAGATAGGGTAGTTGGAGACAAGACTAAGGGAGGTGGCGTTTTATTATACTGTATAAATTCTGTTAATATAACCATCAAATATGATTTTTCATGTGGTAAAAAAAATGAAAGTGTATGGGGAGAAATAGAAAGTGGGGGTGAAAGAACAATGATTGGAGTATGCTATAGAAGTCCATCAAGTCAAAAAGAGGAAGATGAGGAGCTGATTAGTAGCATAGCAAAGGCAAGTGAAAGGAGATTATTATTAATTGGGGATTTCAACTTTCCAGAAATAAAATGGGATATGGCAGAAGCACTCGTAGAGTCAAAACCTTTTGTTAAGTGCATAACTGACAATTTTTTAATTCAACATGTAGAAGCAGCTACCAGAGGCAAAAACACACTCGACCTAGTTTTTACTACAGAGGAAAATATGATTGAAAACGTTACCGTTGGGGAACTGTTTGGCTCAAGTGACCATCAAATCATCCGTTGGGATCTTATTGCAGGGAAAGAAATAAACATAAACACGCGAACATACGACTACTCTAAGGCAGATGTTAGGAAGATTAAAGATGCAGTGAACCACATAATCTGGAAAGATATTGTTGGCGAAACAGATGTTGAACAGGAGTGGGAGAGTTTTAAAACAGTTCTAGAAACGCTAAAAGAGGAATGTGATCCATGTAGGCAGGTAAACCCCAAGCGTAGAAAGTGGATAACTAAATTTGTAGTGAAATGTAGAAGAGGTAAAAATAAAGCATGGGAAAAATATATAGAGGCAGGTAAATCAAAAGAAACATATTTAAAATATTTGGACAAACAGATCTCAGAAAGCGAATAAAACAGCAAAAATAGACACAGTCTACACAAAAGAGGTCTGCTCCAAGATCCCACAGCCTATAGATATTTTTCAACGAGACATGGATACAGCGAGATTAAAATCAATCTGTATTACAGAGGAAATTGTATTTTTTTTAAATTGGAGGGGTTGAAAGTGGATAAATGTCCAGGTCAAGATGGTATTCATCCAAAATTGGTATTTGAAATTAGAGACCAACTAGCAACACCATTGGCTATATTATGTTCTCAATCACTTGCAAAAGGGATTGCTCCACTGGATTGGAAAGATGCAGGAGTGATCCCCTTATTCAAAAGGGATAAAAAATCATATCCAGCGAATTATAGACCGGTGAGTTTTAACTAGCATAGTCTGTAAATTGATTCAGTCAATAATCAAAGAAAATATTGTAATGCATTTAGACAAATTTAATCTAATTAGAAATAGTCAGCATGGGTTTACTAGAGGGAGATCATGCTTAAAAAATCTATTAGAACTCATGGAGAAGGTTACCAAAATGATAGATAAGGGGAGCCAGTGGACGTTATTTATCTAGATTTTGCAAAGGTCTTTCAAAGAGTACCTCATCAAAGATTATTTCGAAAGTTAAAATAACATGGAATAGGTGGGGAAGTTGCCAAATGGATTGAAAATTGGTTAACGGGAAAAAGGCAGAGGGTGGGCATAAATAAGGAGTACTCTGAGTGGTGTGAAGTGAAAAGTAAAGTGCCACAAGGCTCGGTTTTGGGACCAATTTTGTTCTTGATATATATAAATGATTTGGACATTGATATGGGATCCATGATTGCGAAATTTGCTGATGACACAAAACTATGCAGTAGTGTCTCATCTAAAGCAGAAGTGGATATATTGAGGTCGGATTTAGATAAAATTCGAGAATGGTCTGTAAGCTGGCAAATGGGAATGAACAATATTAGAAAGATAGATAAGGAAAGGGACCTAGGGGTTATAATAAATCATACAGGTAAGGTGAGTGAGCAAGTTCAGGTAGCAATGAAAAAGGCAAATGCAATTTTAGGTATGATAAAAAGAAATATTAAACATAGGAGCAAAGAAGTGATAGTCACACTGTATGAAGCATTAGTTACACCTAGATTGTAGTACTGTGTACAGGTGTGGAGTCATTATCATAGAGGGGATATAATCATGCTGGAAAGAATACAAAATAAAGCGACAAAGCTTATAGTGGGATTCCAGAATCACAGTTATGAGGAAAGACTCAGAAAAACCGACCTACAGTGTCTAGAAGAGAGAAGAATTCGCGGTGACTTAATACAGGTTTATAAGATGATCAGAGGAATGGATAAATTAGACTATAACAATTTTTTTAAAATACAGCCACCCACAATAACAAGAGGGCAGAGCTACAAGTTGACTAAAGAGAGGTCCAGATTAGTTATTAGGAAATATTTTTAGTCAGAGAGTGGTGAATGCTTGGAATACATTGCCAGAGGAGGTAGTGGAGGCAGGGACAGTAAATGCATTTAAGAATAAACTGGATGCGCATAGCTTTTAGAGCAAGGTGAAGTAAATGAAACTGGTTGCATTCAGACTCTGCAGGGTTTTCTAAACCAGTATAATGGCGTTAAGTTAAGTTAAGTATAACTGCAGAACTAATGTTTAATAGTACCTTAACATGGAGAACTAATGTGTAATAGTACCTTAACATGGAGAACTAATGTGTAACAGTACCTTAACATGCAGAACTAATGTGTAATAGTATCTAGTATGTAGAAGTAATGTGTAATAATACCAAAACATGTAAAACAAATTTGTAGTAGTATCTTAACATGTAAAATTAATTAATATAGAAACTATCCCTGCAAGAACACATGTCAATATGTTTGATACATGCTTGTTGTCAAGGATCAGCCGCTGCAGTGGTCACTCTGTGATTCCCTTGAAGCGAATAGTAGTTACGAACTAGAACCTTTTCGAAAACCTACCTTCAGTGTCACTTGCGACAATTTGAACGCAGAGAATCAGGAGCGCATCCACTGCACGTGAATTTATACAAATTAGTACAATAATCACGGGCAATTAGAGGAGTAATATCTTTGTGATAAATATAAATCTGAACGATAATATCACAACATATCTGGTAGTTATTATAAACGAAGACCATACGTTCTTCCTAGTTCTGTACAACTATTAATGGGTTCCTTTCTGTTGTTACATTCAATCTTCAAAATTAATTTCTAAACCATTTTCTGAAAGCACACAATAACCTATGTCTACGAATGTTGTCGGTGTTGATATGGGCATCCTGACATAGACAGACACGCGTGGTGAGACATGGCTAGGATACGCCTTAGATCGTCAGAAAATTGGACCCAAATTGTGTCGTGAGTTCGCTGACTGACGAATCACATCACAGCGATACATGCTGGGGATAGGTCGAGACTATCGATCGTGAGATTATAAGCTTCCTTATAAACTGAGAGAGTAGTGTTAAAAGGGCAATCTCAACAATATCAACAGTGAACGACTCTCAGTTATCAGTGTCAGACATGGACCTTGACCAAGATAAACGACCAACATTACAGTCATACCAATTCTCTGGTATCAGTGTCAGACATGGGCCCTGACCAAGACAAGCGACCAACAGTACAATCATACCAATTCTCTGGTATCAGTGTCAGACATAAACAACATGTTCACAGACACTGAGAATGGCATCATTTGTCTATAATTTATACAGGCTGTCGATCTTGTTTTTTGTGATGGGAGGCAACTCGACTTCACGGCTATCGTTCAGGTCTGCTAGCTTTTTTCCTAGCTTTTCCAAACTTGACCAAATAATTTGTATAATATCTCTACTGACATCTAGATGTAAGCTTTGATTGCGTCTGCTGAGACACCATCTCGGTTAGTGGTCTTGCTGTCTCTAATGTTGCCACATATCAACAATTTATTTAAAGTACTTAAGTAATTAAGCAGCACTCCATTTCCATTTTTAGTCCCGATTCCTTATTTGCCAATAATTTTTTTCAGAATCGAAAATATCATTCCCTACAATATCATTCCCTACAATATCATTCCCTACAATAGTATTCAGATTTTGTAAATTCGCAATGTACTTCATCCGTCTTTCATGCACAATATTTTGATATCAGGTGATAATTGTTTCCTTCGCTGAGTCTTCTTTGTCTATGTATCTTGTGTACAATTGGATAATGTCTATCTTTATCTACTTTTTAGTCTTTTTTAAGTAGGTAGAATAATTATGGGTCCTACTTCTTTGTGCCTTTGGAATCTCTGTTGATACTGTGGTGTGCTTCTTCCTCAGTGTGGGGGGGGGGGGGGGGAGAGGTAAACAAAGATTGCTTAGGTCTTGTCGCATATTTTCCTTGCCACCAAAGTATCAATTCTATAGTTTCTGATCTCCGTTATCACATGTGCAGCCTTTTCATGCTTGTGTATTCCACGAACATTTGAGCTGCCAAATATGGCAGTTTTCCTGAATTTAAATTGATTTGTCACCTGATTTCTTGTGGTTTTCTCTGCATCGCAGGATTATCCCCGGTGACAGAGGACGTTCTTCTGTCTTGGATGTTTGAATTGAATTCGATGTTTGTTCTTCTTCTTCTTCTTCTTCTGCGTACGCAGTCAGACAGTAACCATTATTTTTTCGAAAAAAGCGGCGGTCATCCTGAGGCTCTCGCCACTGCCATAGAGCTTGTCTTGCAGTTCCACTGGTAATGGCCACATCTGCTCTCTCTGATCCTCGTTATCCTCGATGTTTGTTCGAAATGTCTCAGATCTTTTGAAATTCCCCACCAGTACGATGTCATAGCAACTTCTAGTCAATGTGGCTGACTAGTGATGACTGAAATAATCTACCGTTTCCCAGGTTTGTATGTTATGACTGTTTATCATCCTGTGCTGTTGTTTCGAATCCACACAATGAGAAGGTTGACTCTTTTGTGCACCCTGAAAAGGACGGTAAGTGGCTGGTTGTAGTAGCTTTCCTCACATCCTGAGTGTGCTGATGAAGGTGGACTTGGGTCCTCCAGGCGGTTGCACTATGCTTGACTATATCTGCATGTCGCTCACTACTGCGGGGATCACGTCGATCCCTCACCTCATTAGTCAGGCTGCCAAGAAAACAACCCGTTTCCAGGGAGAGCTGCAGGGAAGCCGAGGTAAAAGTTTTGGCCAGTGTATTTTGCCTGACCTTGACTAATTTGTCTGATCAGTATGTTGTGCCTGATTCTGACTAACATGTTTGATCAGTATGTTGTGCCTGACCCTGACTAACATGTCTGGTCAGTATGTTGTGCCTGACAAGACGCTAGTATCCCTCCCCTTTATGCTGTGTTGATTGTTTACGACCGTAACAAGTGTGTTCTGTTTCTTTTGAAATGAATGAATTTCATAAACAGCAGATCACGTTTTGGTTCAAGCTAGGAAAACGCTCAAGCAGACTCATTAACTGTTTACCAGGTTTGAGGGTGTGAGTGCAGGAACCTTACGTGTTATGGATAATTTAAGTGATTTAAGGATGGTCGGGATTCAACAGGTAGACGACACGCGTTCGGGGTAACTCAAGAAATTATCTGACGACGCGGATGTTGCCAAAACTCGTGAAATGTTGCGGTACATTGCTATCTTCATGTCCAGCAAGAGCCTTATTCTTCTGGTTTTGCTAGGTTACAAGCGGCGATGCCATCCGGCGAACAGGTCACGAAAGCATCTTTACCATGCTAAACCGTCATCATATGTCTCTATCTGGACATATGGTCCGTCTTGTCAAGAACATCCTCTGCCATCAGCTCTAGCACCAGGTCATGGACAACTAGAAAAGAAAACGACCTCTCCACCACGGTCCTGCCCCTGCGTCAGCCCACATAACACCTATCTGGGTAATGAGAATGACATCATCACTACATTCAGTCTTCGACTCAGCCATTCATCAAATCCGTAACAGTATGAAAGAAGGCCGAACATCATGACAATCACGGAAAATCTAGTGGCAGCGACCCGTCCTACCAGGACAACCCAAAGTCCGCTGGGATTTTCTGTTTCTGTTTCTAAGAATCGACGTCACTGCACTCCGGGCATACCCATAGGTGCTCAGTCTCTCTCGTCAAATGGCATAAGGTATGGATGTTGATGGTCCCTGTAGCTCGCTAATTGTACACTCTCCTGCGCCGTCCTCTCATGCATCCGCTTGAACTTCGTTTAATGTCGAAACTTTGCAGCCTGTGGATTGCTGCTTCTTCTATTGCGGTGGAGCCGCGTAGCGCAGTGGTTATCGCGCTGGTTTCGCATCTGAGTGGTCCTGGGTTCATTCCCCAGTTGAGGCGGTAATGTTTTTTTCAGACCGCAATGGCTCCCGGGTCGACCCAGCCTTAAATGAGTACCGGTTCAGACCGGGAAGTAAAAGCGGCGAGGGAGAGGAGATGGCTACCGCCCTCATATAGCCGAGCCTTTGAAATGTGAGATCGCTAACACCTCACACCCCTACGGCAGTAATGCTATGGGATACTTTACTTTACTTTACTATTGGGGTGTCCTCATCCAGCAGGCGGTCATTAATTGATTTCAAAATGTCACTTATATCCATCACCAATGTGCCCATGATGGAAGCTTGAGAAGCCAAGATGTCAGCTCTTTAATTGCCCTGAACCCGGACATGAGCAGGACAGTAGATATAGGTCAGCGCCTGGAGGTTTGAGGCCTCAACAGCAGCTATCCACTCGTACCTTAGCCATCCCTTCTGTTCTTTCTGAAGTACAGCTTGCGCGTCTGTCATGATAACTGTCTTTGTTATAGAATTCTCAGATACCCATTTTCTCAGATACCCATCTCCATTTTCATACTGGAGATTGTTGACATGTATGCCCTACTGCGCTCAGCAACGACCTTTCCTCTCACTCTAGCTGAGAAACCACAACCTGATGTCCCACTGCGCACGACTGATCCGTCGGTGTATATGACAGCGTCACTCTCCTGGGTGTTCTCAGTTATCAACTGATTTACCTCGTGCTCTGCTCTCTCGTTGTTCCGTTCTCTGCATTCCTTGCCTAAGGTTATGATGACTCTCTGGCACTCTATCATTCTATCACCAGTGTGGACCCATTCTTCTCCTTTGGCTATCGTCACAGCTGGAGTGACGTGTCCAATTGTTGTCTCAACCTGTGCCATTCATGGCGACCCTATCTTGATTCTTGATCCCTTGATGTCTGAGATACTACTGTGCAGTGGGTGGTGACATTCATATAGGCTTTGGCTTGTGCCAGTTTGTGTCTGGATGTCACTGATAACAATCCCAACATGTACCGCATCATCACAATCGGGGTATCTCTAGTGCAGCCCAGAACCAGTCGCATACCTTCATTCTGGTTGCGGTTTAACCTTTCACACTGTGTTCTTGATAGTGTGAGGGTGCCTAGTCCGTAATTGATGACAGACAACACGACCTGACGAAATAGTATGAACAGGAGGTGTTGTTCCAAGTCGGCAGCAGCCATGGTCTTGAGTACTCCTAACCCTATCTTGCATCGTTGTACGATGTGGTCAACATGGCAGTTATAGGAAAGACTGCGATCAAAAGTCACTCCGAGGTATTTCAACATGTAGCACCTGTCAATGGTGCAACCATCCAAAGTGATGCCCGGGAGTTCAGCCTTTACTATGGAATTATTCAAGGAGCACCACAACATGAAGGCCTTGCTCAGATTGATCTAGGAGCTTGAGTCGCTGCACCACTGTGAGATTCCTTGCAAGGTTTCCTGGATGCCTTTGACCTACTCTCTCTTGCCTGTCTGAGCCAGTCCTGTACGTTAGGATGTCATCGGCAAATGTCAACGTTCGCCCTGTCCCTGTGGGTTGAATATTGTCACTTTTACTGTGTGAATGTTGAACACCACCGGTAAGAGCGGGATGTCAACATAAGGCAGTCTTCAGGTTACAGAAGTCTAGACTGGAGCCAGGCCAGGGTGAAGACAGCTGATTGAACAGTCTGGTGTTCTCTCTGACAAACCACTGCATTCCATGATAAAAGACATCAGATGAAGTGGACAAGTGTTATCTCAGAATAACCTCTACACTTCAGGGTAGTAGACAATTGACAGAATAGTCCAGTGTTATCTCAGACAAACCTCTACACTCCGCGGTAGTAGACAATTGACAAAAACGTCTAGTATTCTCTAGGATAAACCTTTACACTCCAGGATAGTAGACAATTGACAGAATAGTCCAGTGTTATCTCAGACAAACCTCTACTCGCCGAGGTAGTAGACAATTGACAGAATAGTCTATTGTTATCTCAGACTAACATCTACACTCCAGGACAGTAGACAATTCACAGAATAGTCTAGTGTTATCTCAGACAAACCTCTACACTCCGCGGTAGTAGACAATTGGCAAAAACGTCTAGTATTCTCTAGGATAAACCTCTACACTCCAGAGGAGATAAGAATAGACTAACCAAGTCGGAATAAGACATCTCAAAATATAACTCACATTTCGAATACAGCTCCTGCTATATTTAAATTAGGAAAGATTTACCAAGCAAAAGTACGTCAATAGTATTAAGATGTTGTCGATACAAGGGGTTTATCTGAGTCTCAATAAAGAATATAGTCTTGCTGAGAAGTAGGGTCGAGGGTTTGAATGGGTTACGGTCGAGGTGGGTGTCTGGGGTTTGCTGGAGATAAACACTACCTATTTTTATTCTAGGTCTTCCTCTTCTTCCAATCCATAGAAAAACGGGTCATTCACTCTAACGTTCCCGTATCTTAGCAACAGAAATGTGATCACAGAGACGTGTGCGACCTACAAGTCGGATATCTAAGAAATCAAATTAAAGCATATTACAAAGACGCAATATTATGAGATCACTGTTAACTCGTATGAACCATTGGGACAAACTATTACTAGGCCAATTGATGTTGAGAATGAAAATCATCATCAAGTGTCACAACTAGTCGTCATCTTGATGGACAACGCCTTCCACAACTACATGTGTTATGATTGTCTCATTACTTTATTTGTTCATTTTAACTCTATTCATGTATTCACTCATTCATTCAACCATTCAAACATTTCTTCATTGATTAACTTTTTCATTCATTTTTGTATTCATTCATTCATTCCTTCAATTTATTACCTAATTTATCCATTCGCTTTTTTTATTCTTTCTTCATTTCATTCATTCACTCCTTAACACATTTATTCTTTCATTTATTCCATCATCCATTAGTTTTGTCGTTCCTGCACTAATTCTGTCACCCCTTCCTTCATTCACTTCCTCATTCATTCACTCACTCCCTCACGAAATCTCTTTTTCCATTGATCCTTATTTCATAAATTTCCTCATTAATTTATTCTTTTCTTCATTCATTAATTCATTCATTCATCCCTTAATTCATTAATTTACAATTTCATCATCATTTTCTTGATAACTTACAACGTGACGTTCTGTTAATAACGGTTCCTGATAACCCACATCACTTTATCAGAGTGTGGGAATAGCGGTTCCTGATAACCCATTTCACTTTACCAGTGTGGGGGAATAACGGTTCCTGATAACCCACATCACTTTACCAGTGTGGGGGAATAACGGTTCCTGATAACCCACATCAATTTACCAGTGTGGGGGAATAGCGGTTCCTGATAACCCACATCACTTTACCAGTGTGGGGGAATAACGGTTCCTGATAACCCACATCACTTTAGCAGTGTGGGGGAATAACGATTCCTGATAACCCACATCAATTTACCAGTGTGGGGGAATAGCGGTTCCTGATAACCCACATCACTTTACCAGTGTGGGGGAATAGCGGTTCCTGATAACCCACATCAATTTACCTATGCTGGGGAATAACGGTCAACAAGGTTGTGGAACAAGCGTTTCTCGTTTTAATTTAGAAACAGTTGTAGTATCAGCATTGACAAAACAGATTCAACGTAATATAAAGGTAAAGGGACAATGATCGACACAAGTGAACAATTTTAGAGGGGGAAATATCGATCAATAAATTATCAATCAATCAAAACATTTCAGCTCTCTGTGAAGCACAGGTCTTCAACAAATGCATACCAAAGTTATTATGACCTGAACCATACGTTCCAGCTCTGTGCACGTCTTCCCCGTTTCCTGTCTCGAGCTCTCTTATCCACGTGTGATTTGGTCTGCTTCTACTTCTGTTGTCCTTAGAGATCCTCTTGTAATGCCATCGGCTGGTTTCATGATAAAATCTGCTCTTTTTAACATCCGCCTTTTCTCCTGACGTCATGTTCCGCTGATATCCGTCTGCTTCTTTCCAACATTTCTCATTAGTCATCTTATCATACCATTTCATTATCTTTATTTTGCTAGACCTTCGTTTAAGAAAGTCTGAAACTTTATCGTTGTTGTTTTTGTTGCTGTCCATGTTTCAGAGCCATACAATATAATGAACGTTTTACATTGGAGTTAAAGTCTTCTATTGTTGCGTTGGGCCTAACTTCTTTTAATTTTAATAATTACCACAATGCATTGTAAGCTCTTCTGCTTGTGTATTCTTATTTTGATATCTGTATCTATACTTGCAACTTTGTCTATATTGCTAGCAAAATTTAAGTGCGATATCACATCTTGTAGCTGCCTGTCTTCCAACACAATATGATTTGCCTTTAGTTGCATTTATTCTTATAATCTATATTTTTGTTCTAAGCGTTCTCCGTAAAAATTGTTTTGGGCCTCTCTCCAAGTGCGCGAATTTATTGTCCACATGATTGTAGTAATTGGACAGATGAACCACGTGTTTGTGAAAGTGTTGACCATTAAGTTGTTTTATCAAATTTTAAATACCTTATCATTGGCTCTTTTCTTCTTGTCTGGAGATAGTAATTGTGCTTTTAGCACAAAGCCCGGGCAGAAATATAAAGTCATGTGGTGTCCATGCAGTCCCTCTATCGGTCTGCCTTGTTTGCTCCAAGGGAAAGGTGATACCAATACATTTGGAACAAGGCAAGCTGCAGAAACTGCCGGATGAACAGAGCAATGTTCTATCTGTTCACCTGTCGGGCCTTCACTCCTAGACCAGCCGCTAATCTAAGGGCCTGGTCTGCCCTGCCACGACGCTCAGCTGAGGATACCTTTCTTAGTTCTAGGATTAGGCATTATATCCTTCTGCATGTGCTCATTCGCACATCGTCGGTTGTCGGTTTCGTAGACGCTGACAAACTTTCAGAGTTTTCAGAAAACAGGTTCAACATCCATATCTGACAAAACCCGACAAGATACGCCAGAGTCCTATCTGCAAGACTTCAGATGGTTTGAAATCAGAGTTTTCCTTCTCTTAGACCTGCCTTCCTAGGCTTTCGAGCTCCATCTGCCCGAAACTACTGGATTTAAGGCACCAGTGGCTCGCCTTCCGCCCCTTCTCCTATTAGTCAAAACAGTTCTGCCGTGCGAAGGCCAGGAGATGGACACTGTTGTCAAAGATTATATGAGACTTGCGCATGGGAGCATTTAGTTGGTGTTGAGAGTTCATCCTCAACCCCAACCCTGGCTAAAACAGCATTTAGAACCAAATATCGTATACAACAATTTTATGTAAATAAAGCGACAGATCAGCACGTTTCGATAAAACCGTCTTTATCAGGAGGGTAAGCACGTTCTAGTGTAGTGCCGGGCTCGTCAATCCTTTTATTCTTGGCGCCCTCTTTTATAACTTTCTTGGAGGTAAATTTTCTGTCTCTGCCACTTTTACCTGGCACCATAACTTCCAGTAATGTTATCTCAAGACTGTTGGGTCTTTTGATGTGGCTAAAATATTTCATTTTTTTGGTTCTTGATGGTATTTATGAACCAGTTCTCCTTTATGCCAAACTCTTGTCGAATGTCGGCATTCTTTTTTTTCTGTCCATGGTAATCTAAGACTCGATTCTCTTTCTTGAAGTTTGGATAACTGTCCATGTTTTACAGCCGTATGCTGCCACGGGAAAAACAGAGGTTCTCATAATTCTCACTTTTGTTGGTCTGCGAGAATTTTGCTATAATTTCCCAAGGTTTTGTAGCCTCTGCATTGCCATAATAATCAAATGTTTTTATACAGAATGTAATTATTCTGCAACCGCTCACGTGAAAGTTAAAATTGCCCGCTAGTGGGCGGTAGTGTCCAGGCTGAAGAGCTCTGGTGTAGTGCATCCCCTGAGTTATCTAATTTGTCGTTATGCGTCCCATCATGTTGTTCTTCGTTACGGGGGTTCCAATTCTCTCGACGAAAGTAGAACCTTTTCATCAACAAATAAAAATCTTCGGTTATGTCAGAGCACATAAGCCATCACAAATAGGAGACATCCATGTTGTTTGCCCATCGTTTCCGAATAGGACAACAATGTCATCTGTCAATCCTAGAGAGAGTTTGTAGATGGCTGATCAAACCAATCTAACTCTCAACTCTCAGCGCCAATAAAACACTAGACTATTTACAACGTATATACAGCATCAACATCTCTCCACGCAACTCTTATAATATCACAACAAAATATCCCAACGGCATTTACGTCCATTTCTGAAAGAGTTATATAGTTGAGGAATAAAGGTCGGTTGTCACTGAAGTTGCCAAGCATTGTACGAGATACGTTGTTATTTTACCTCCGATAGAAGTGGGGAACTGGGACGCTAGTCCAGTCAGGCACTGACCAGGACGTCGCGTCAGGGTCAGGCACAATACACTGACCGAGACCACAATCTCTCTTCCCTGTAGCGTTCCCTGAAAATAGGCTGTTTTCCACTTCAATCAACTTCCTGTAATGCACACCAAATCGTGGGAGACATAGCGGGTTTGGGGGGGGGGGGGGGGGGGGAGAGAGGGGGGGGGGGAGGTCGAAGACATTCAGAAATCTAATGACAGTTTGTCACGCAATGACAGTCTATTTGATGAACTAACAATTGGCAGGTTACATAGGTTTGATTCCAAATATGACTCGAACAAAGAGAGACATCTGAAAGGACAAAATAGGGAGAGACGGCTGAGAGCGCAGAACAGCCAACGAGATTTAGGAAGCAACAGTATTCAGATCCTTTGCCAATTGTGAGACACTACGCACCTTTAAGTCTGGCCGGATTGCAGTTATTTCGATTCTGTACAACATAACATGCCATAACCAGGCAGCTGAAAAAACTATTAGCAGCCGTTTGCTAAGAGAGATTGAGGCCTCGTGGCTATTGACTCTGTAAAAGACAAGCAGATACATTTGAGTGGGCGACTACTGTTCCAGAGAAAACACTAGTAACCTTAGTTACAAAATATAAAATCTCAAGTCATTGCTCGGATCGCCTCAGGCATACACCAGAAAACACGGAACAGCGGGCAATGAATTCTGGCAGAAGCTACTCAAAAAGAACTGTTGAGAACTGGGAAAAGCCAAAAATTGGGTCGGGTGCACAATTATCAAAATAACGCCAGAGGGTCATCGGCTGACTCTCAGATGCTTCACGTCACATGATATCTTCATTAGTCTCGTGATGTCTCGTTGGCGTGGGATTTTATTTGCCTCTGTCAGGAAGCAGACATGTTGTAAGGTACCGTTCAAGTTACCCTTTCAATTAGAGAGCTCGCAAATTTGTAATCGCTACTTTTCCTTCTTGTCTCCCTTTCGTTCCACATCCAGGGTAAGTCGACTTTAACTTGCTCCTTTACAGGAAGCCTGTATAAAATCACGTGCAGCTAGTTAGGAAGTTATATCATATAGCACACACATTCATCTAGATCCCATACGTAGCAAACACATGCACACAGATCATGTACATAGCACACGCATAGCACACACATGCATACATAGCACATGCATACATACATTACACGCACATTCAAACAGATCACATACATAATACATACATGCATACATTGCACATACATTCAAACAGATCACGTGCATGCATATATGTCCAAGACATAGCATATACATTCAAATAGACCACATTCATGTCCAAGACATAGCATACACATGCATACAGATCGCAAACATAGTAAATACATTATATATATATATATATATATATATATATATATATATATATATATATATATATATATATATATATATATATATATAAATATATACGGGGCATGTTCAACTGAAACCGGACCCAGTAGCTTTATTACAAACTTTATGAAAGCTGCATCATCTGGTGTGACATAATTAATTATAGCAATTGTTTTGAAGCAAGCATGACACGGTGTTAGTTAGAAAAAGTCGCCAAAGACATTCAGACACGCATTCCACTGCTTGGGTAGATGGCGAATAAATGACATTGGCTGCTCTTTGAACCACTTGGTCACCGAGGCAATGACGTCTGCATCGGAGACGAATCTTTGTCCCTTCAAAAATATTTTTAAGTTCTTAGTTCTTAGTCGACCTGTACTTCTACAAGGACAGAAATTTCCCTATGCGGGTCCTAGCTGGTATGAGCTGGATGTAACCGGGAGAAAGATTTCCTGCTTAGCGGGCTAGGCTCGAGCAGCTTAATACTCTGCAGTGTTGGGACAAGCGCTTACGGAGGGCGGAGAGGGTGGTTACCCGATGTACTATTCCATTTTAATAGACTCAGACACTAGAGCAAAGTAAACCCGCAGCCTGTTAATCGCCATCTATGCTGCTCTATAAACAAACCACTTAACCATGGCCGGTGGTATGCCATGTCACACAGTTAGTTTCCTCTTGCGGCATGCTATCTGTGGGCAGTGGTGCTATTCGTGTCCTTGTCATACACAAAGACCTCGGAAGTCACAATGGGATATATGGGGGCTATAGGATGGGTGTAGCATTGCGTCCCACCTTTTCAGGGCTAACGCTTTTTCAACAATTTTCGCGACATGTGGACGTGCATTGTCATGCCACAGAATCAGACAACGCAAAAGTGTGCCGGGTCCTTTATTCTTGATTGCTGTATGCAGTTTGTCTAGTGTTTCATTGTAGCGGATGGCACTGATGTTCACGTCAGGCTCTTTAAAGTCTACCAACAAAAGTCTCTCTTGGTAAAAAAAAAACAGTCAGAATAACCTTACCAGCGGAAATGTGTGACTTGAATTTTTGTGGTTCCGGTGATCCGGGATGTTTCCATTGTATGTTAGCAGTGTTACTGCTCGACTCAAAATCGTGGCACCACGAATCATCACATGCGACTATGAGCAATAGAAACGAGTCACCCTCCTCTTCGTTTCGCAGCAAGTGGTTCAAACTCCATCCCATGCGTTCTTCCTAATGGCGGTTGGTCAGCAACCGAGGTACCCATTGTGAACACACCATCCGATACTTCAGTTTCTTCCTAACCACCATTTGAACTGTCCCTAGCGGCACAGCGAATTCCTCTGCTAGCAAACGTAAGCTTCGGCGACGGTCCATCCGAATTGCTGCATCAATGTTGGCGATGGCATCTTATGACGCAACAATATGCGCCTGACCTGGTCTCAGGTCCTTTTTTAGATATCGTTGTCCAGTTCTTCACTGTTGTTTTGGACACACTTTTATCGCCATACACTGCCTGCATACTGCGATGAATGTCAACTAGTCGACATCCTTCAGCTGTTAAAAACTTAATCACCGCTTCCTGATCAACTCTGGACGGATTCCGTATCCCACCCGCCATGTTTTCAACGCTCTGCTGAAGAAACTATGAGTCAGAGGATAATACAATTTTGCAAACTTGACGGTAGGTATGTGCTGTTTACATCATAAGTGATTCATCATGCGCATCGTACGTATGTTCACTTGTTGCAGTTTGGTCCGGTATCATTTGAACACGCCTCGTGTGTATGTGTATATGTATATGCTTACATACCACATAAGATTATATAATTGGTTAGTTGTCCACGACAACGACGGCGACATCATCAGACGCTTACTTTATATCTTGATGACGTGGTTTGTGCTGTATTTGGATTATAATGAGGCAGAAACGGCGCTGGTCGCCAAACTCACTCTCTGGTCTCGAGATAACTTAGACCAGTTGCATGACTGGAGGTAACTAAAAATTCAGACACTCTGATACCCAAGTCTACCTAGAGAAATCGCTAATCTACCAATAAAAACATGATCAGCATCGTATTAACTAAAGGTCTTCAACAAATGTACGCCAGGTTCTCGTGTCTTGAGCCATCCGCTCCAGCTGTGTCCATGTTGTCACTATTTCTGGGATATTTTACGCCTGTTCTGTACATGTCTTTCATTTCCTTTACGTTTATCTCCAGGTCTGTGCACGTCTCTTATTTCCTGTGTATTTACCTGCAGCTCTCTTCTTCGTGTGTGCTTTTGTGGTGGATTAAGTTTTGTTAATGTACATAAGTGTCTTAATTCACTATAATCTAATCACATCTTTTGTCATCTTATTTGAATATCTTTATCTGTACTTTCTACTCTGTTCAAATTGCTACCAAAATTCATGAATGATTTCATCTATTGCAAGACTGTCGCTCAACACTTTCTGGCATGTATTTATTCTCATAATTTCTAGGTTGTTTTTTTCTCAGTGCATTTCAAGTTCCATTTTCCAATGTCTGTGTGATATCATCACGTTAACTTATTTTGTCTTGCATTTGCATGTGATATGGGACAAAAAAGTCATCGCAAAGTTCAGATTAGCAAGTTTTTATGCTGACCATATAATTGTATTTCTGTTGTTCTATATTGTTGTCTTTATAATCCAGTCAGTAACAAGCGAAAAATAGAAATGATGATATCAGACAACAGTAGGTATTGGAAACAAAAACTGCCAGACTGAAAAAGAAAGGAGAGATACTACCCTAAGCTTTATATCGAAAAACTACACAAGCATGGACTGGACCCATGCATACACCGACGGTTCTGTAACAAACACTACACAGAACGGAGGGGCAGGAGCATTCCTGAACCTACCAAATGGCAGAAACATAACACTGTCATTCGCTACTGGTAAGTACACAAGCAATTTCAGAGCGGAGGCAGAGGCACTGAGGGCGGCAGTGGAAGAAATGGTGACCCTTAAGGAACATGTAAGCCATATAGTCCTGCTTACAGATGCTCTGGCCGTAGTCACAGCGCTAAAAAGCCAGAAAAACACTGAGCTTAATGACTTAAGAGCAGCACTCTGCCAACTGTGCCAGCAGTCCGCACCAAAAAGGGTACTAGTACAGTGGGTCCCATCACACTGCAACATCCAAGGCAACGAGGAGGCAGACAGACTGGCAAAAGAAGGTGCAAGACTACCACAAACAGATACCAGTATGACGTACGAAGAGTCAAAACGGCTTATCAAAGCCAGATACATGACCAAATGGGAAACCGAACATACTGGTTACACCAAAAACGATGCCTATTACCAGTTGAACAGAAGAGAGCAGGTCGTTGTCTTCAGACTTCGCACTGGCCACAATAGACTGAGGTACCACCTATTCAACAAATTGAAGATAGGTGGCACCGACGAATGCCCGTGCGGTACCGGTAAAATGACCGCTGAACATCTGCTGCAGAACCGCCCGACATACGAGGATCAGAGAGAGCAGATGTGGCCATCACCAGTGGAACTGCAAGACAAGCTCTATGGCAGTGTCGACAGCCTCAGGATGACCGCCGCTTTTTTTCTAAAAAAATAATGGTTACTGTCTGACTGCGTACGAAGAAGAAGAAGAAGAAGACAACAGTAGTTATCTCAAATTACTCAGAAAGCTCCTCGACCTGTAGACGTCTATCTGTTATAACTTCATACACTTTCTTTATTACTCGTATATTAGAGATCTTTAAGGCTACTCCACAGAGCTTAAGCAACTTCCAGAGATATTCTTTGTCCAAGCTGTTAAATACGTTTTTATATTTCATGAATCCGTATAAAGTGGTAAGTTCCTTTCCACACACTGACCAGCTATTGTTCTTGAGAAAGATCGTAAGCGAATACAACGAAAACATGATTTTCTTTTTGATGAATTCAGCTGACAGAAGGCTCAGTGGTCTCGAGGTAAGGTGTTCGCCTTGGGTGCCGGAGGTCGCAGGTTCGAATCACAGTCGAGACCACGATTTTTTCACGTGGTTCTTTTGGTAAAAATGCCATTGATCTGTAGTAAGTGAGATCGGACACCCGTGTCCAGTGTCGAGCACGTTAAGAATATCTTAACAGAAATCGAATTTAGTAGACTTAACGGCCGCTGTCAAAACAAAACTGGCAGTACCTTAGGTGCTAAACCGCTATCAGCAAATGGTGAAGGGCGTAGATAGAAATGGTTTCAGTAGCTCTCTAGCGTCTTCGTCTTCACAGATGATCCTCTCTGTTGGACCTACATGTGCTTTCAAAAATTAGCAATACGAGAAATGTTCGTTTCGTCACTGTATGGCATCCTCCAACAGGTTGTCGTTGATCGTCTTCTAGATGTCACCCTTATCCATTTCCAAAGTCCCCACCCACGACGCTCTTGAGGCCAAGTTGTCACCTGGGTGCTTTTCGCCATACGTTCCAATGCATCTCAATTCAGTCCCCATTTTGGGGGGATTACATCCCAGGGGAGCGAACTAGCTCCGTGGTCCCTAACTACTTCGTTATCCAGTCTGCATACCGTCCCCACTCTCCCATACAGCAGAGCAGATAGTACACTTTCCTGTTGCACACCGGTGGAAATCTCAAACCAGTGTGAAACTCTGCATGGTTCACTCATGGTGCTCTCATGGTTCTCTCATAGTGATTTTACTATTCTCATATCTAGCTCTAACGTTGCCCACCAGAAGATACCACTGTACTTCAGTCTTCTAGAATTCTCCAGAATTAGCTTATGTTGACTTGATCTAAGATCTACTTATGATCAACATAGATAATATCCTGTTCCTATATGTAATCAATGGTAAAATCTGTCAGGAAGCAAACAATACGTCCGCGTATCCTGTACCAGTTTTTGTTGTGTACTGTGCATCACTTAGTTAATCTTCAAATATTTGTCTTATTTGTTTGTCTAGGATCTTTGCAAATATTTGTCATAAGCGTTTGTAAGTTGTTTCATGGTCTCTCGTATTTCAATGTTTCTTCTAGATGGAGGTTACTTTCTTTGTATGCTAGTCAGTAAACACTTTATCTTTTTATGCATGCCACATTTAATATTCTTGCTAATCTCTTTACTTCTATATTACATCTTGCTGGAACAACGTATAGTTTTATTACATCGATTCCTGGTGCATTGTTTTGTGAGCTTATTTTAATTATTTCTTTGAGTTCCACTAATGTGTGATGATTGTTCTCTCTGTGCATCTAGGAAATTAATATTCTGTTACGACATTCTTCGACTGAATTTAACGTTTTTTAAGTAATCTTCTTAACTCATCGTTTTCCTCTTTTTTGTTGAATATTGTGTTACCATTTCTGTCATTTACAGTTTTTGTTGAATTACAAAATTATTCTCTTAGTGCCATTTTTCTATGGTCTTGCAAAATTATCATGAGGACATCTTTCAAAGATTTGTTGGGTTATCATCATCACGGTCACTTGATGCTGAATGTACCTTCTGGACTACTCTCCTGGTATTCCTTCGTTTATAGTTCACATTTAATAAACTCTTTATATCTTTGTTTTTAGCCAATATTTAAATAAATGTTCTTCTGATTTGTTTGAAAGCTTTTAAACAACCTCATTTCATTAAGTTGTTTTCGTCTAATTTTTTAATATCCAGTTTTCTTATTCAATTCTGCATTTCTTTAGTAATTTCGTCCATAAAAATAATCTTTTCTGTCTCTCTGCTTTCTACTTCTGCTGGGATGTTTTAATAATTAATATTGATCTCTCGACATATTTCAGCTCTGACATGCCTGTGATTTAGTTGTTTTATGTTGATTACATCTGTGCCCATATTTTTTCCTTCGCTCGTTCTTACATTTGTAATTCTAAGTAAATTATATATCAGTTTCGCTCTTTTATTTGTATGTTATTCCGCTCCATATTAATACATATTTTGCATGAATTCCCTTACATATTAACTAACGTTGTGTCATTTTTATTTTCCCCCCACGTTTTTCACCTTGTCTTGAGTGTGTAAATTAATATGTACTATTGTTAATTGTTAACTGATTTGTATTAATCATTTGCCATTTTTAAGATAATTGAATGTGATGTTTAATGGGCTAAAGAATTATACATCCTCATGCGTTTTGAGTGGCACAGGCTAGTTAATATGTTATTTTTTCTAATGTCAGCAAACCGCATGTCAGATTTTATTTTTCAGTCCAGTACACCCTTTCCAGGTATATCATATGTCAGTTTTGTTAGTTATTCTATCGTTCACTATCGTTTCCCGTCTTTGTTTGTTGTTGTGTTTTTTTTTGTCTTGCATGTCAGTTTATTTTATATCCTCCATTAGTTTGTTATGAGCAATTTGAAATCGAATGACGTCTTGCTATGACAGTTCCAATTAAAAACCAGAGCTCTTTTTTTCAAATTTTCACGAAGGCCCATGACGATCTTCACAGCAACCGGGGCGGCAGGGAGCGAAAAGTAATCAGGCTCAGGTGAAACATACTGATCAACAACCTCATGTCCTCGAGCGTGCACCTGAAAACAAGCTGTGTCACAGTAGTCTGGACAACGAGGTGGGGATCGAATTGTTATCTACTTAGTCATAGTCTTACTACAACCAGAAGGACTCTGGTCCACCTTCTCAAGTACGCCTCGGGGTGTAAGAAGAGCCACTGTAACCCACTAACAATGAAACGCCATAAATAATTTACTCAGCTCAGCACGAGTAGCTTCATATTACTCAGCTAGAGTAGCTTCATACAACTCAGCTCAGCTCAGGGCGAGTAGCTTCATACAAATTCAGCTAGAGTAGCTTCAAACTGTGACATGGTTAACGTTTATATATCAATCCTATCTTAGGTCACAATACTATTTAATCTATTTTGTGACAGGTCTAACGTTATTTCTATCTTAATCGTTCTTCCTTACCACTATTACTCTTTAACTCACACTTTAATTTAATCACTAACAATTATTTTAACAAAAGTAAAACAAAGAATGTTTAATTCACCAACATCATACACATCACATCAAAACACTAGGCTCATAGATCGCATTTTATTGTTCATCAATAATTGACTAATTTTAATATCTCAAGAAGTTTGTTATCATGACTTCTCTAACTGACTATGATTACTTCTAGAAGTTCGTGCAATTAGCACAGGACTTACTCTAGCACTAAACTTAACTCAGGGTTCTAATCACGTGGTCGGAATTTAGCAATTGTTCTATTCACCGTCTATCTCTGTGCGTTGATATAATGATGTCTGTCTACAATTTCTGAGTCCCCATCTATCTGTCCTCGCTCGTCTGATGGCCTTATGTTCCACTTCTCAGCTTACACAACGTGGATGACTACCGAAACTTGTCTCGTCTAAACGTAAGGCAGATGTCTACTCGGCCTCTTGTCTTGAAGTCGGCGACTGCATCTGTGCTCCGACTGCAGCTGTGCTCGTGTCTATGACAGACGACAGTGATTGTGTTACTGTGATTGTCAGGACGAGGAAACACACAAGTCACGACGGGTCGTCCTGGACGACAGCTTCGTGTTAAAGCAATACGTCTGCGTCTAACAAGAATGAAGTTGGGTCACGAGAGTAAGGTAACGACGACTCGAACAGAACATCATACACAGACAGATTCTTACACGTGTGTGGTCTCTCGTTGCCTTTCAGTGTTGGTCTGCTTCGGTGGCTTCTAATTCTATGACTCTACTATTGTCCCTCACTGGCTAAGTTCTGTAGTTTTATCGATCTACTTGTTCTTGTCTAATATGCTACCTACTAAACCGCACGGTAGAATATCCTTCTCTGCTGCTTCTGATCTGTCCCCCTGATCTGTCTCCCCCAGCTTATATGCTAAGCTCCCTTCTTTGGTTAATGACTTCTACTTTCTTGACTTCATTTCTCTCAAACTGTATTTGAACTGGCGTGCCCCAGAGAAAGGCTGCCTTTTTTTTCAAACTACTGAATGACCTATAGGTCATGGGATTCCCAGTTCAAATCGTGGGAACGAGAACCATTTTGGCTGGACAGTTTTAAACTGCATTGTTTGAGAGTTAAGGACAATGCCCCGTTCAATGAACCGAACCTCTAGGGCAGGGTTCTCGTTATATGTGGGTACCACGAACGGTATTTTCAGAGCTTCCCTGGCGTTGGCTCGTTGGACCCTTGTAACTCTGTTACAATACAACTCAGCACGAGTAGCTTCATACAACTCAGCTCAGCTCAGCACGAGGAGCTTCAAACAAATCAGTTCAGCTCAGATGGAATAGCTTCATACAACTCAGCACAAGTAGCTTCATACAGCTAAGCTCCAGTAGCTTCATAGAGCTCATCGCCAGTAGCTTCATACAGTTAAGCTCAGCACTAGTAGCTTCATTCAACTCAGCTCGTAGCATCTCCTCTTACAACTAATCTCAGCGTGACTTAACGTAGCCCCTCCTCTTACAACTAGTCTCGGCATAACTTAACGTCGCTCTTCCTATTCTACTACTCTCAGTGTGACTTAATGTAGCCCTTCCATTCTACTACTTTCAGTGTGACTTAACATAGTATTTCCTAATACAACTACTCTCAGTGTGACTTAACATAGTATTTCCTCATACAACTACTCTCAGTGTTACTTAACATAGACTCACCTGTTCTCCTACACTGAGTGTAACTTAAGATAACCTCTCCCATTCTAATCCGGTCTGGATGATTTAACGTAGTCACCCATCTTACAAATACTCTCAGTGTACCTTAACGTAGCATCTCCCATTCCTCTACTCTCCGTGTGACTTAACGTAGCCTCCCTCATTCCACTATTCTCAGTGTAACATAACGTAGCCTCTCCTATTCTACTACTATCAGTGTAACTCAACGTAGCCTCTCCCATTCTACTGCTATCAGGGACTTAATGTAGCCTATCCTTTTCTACTACTATATATGTGACTTAACGGTCCCCCTCCTCTTAAAACTACTCTCAATGTGACTTTACGTAGCCCCTTATCTTATAACTACTTTCAGTGTGACTTAACGTAGCCTCTCCTGTAGCGTAGTCTATTTTTCTACTACTCTCTTATTGTGACTTAACGTAGCCTTTCCTTTTCTACAACTATCACTGTGACTTAACGTAGCCCCTAATCTTACAACTACTCTCAGTGTGACTTAAAGTAGCCTCTCTTTTTCAACTACTCTCTTAGTGTGACTTAACGTCGCCGCTCCTCCTGCAACTACTCTTAGCATGATTTAACGTATCCTCTAACTTTAACTACTCTCTTTGTGACTTAATGTAGCCTCTCACTTTAACTACTCTCTTTGTGACTTAATGTAGCCTCTCACTTTGTGACTTAACATAACCTCTTCTTCTTTTCTCCTACGCCCAGTGTAACTTAACGTAGCTTCTCCCATTCATCTACTATCAGTGTGGCTTATTGTAGCCTATCCTTTTCTACTACTCTCTATGTGACTTAAGGTAGCCCCTCATTTTGCAACTACTCTAGCGTAACTTAACGTAGCCTCTGATCTTGCAACTACTCTGTGTGACTTAACGTAGCCTTTCCTTTTCTACTACTATCAGGGTGACTTAACGTAGCCGCTTCTCATACAACTACTCTCAACGTGACTTAACGTAGCCTCTCTCATTCTACTACCCTCAATGCGATTTAACGTAGGTCCTCCTAGTACAACTACTCTCAGTTTGACTTTCCGTAGCCTCTCTTTATCTTCTACTCTCAGTGTGACTTAACGTAGCCCCTCCTCCTCCTACTTTCAGCGTGATTCAATGTAGCCTCTCCTTTTCTACTAATTTCAGTGTGACTTAACGTAGCCTCTCACTTTTTACTACTCTCAGTGTGACTTAACGCAGCCTTTCCTTTTCTACTACTCTCAGTGTGACTTAACGCAGCCTTTCCTTTTCTACTACTCTCAGTGTGACTTAACGTAGCCTCTCCATTTCTTCAACTATAGCATGTGGAGGTCTAGCCGGCTTCTTGATTGTAGCTGCTAACAAACCCAACATTTTTCAGTGGCATTCTAAAAAATGGATGGCTGATTGCAGTCTTAGCTCTCTTTTCGGAACCGGTAATACTTGGCATGCATACAATATTATAAAACGACGTATTTCCTTATAATTACACAATCTGTTAACAGCTTTTTGGGGGAAAAAATGGAAGTACTCTGCAAAAACCTGAGTGGTTCAAATTATGACAATTATCAAACCTACAGGTGTGTTCATGCAACAAAGGTTAGCGAGCGTCTTCGACATAACAAGGTGCGTCAGTTAATTATGACAAGCCTTTGAGAGAATTACCAGCTCGTACAATCGGTTATCTTTTCTTCTAATCACCGTCGTCGCCTGAATCTGTCATTATCACTTCCTTAGCTACCGATTTGGATACGCCATTTTCATCTCCGCTATTATTTTAATTATTATTTGTTTAATAACACCCAAGCAGAGGCGTAGCTGTTATGGTAAGGGAGTTTTATATATTTTGAAATATATATATATATCCAAATTATGTTACATATCTCTAACCATTTTGTTTGTTCAGGACACATTTAAACTGACTATTATAAGCTTATTAGCACGACGTGGAAAAGAAGGGGGGTCTTGCTCAGTATGTTTTACCAGACCTTGAGACTAATCTTGGTTCCATGGCCATTGTTATGAAACCGCCACCGCGAATGTAGGCTTCCACTGAAGGAGCCAGCTGCAGTGGATCCACCATGCTCCAGCTAGAGAGAATGGACAGATAATCCCTCTATACCATAGTTGCAATTGTTGCGAGTGAGAAAGGCTACCTTTTATTTGTGTATATAAATTGTAAGATGAGAGGCCGCCAAAGATAATCCTCTAAAGACAGTTAGCCATTTGAGTTAGAAGAATTGGCCGTCCCACACTGTGACTCAAGGACGTATGCAAGAGGGACTTGAAGTCATGCGACATCCCATCCGAGGGCTAGGGACATGAAGTCATGCGACATCCCATCCGAGGGCTAGGGACATGAAGTCATGCGACATCCCATCCGAGGGCTAGGGACTTGAAGTCATGCGACATCCCATCCGAGGGCTAGGGACATGAAGTCATGCGACATCCCATCCGAGGGCTAGGGACATGAAGTCATGCGACATCCCATCCGAGGGCTAGGGACTTGAAGTCATGCGACATCCCATCCGAGGGCTAGGGACATGAAGTCATGCGACATCCCATCCGAGGGCTAGGGACATGAAGTCATGCGACATCCCATCCGAGGGCTAGGGACATGAAGTCATGCGACATCCCATCCGAGGGCTAGGGACTTTAAGTCATGCGACATCCCATCCGAGGGCTAGGGACATGAAGTCATGCGACATCCCATCCGAGGGCTAGGGACATGAAGTCATGCGACATCCCATCCGAGGGCTAGGGACATGAAGTCATGCGACATCCCATCCGAGGGCTAGGAACATGAAGTCATGCGACATCCCATCCGAGGGCTAGGGACATGAAGTCATGCGACATCCCATCCGAGGGCTAGGGACATGAAGTCATGCGACATCCCATCCGAGGGCTAGGGACATGAAGTCATGCGACATCCCATCCGAGGGCTGGGAACAAATTGCTCAGGATCGAGCGATTTGGAGAAAGTCATTTGGAGGGAACATAGTGGCTGCTGCTGCTTGGAGAGGCCTTCTGGCTGCAGAGAAAAGATATACTGAAGAGATCAAGGAACACCCAGGCAAGCCAGCCTCCTCAACATGGCTGTACGATCTGTGACTGCCACTCGCGGATCGGCCTTTGCGGTCATAGCAGACAGTGTCGAAATGCAGGAGACAGAGCTCTGGACAAAACTTACAGGGCTCCACACGCATGGTCTATAAAACTGAGACGCCTATGATTTATGATGATATATTATATAAATTGCATAGGCCAATCAGGAAGTGCAGGGAGAGACGCCCCTACATGATGTGCAATAATTCATATAATCTCTGTAGCAATATAGACTAATTAGGACATACAAATAAAGATCAAAATACGAATACAAAAGCTCATTGGAACTAAAAGAAATATTCCAACATAAAGATACATCTTCAGCTCCGACAAGTTTATTTTCTCATACGGTTCTGTGAAACGTAAAGAACAACAAAAAATAACAACCACCTATCTAGAGAAAATGTGTGCACGCACAGAATAGAGAGATTGAAATGCTATGATGGGATCAGCGATGTGAATAAGATGAGAAGAGCCAGACAGATATCGGTGAAACAAGTCGCGACATGAAGTCCATGGCTTTGAATTGTACGTACATTAAGGAAGCCAATTGAACACATTACGAGACAATCTATGTTCTGGAATCTCCGAGTCAACAAAGTAGGTACAGACAAAAACAAGCACGGAGAAGAGAGCTCGAGACAAACATAAAGGAAACAGACGAAATGGACGGAGCTGGAATGAATGCACTAGGATAGAAAGACGTGGTGTGAATTTGTTCAAGACATGTGCTTCACGAGGAGCTGAAAGAATTTGATTGGTTGATGTGTCCAAGTACCTTAACTCGTGCTTTTTTCAGATAAATGCATATTCTACCTGGAAGTATATAGTTGGAATCCCAGACTGTCAATTACTTCAGTAGCTTTTCTGTTGTCTGCAGTTTGTGTTCTCTGTTTGTCTGGATTATGTGTTTTCTGTTATCTGAAGTGTGTGTTTTCTGTTGTCTGGATTATGTGTTTTCTGTTGTCTGGAGTATGTGTTTTCATACTGCTTATAATATACGTATCTTTGCGATTGTTGTAGCTTTTGGCTTATTTACTAGTCCCAAGTTGTCCATAGAACTTAAGTCCCATAATTCCTCCTTGCTCGCATGAATATAACGAATACTATAGGCATTGTAATTATAGCTTGTATTGGGAACATTGATGCTGAGAAAGTACGCTATTGACTACACCACAAACAGACATACAACTCTACAGCACCACGCCTCTATCTTCTTGTTACCATTTCCACCCCATCCAAATCATCCGGTACCACATATGGTGGCAAATTTCGTGACGCCTGAACCAAAGAAACCCGCATTGCTGATTCCTGCAGTAATTTTTTAATTTTGTTTTCACAATAAGGCTACACGTCCCATACACATGACTCTTGTGTCGTCACTCACGACATGCATGTACAGTTGACCTATTCTTTCTTCCTCAGTAAGGAGACCTTGATATCACCAGACAGCTCCGCTTCTGTACGCAGCAATATTTGCCTACAGAAATGAACGAGGTGTGTCTGACGTTTCTGTCATTAAATTTTAGAGCCAGGGTTCTGTCTGCAGATTAAGTTACAAATATATACGATCTTCTTGCGTGCTGAGACAAATTAGGGCCGGATTTATATTACGTAGTGTATTCTCTCATTCGCAAAATTCAGGATTGCTCAACTTCTTTCGCCAAGTGCACGGTGGTGCGCTCTGATGTTTTGTGAAAGATGGCTGGAACAACAGCATAGACGAACATATCTCAAACACTCAGAAGCGCAGAAAAGAAAGATAGTTATAGGAAATCTGAATTCGAGCCATAAACTAACATGTGACGACTCGGTACAAGAAAGGTACTAATGAAATGATTTGGTCAACTGAACAGATGTTAGAGATTAATTAGATGATTTGGCCAGCTGAACAGGTGTTAGAGATTAATTAGATGATTTGGCCAGCTGAACAGATGTTAGAGATTAGTTAGATGATTTGGCCAGTTGAACATATATTAGAGATTAATTAGATGATTTGGCCAGCTGAACAGGTGTTATCCAGGGCCAACACTTTCATTGTAGCACTATGTGTGTACCTGTTTCTACCGCAGCACTATGTGTGTGCCTGTCTCTACCATAGTACTATGTGTGTGCCTGTCTCTACTGTAGCACTATGTGTGTACCTGTCTCTTCCGCAGCACTATGTGTGTACCTGTCTCTTCCGCAGCACTATGTGTGTACCTGTCTCTACCGTAGCACTATGTGTGTACCTTTCACCACTTAATTGAGAAAGTCAGGACGCTTTCTTCTCACATCAAAGAAACCGGGTTAGCGCGTCTACTGCCTCAGTCTACCCAGCTGTTAACGTCTACCCGAGAGTAAGGAACGCAATGAAGGAAACAATTGATTATCCCACCTGACATGACACTGAGTATAGTAAATGATAGAGTAAAACATCTGGTAACACATATCTGACCTTGTCGGCATCTTCGCTTGCGATGAACAGCTACTATTGTAGTATTACTATTATCCTTAGCGACGTGACGTCTGTAATTTCGGAGGTTAGCTACGAATGCCAAATAAACAGTGAGAACTAGAAACGGTGGTCTGCATGGAAACCAAAATGAGGCAGCCCCTCCATCGTGCGAAGACACAACAGGCCAATCCCACCCGATTATAAGTCAGGAAATGAAAAGTAACCAACAGATAATGATGACAAGCGGACAAGCGAATTACGGACTATTATTTTTAGAACATGGAATATTAGAAGTATAAAACGGAAAGTAAAACGAGCACATCGAAGAAATGAAGGAATCCTAATTGGAAATCCAAGCTCTCACAAAAACTTAGTACAGAGGTCACGGATCTTGAGGATAATGAGCTTTTCTTCTTCTTCTTCTTGTTCTTCTTCTTCTTCTTCTTCTTCTTTTTCTTCTTCGTTCGTTCCCAATCTCCCGGTACCAAACCCTGAAAGGGCTCAAGTAGCAGAATGTAGTCCAAAGAAAGGAATGCGTTGTGTAGTAGTTTACAGCGTGATTGCGATATTTGCACCTTTCGGCCCAACACATCCGACTTCAGCAACCATTTTTTGAGTACCGGGTTAGCATTCCCTCTTCTATCCCTTCTCCTTAGCCAGTCTACCCAGCTGCAGCCTGTTATCCAGGATCACCATGTGGAGGTGTAGAAGGGTCTTGGCAGCTCTGGTTCGCTGGCCCTGACGCTAGCAGTCAGCTATGGGTCGCTGACCACTGCAGCTCATGCGCTGCTCAGCGTCTTGATCCCAGCTTCTCTCTTCTACAGTGGAATTCCAAATTACCGACAGCCAAAGTAGAAGGGGACTGTATTCTGTACAGGAGTCAAAGGAATTACATCAAGGGATGGAAATTTGTCTCGAAACGCATTATCTTACTGAACCTCAAAGAAGAAGACAAAGTTGTAAATATCGCCGTTGTTTATGCCAATTAGAAATATAGAAAAGATGCCAAAGACGAGTTCTATAAACTGCGTGAAGAGACGAGAGTATCATACTTGCAAATTGTAATGCCAGAGTTAGAAAACATTATTCTAGATGGAATGAAGTGACTGAGGGATGCAGTGAAGATGTTTCAAATGATAATGGAAGACGACTCCTGAGATTCTGCAGCGATCAAAACCTGACGTCACCAACACAAAGTGTACAAACATGCACTTGATGTGAACCGACGGAAACAGATCAATAATTCATTGATTATACCATCGTCAGGAAGGATTCATTTATGTACATTGTATATGAGAGGTGCCAGAGCCTGGATAGGACTATAATAGTAGTAATGATGACTACCTCGTGACAATAAAGAGAACAACCAAAACACCATTCACAATGAAGCAAGAAACCAAACACCAGAGAAGGTGAAGCAAGACTAAATGCATGAAAGCTATGAAAACCAAATGTTAGGGCTAGATATCAGGGGCTTATATTGACAGCAATGATAACTGCAGAAGAACCACCTGAAGATCTAAAAAACTACCCTCAAGGCAACTAAAACATAAGCATTTGGCGAATTCAGAGTCGAAAAGGATACAAAGAAGTCTCACTGATGACCGAAAGAAGTCAATATGATAATAAGGGAAAATAAAAAGACATTAAAACAATATTTAGAAGCCAAACATACAGCTGAAAATTACGAACAATATGTAACTCACAACTAAAGGGAAGAAGATAATACAAACATGAAAACAAAAACCATGCCGAAAAAACCAGAATGTGTTCCACGGAACCCTCAAAGAACATGTGCAATGAAGAACAATGTTCACTGAAATTTATAAAAGATAATCAAGGTGCTTTCTTGCCACTCCGATGGAGATAATGGATAAATGGAAGGCTATTTATCAGGTCTGCGCTGTGCAGGACAACACCAAGTCCAAGGTACAACAGACTCATACAGAGGAAGAAATCAATGACGTTGAAAATATCACAATGAAATAGCTCAAAGCAGCACTCACGAAAACATAGGTTGGAAAAAGCAGATGGACATGATGGTATAACACCAGAAATTGTAAAGCACATGGAACTGCGTGTAAACTGTTGAAGCTGAACATGATGGTATAACACCAGAAATTGTAAAGCCCATGGAACTGCGCGTGAACTGCTGAAGCTGGACATGATGGTATAACTCCAGAAACTGTAAAGCACATGGAACTGCGTGTGAACTGCTGCAGCTGGACATGATGGTATAACACCAGAAACTGTAAAGCACATGGAACTGCGTGTGAACTGCTGCAGCTGGACATGATGGTATAACACCAGAAATTGTAAAGCCCATGGAACTGCGCGTGAACTGCTGAAGCTGGACATGATGGTATAACACCAGAAACTGTAAAGCACATGGAACTGCGTGTGAACTGCTGCAGCTGGACATGATGGTATAACACCAGAAACTGTAAAGCACATGGAACTGCGTGTGAACTGCTGCAGCTGGACATGATGGTATAACACCAGAAATTGTAAAGCACATGGATCTGCGTGTGAACTGCTGAAGCTGGACATGATGGTATAACACCAGAAATTGTAAAGCACATGGAACTGCGTGTGAACTGCTGCAGCTGGACATGATGGTATAACACCAGAAATTGTAAAGCACGTGGAACTGCGTGTGAACTGCTGAAGCTGGACATGATGGTATAAAACCAGAAATTGTAAAGCACATGGAACTGCGTGTAAACTGCTGAAGCATGAAGGCGTTATACCAATCGACTGGGAGATGGCTATCATTACGCCAATTTTCAAAAAGGATGACAATTGACAGTGCGGAAACCATAAAGGCATTGCTATCCTGAGTGTCCCAAGTAATGCCTACTCTTGGATACTAGAACAGAGGCCAAGACATCTGGATGAACCACAGATGAGCGAAACCAAATGAGATTTCACATCTAACCAAAGTACTCAAAACCTCATCTTTACACTAAGGAAACTGAGTGAAAACATTCACTAGTATGGTAATTAAATGCACCTGTTTTGTGGACCTGGAAAATGCATTCCATAAGGTTTCCTGGAGCAGGCTCTGTAACTGCTCGGAAATGAAGAAGATTCCAGCACCCTTAATCTGCGCTTTTCATAGTTTTTATAATACCTGCAGCAACTATGTTAAAACAGGAAACCACACATCGAAGGATCTCAAGACAACCAGTGGTGTAAGACAGGTCGCCATTATATCACCCTGCATCTTCCCACAACTCATGGGTGATGTCATCAAAACCTGTAGGGAGGGGACCATACAGTACTCACTGGGGTACTGGCAGATGAGACCAGTCGGTATATCATTTTATAACATAAATAGATGATTCCTAGAAGAGAACTAAGACAGATGTACACCACTCTAGCTACGTACCAGATTTGACTTATGGATGTGAGTCATAAACAATGAAAACAACCCAGAAGAGAACTAAGACAGATGTACACCACTCTAGCTACGTACCAGATTTGACTTATGGATGTGAGTCATAGACAATGAAAACAACCCAGAAGAGAACTAAGACAGATGTACACCACTCTAGCTACGTACCAGATTTGACTTATGGATGTGAGTCATAGACAATGATAACAACCCAGAAAAGCGACTCCAAGAAACAGCAATGAGTTATTTAAGGAAGGGCTTAAAGTAACAAGAAGAGACAGATAATGCGGAAAGATCTCTAAGACCAGCCCATGCAAACTTAAGTGGATCAATTCCAACATCGATGATATGACCATGTCTCAGAATGAAAGAAGGTCGTGTTACCACGGCAGTCATGGCAACCAAAGTCTCAAGGATCCATACACGAGGGCGACCCAAAATCTGCTGAGATGACAGTGTAAGACAGAGACTGTATGAGACCGTGGACCAAACTGAAACTCGACCAATAATAGAATGGTATGTGCTCTTCCATGAAAACCTCTCCACCCCAGGGTAGAAGAGGAGCGACCGACTAGGTAAGAATTGATATTAATATACTTGATTGAATTACTCCTCTTCTACCCATTGAATGTGTGGAGATCATATACTTGCTATCAAGTGTGCAGATACAGAACTATTTGACCTTCTGTGTCCCAGTCTCCCTTTGGCCTTCACGCAGACCACTATTTGGTACACATTTTTGGTACTTTCAGAATTGTTGACCGGACAGTGGCTAAAGGCATGGTCTTTTCCATGCTCAACTGTCAATGGGTCTATTTCGTGCACAGTATGTACACGCTATATCCGAGTTTAATATTTGTCGTTGGTTAAATTCTCAAATTGGATGTGCCGCGAGAGCTAACGTAGGATAACATGTCACTACAACGTCCTGTCCTTAGTGGTTACTCTATTCCACACCATGATGTACAACTGCCCATTATCTTCTCTCTACCGTTATATAACGTATCCCTCTGCCCAGTATTTTCTTTCTGTATCGTTAAATGACTTTATCCCACCCTTTCTGCTTGTATCATCCACAATGTGTTTATACTTAAAACCTTAACTTCTCACAACATGTCTTGACAACAAAATAAACAAAGGTACAAAGCGTGGACTATTTACTAACAAAAACGTTAGTCAACTTTCAGGTTTTCTCAATTCTTTCAATTGAACACAAACAGGTTGCAATAAATGATCGGCGGGATACTGGATTTTATATCATTATGTGTGTATATAATGTGTTGTTGTGGGTGTATATCATAGACAATGAATAAACATATTATTTTATGGATGTAAATTGTGGACAATGAATGGACAGAGAACCCACAAGCCAGCAACATAAATGTGGTGTTTCTGTGAATAAATATCTATGTATGTCTTGGACAGCTAAGAAATACAATGAATATATGTTGTAAGTAAAGAATATTAAACGATAACTGCTAACTATATTTGGACGAATGCAAACAAAGATTGTTGAAGAAGCTATAGGTGCGCTTTCTCGACCTGGAAAGGACTGGGGACTTGATAAGGGCATCAGGCCTTCAGGTGTAGCATAACGGATGGACATGAACCCAGAAGTAAATGAAGACAAAGAAGAAGAAGTAGAAGAGGAAGGAAAAGAGGAACTGCTGACTGATAACATAATTAGACAGGCAAGGTTCATTGATAACATCGTCAGAAAGCGGATCTTGAAAACCGTGTGACAATGGGAAAAATCGAAGGGAAATAAGGCTGAAGAAGCCAAAGGTTGGAGATCTGGAATGACCCGATAAACAAGGCTGGTAAACTGTGCGCGATGAAAACCATAGGCAACCTCAATCATAATCTGAAAGCACGTAGGCCCAACGCATGAAAGGAAAGCCAGCAACAGGCATTCCGGAAGCAAAGCTGTGTTTGCGATCGCGTCGCTATTGTGGTGCCATAACAAGATGGATATGAAAGCAAAGAATAACTAAGGTGACGTAAGTTCAAAGGTTGTGCAAGGAACTGAGCGTCTACAACACGAGCTTAGGCACATGATGGTGAGAGAAGAAGAAAAAAGAAACCGAGAGGGAAAGACTCGAAAGTTCAGTAATAGACCTTCCCTAGGAATGATAGCGCTTTCAACAAACAACTTGCAGGTAGGTTGGGTACAGATAAAGGCTTTTGATGTAAGCTCAAATAAATGCATGCTGAAGACAGATACAACGAGTCGCATAGCGCAGAATTCAGTCCAGCACAACCCGTCCCATAAAGACAGGACACAGATTTGATTTTGTTGGAGTCACCGATGTTTGGTGGTTGATGATGAACGGGGCAGGAGAAATAAAATCATATCCCATATCTAATAATATCATGTTTCTCGGTGTCCTTTGCGTGTCTCTCATCGCGTGGACGATGAATGTCTTCGAAACTGTTGACTTCTGTGAACTGTGGAAGGGAACTGCATGGAATGCCGTAATGGATGGTCGAACACTCTTTGGTGAGCTGGACCCATTTCGTCCATGTCAAGTTGTGGTATAGGTTGTGGCCTGTTTGCCGGAGGTGGTAGTGGTGGAGGTGCTGGTGGTGGTAAAGGTACAGGTGGTGGCGGTGGTGCTGCTGGTGGTGGTGGAATTTGCTGTGGATGCATTCGAGGTTGCCGCATATGGTTACGAAGCTCAACTAACCTTTGTCCATCGCGGATTTGAGTCAGAAGATCTGCTGGTAGAACCCCATTCAAGAGAATA
This sequence comes from Ariolimax columbianus, assembly GCA_036924085.1. Taxonomy (NCBI): domain Eukaryota; kingdom Metazoa; phylum Mollusca; class Gastropoda; order Stylommatophora; family Arionidae; genus Ariolimax; species Ariolimax columbianus. The sequence goes on along the minus strand of JAVGWX010000005.1, from coordinate 101,413,608 downwards.
ATTGGCGGTAGGTCTGGTCTAGGTGCAGTAACTCTTTCGTCAAACTCAAGCTGAGGTTGATGCGATGCTCTTTCCGAGTTGTTGGGGTCAATGTTCTGTGGCACTTGTTGATATAACGCATTAGATGTCGAAGGATATACTTGCGGAATTGGCCGGAGACGCCTGGGTCTGTTTAGCATCGCTTGGTTACTCTCTGGCTGTTGGTTTTCTAGTGTGTCTAGGTCATTGTCGAGGATGCTGGCCAAACCAACAAACTGTTGTTGACTAGAATGCGTGTTACCTGTATCACGTGCCGTAGCAGAGCCCAGCAACGCTGACATAGAGGTCACCGTGCAAGATGATAATGCTGCTAAGGTAACAGGGCTACTAGTAATTGAACCAATACCCGTCTTTAAAGACGAAAGTCCTGGATATTCTTGGCCGTCCTCTAGAGTTTGCCCATGCCTTGGACGAATGGAAGTCATTTGCCGGGAGGAAGAAGGTTCAAACGAAGTTCCTGCAATCCATTCTTCCTCGTTGTCTGCATCTCTCATCCATGTTTCCTGGTCCACAGACGAGTCTGACTGGTATCCACTCGTTATTTGCGAAACTGGAAGATATTCTCCGCGCCAGTCAGAAGCAGACACGTCCACTGCTGTAGAATGAGAAGACTCAGCTAGATTGATTATACTACTATCTTCGTTAGATGTACCAAATCGCTGGGAAGCTTCATCCACTGAATCTGGGTCGATGCTGAAAGCAATCTGTGCCAGTGCATGTTGCTCATTTTTATTAATCTGATTTTGAGGATTCGTCTTCAATTGCTCCGTGGTCGCTTGGTGCTTGTCGTGCAACCCTTCCGTGCACATAAAATGGTCCTTGTGTTTGTTCTCCTTGCCAACATCCGGTGCTAACTGAGAAAATACTGTATCTGAATTATGCCTCAATATATAATCGACACAGGCAACAATCTCTTGGCTCAATGATGTCTCTGGGAGTAAAATATCATCAGACCGTGTTATCACTCCATTTTCGCTATCTACTAACAAACTTTTGGGAAGAGGATTACTGGACGAATCTTGATCAGAGATCACATTTTCCTGTTTTTGTCCTGAAGGCTGCATCTGTCTGTTTACACAATGAAGTTTATTTTCAGCGCTTTCGTCAGATTCCACTCTAAGGAGACTTTTCTTCTCTTTCATTAACTTCAGAAAATGTTTGACAAGACTCTGAAACGTGACGCCCTTTCGTGTTTTGAACGTTCCATCATTTAGATCAGTAAATACATTTCTATCTGACCTTGAAATTCCCGAAGATGACGCCTGCTGTTCTGTTAATTGTCCGCCCACCTTATCATCACCTCTGAGTATATTCCTGTTCACAACAAGAAGGCGTGTTCCGGTGATCGTATATGCATGTAAGCTGTTTATACCAATTGAAGCTTGATCTGTTTTTATTCCATTGATTCCTGCGCTATCAATTATGTTCTCGACATCATTTTCTACTTCTGCATTGAAGCCGCCATCAACATATTGAGGCATACATCGACATTTATTCTTAGACACCGTACGATCACTGCTCTTAGAACTCATGCCTACCTGAGTCTCCGGCTGTGAATACATGAGGCCTCCAGGGACACACACTGATCTACAAGACTCGCCCACATTCTCCTGGTAAACATTAGATTTTCTGATGCCCGTTTCAAGACACCCTTGTGTATTGATACCACTATCGGCGAAATGGTTGGTAGTTGCCTTTACGTCATATGAACACTCAGACGATTGTTCGTCAACCGAAGATGCAATTAAGGCTACCTCAACAGTCTTATTCACAAAATCATCAAAAGATTTTTCAAATATTATAACATTTTTTCCAGCCACATTGGAATCTCTGATGGTGATCTTAGGTCTAGTGAAGTTAGTTTCTAATTCACCGAGTTCTTCATTTAAATCTGTGGGATCTGCTTTAGATCTGGTGGAGTCAGTTTCTAATATGCTGAATTCTTCACTGGAATCTGTGGGAACTGACTTGCATCTGGTGTTAGTTTCTAGTCTACTGACTACTTCAATTGTACTTCTTGGAACTACCTTAGTTTCTGCAGTACTCTTAGCTCTGCTGCTTATATTGAAACTTGCACTAGAAATCCCTAAAGGATCTGTACTTCCTCCGGGAACGACATCATTCAGGCTGTCTGTACGGGACAAGCCGGAAATCCCCGCACCTACCGCCCCTACATGGCTGTCATTATCACAGTGGTGGTCATCAGTAGGGTCATGCGATCTCGTGCGAACTAATGGGCAAGGTTTATGCGAGGTGTTCTCCAGTTCGCTATGCCGTAGTGTGAGTATGTTTATGTTTTGGTGGTCCTCACAACTGATGCGGGTTTGAATGACACTGGATTATAATGCACCTGTAGAGATATTAAATATTCTCGTTATACAAAACATATCGCTTTATGTAGCAGTCCTACGACGTTATCTATACCCCTATTAGCAAATGTTATGATAACACGTTTCTATGCGTACACCCATTTGGGACAATTTGCTTCTGATCAGATTCATGAAACAGCAAGGTCGTTTATATTTCAAAATGTCGTACTCATGTCGGACGCATTGGCTTAAACGGATAATTCTACATCATGTTTTATTTTTTGCTGTTATATTTTAGCTGTTTTATTTGGTTCTTTGCCCTTGATGAAGACCTGAAGGCAGTAACCTAGGTTTCGTTTTGTTTTTGTCATTTGCTAAGACTGATCCATTACCTATATGTGTTTTCATTGATTGTTTAATGTTATTATCTAGAAGAGAGTCAACAACAGAACTGATAGACAGTACTAGGAACAGGGCGGCAAAGAGAGACGATACTGAACAGTTAAACACCATTGCATAGAAGAGAATCAATAACAGAATTGATAGACAGCAACAAGCACAGAGGATGACAAGGGGAGAAGATATTAAACAGGTTAACGTCATGGAATGGAAAAGATTTATCAGAACTGATAAATATAGTTCCAAAGACTGCAAGTTGTGGAGAATCATCAGCCAATATCACACGAAGAAGAATAACTTACGAACAATTTTTTTTAAAGCGCAGGATATAAATTAAAATTCATCAAGCGAACCTTGCAGCTGACTTCCTAGCAAGCTTGTCTAGAGAGAGGATCACATAATTCTGGAACAATGTCAGACCTTCAGCCTCCAGGATCCATAAATTCTCTTTCCTGTTGTGACTGCACACAGAAGGAAGTGCACATTTTGTGAACTTACACAACGATTGCGTCATAGATTTGAACTGTTTACGTTTTGTTAAAAGAGCACACACACACACACAAATGTAATGGAGATATCAGATCTACTATCGACATGGAAACGCATGGAGGCTGGACACACCAGAGCTGCACCGTTGCCGGGTCTTGTTAGCCACAAGTAAGAAGCTACCGACACACTTACTTACTACTAATAGCCAAATGTGAGTCCGATAGACAAACCAGATAATACACGGTACAGCACCTTAAAAGGACCGACCAGATAGATTTGCAAAACAAAATGATATATATTTGATACCTTCCAGTATTGTATAGCTTTCAGCTACCTTCCAGCAGTATCGAATAGGTTTCAGCTACCTTCCAGTATTGTATAGATTTCAGCTACCTTCCAGTATTGTTATCAACAAGATGTTATGAATTAAAACAATACTGGAAGGAAATGTGGAGGTCATACGTGCCAGAGGTAATTAACGCTATTAGTGGGAGGATGACGTCAAACGATACACAATAATAAGTCTTGCATAGACGGTAGACGTTGGAGATATATTGCAGCCGACCTTCGATGTGGAGATGGCACCAGATCTGAAAGTTGGTTATCTAGCATCAGTCACTGATCTGCTTGTTTGATTATCAAGGATGAGATTAGTGCCCATCTCAACATAGAAAGTTGGTTGATCCGACCAGATTAGTGAACGTCTGAACATAGAAAGTCGGTTGATCCGACCAGATTAGTGAACGTCTCAACATAGAAAGTCGGTTGGTCCGACAAGATTAGTGAACGTCTCAACATAGAAAGTCGGTTGATCCGACCAGATTTGTGAACGTCCCCGAAAGTCGGTTGATCAGATTAAATCAGTGTTGATCTGGGGTAGTTGTCTCGCCGCAGCGACTCAATTTCAACCAGTGTTCGTAAAGCGATCTCAGTCCCGCCAGGCGGAGCGATAGCGCGGGCTTGCGGAAAACGCTCGCCTGCCTTTCCCCGTAGAGCGAATTGGGTGCGGTTTGTTGTAGCGGCTCCTCCACCGAGGTGCGCTCGTCTGGTCCGTATCAGGAAACGTGGTCCGTCCGTGGTGATTTATCTAAGGCTTATAGCAGAGCTCGACAGTACGTCTCGCTGGTGGTCCGACTCTCGCAAAGAGCTTGTGACCGGCAAATGGAAAGCAGGAATCGTGCCTCGAGGCCCTGCGTTCTCCTACGGAGAAGGGCAGGCCGGCAGGCCAAATTGTCTCTAGTCCCAGTGAAATTCATCGCCGAGGTCGTTGGGATCCGTTCTGCACAGAGCGCTGCCATCCCTCCTCGAGCGAGCCCGGTCGGTCGGTCGTCTGGTGCGTGTGGGATGCCCCTGTCAGGCGGTCCCCCTCGCGGGGTTGCGGCGTCCCCACTGGTGACTCTGGATAACTTTGTGCTGATCGCATGGCCTCATGTGCCGGCGACGCATCTTTTAAATGTCTGCCCTATCAAATGTCGATGGTACGTGACATGCCTACCATGTTTGTAACGGGTAACGGGGAATCAGGGTTCGATTCCGGAGAGGGAGCATGAGAAACGGCTACCACATCCAAGGAAGGCAGCAGGCGCGCAACTTACCCACCCCCGGCACGGGGAGGTAGTGACGAAAAATAACAATACGGGACTCTTTCGAGGCCCCGTAATTGGAATGAGTACACTTTAAACCCTTTAACGAGGATCTATTGGAGGGCAAGTCTGGTGCCAGCAGCCGCGGTAATTCCAGCTCCAATAGCGTATATTAAAGTTGTTGCAGTTAAAAAGCTCGTAGTTGGATCTCAGGCGCAGGCGGGCGGTCCGGCTCGCGCCGGTTCACTGCCCGTTGTCTCCTGCCCTACCGTCTGCCGGCTCTCTCCCACTGGTGCTCTTCGCTGAGCGTCCTGGGTGGCCGGCGCGTTTACTTTGAAAAAATTAGAGTGTTCAAAGCAGGCCTCGGCTGCCTGAATAATGGTGCATGGAATAATGGAATAGGACCTCGGTTCTATTTTGTTGGTTTTCGGAACTGGAGGTAATGATTAACAGGGACAAACGGGGGCATTCGTATTGCGACGTTAGAGGTGAAATTCTTGGATCGCCGCAAGACGAGCTACTGCGAAAGCATTTGTCAAGAATGTTTTCATTAATCAAGAACGAAAGTCAGAGGCGCGAAGACGATCAGATACCGTCGTAGTTCTGACCATAAACGATGCCGACTAGCGATCCGCAGGAGTTGCTTCGATGACTCTGCGGGCAGCTTCCGGGAAACCAAAGTGTTTGGGTTCCGGGGGAAGTATGGTTGCAAAGCTGAAACTTAATTGACGGAAGGGCACCACCAGGAGTAGAGCCTGCGGCTTAATTTGACTCAACACGGCCAACACTGAAATGATTGACATGCCGAGACCACTTTTCTGGGGTCTAATATGGAACTGGTGCTGGATTTAGACCCACAGAAATCTGGGGTTATGCCCCCTGTGGCTCGGTTGGTCTGCATCGAGTGTTCTGACAAAGGAATTGACGGAAGAGCACTATCAGGAGTGGAGCCTGAGGCTTAAATTAACTTAACACGCCAATACTGTAGAATGACTGTCAAAAAGAGAGCACCTTCGTGGGGTCTAATAGTGAACATGTGCTGGAATTAGACCCTCGAAAATCTGGGGCTACCCTCTAAGTAACTTGATTGTCTCGCTAAAGGAATTGACGGAAGGGCACCATCAGGAGTGGAACCTGCGGCTTTATTTGACTGATCACGCCAATACTGTAGAACGACTGACAAATCGAGAGCACTACCGTTTGGGTCTAATAATGAACGTACGCTGGTATTAGACTCACGGAAGACAAGTCAGCTCTCTAACACTCTAATGAAAGAATGCTACGGAAATCGTGTTTAACCCCGCAGAAACCGCAGATTTCAAATACCTGGTCATTGACAAACAAAAGCCCTCAATAAATTCGTCTGACCAAATAGTGAACGGGTGCTGGAAATAGACCATCTGAAGACAGGTCAGTTTTACCCTACTAATGACAGGGCGTTGCTACGGAAAACCAGCTCATATCGAGAGGTTCACGTACCAGGCTGAAAAGCCAATCGCGCGAGGCTACCATGTGGGGGATTACGGCCGAACCCTTGTAAGCCGCAATCCCGCCCAAAATCTCAGCACCACTGCAATGGGAGGCTCCTACATGCTCGGGACCTGGGGCTTGCGTCCCAGCCCTATCCGGTAGAGCCGCAGCAAGAGGTCCTTGCCGTCCGCCGATCAAAGCGGGCGGACAACTGCTTGATACTCACCTTATACGGCGATGGGGTGCGAAACCACCAACCAAAGACTTAGTACCTGGTCGGGGTGTCGAAAACAGTAGAGCAGCCACCTCACTGTGAACTGTCGAGACTCAACCAATGACCATGAGAGCTGTCCACACACCAGGCGAACAACATCTCTGTGACATTACCAGGCCTGTCCTCTGGCTAAATGCACTTCGGCTACGATATCTACCTCTGTACGTTATCAGCCATATAACTATCATGCTGGACGCAGAAGAGATGCAGACCAGCGGACATTGCACACCTGTCCCACTGTGTCAACACCCCAGGTGGCGGGGAATGCTAGGCTTACCATCCCTGCATAGAAGCCAAGAAAATAAAGGGAGAAAGAGATACCCCACTCACATGCAAATGCTACGTTTCTGGCAGGACGTGACGATCCTGGGATACAGACACACTGGACTGCCTCTCTTCCGGGTAAACCAGTCCATCTCATATATCATCTCACATATCATCATTGCACCCTATAGACACGAGTAGTGAAGACTCGATAGTCTGGTAAGACAACTTCCATAAGAGAGACAACTCTGATCATAAACAACTGCTGCCTTGCAGATAGGCTGGGGACAGCCAAAGGCTAAGAAGAGCATCCCTACAGAAACGCCTGTTGAAATCGGATGCACGGGGCCGCAAGCCTAACAAAACGGTGCAACGTAAATCGCAGCATGATGACAATACAACCTATTAGAAAAACGCATGGCGCTCATCCTGCGGAGTCCCGCCAGGCAGCGATAGTGCCGGGCCTCACGCCTCGAAGGGGCCCACCCTTGACTACTGGTGGTCACCCACCCATTTGTCGTGGAGTAAAGGCACATGGCTATGGGGCAACTTCTATTGACCAAAACCTCAAGACCCTCAAAATAATACAGTGGAATGCGGAGGGAGTCATTAACAAAAAACTTTCCCTAACACATCACCTGCATGAAGGTAAGATTGACGTGGCATGTATCCAGGACACGCACCTCAACAATAATCATAAATTCTAAATCAGAGGATACCAGACCTTCCATCTAGATAGAGAAGGCCACAAAGGAGGGGTCCTGATACTGACCAGAAACTGCATACCGAGTAGCGCGGTATCTGTCAATCACACCGGACAAGCATAAATTGTAGGAGTTGACATAATGGCTCAAGAGACGAAGCTCCGCATTTTCAATCTGTACGGACCACCAAATAGAGACCTATCGCTCTCGAGTATGGAGGTCAGAGACTCCAACTGCATAGTAGTTGGAGATTTCAACAGCCCCTCGGAGAGATGGGGATACTCTGACACAGACAGCAGAGGTGACGAAGTGGAAGATTGGGAGATAGATGCAAATCTCTCCCTAATCAATAGGCCGGAGGATAGCCCTAGCTTCTATTCAAGAACATGGCATACCACCTCGACTCCAGATTTGGCCTTCTCCACACAGGACATACACCATAAAATAGACCGCCAGGTGCTAAACCAACTGGCAGGTAGCGACCACAGGCCGATCAGGCTAACCATTGACATGGAAGTAGGCCCACAGGAAACAATTCCGCTCCCACGTTGGAATTACAAACGAGCCGACTGGGACAGATTTGCAATCCTGACAGATGGGCTGTTTGAAACCATCAACACACGAAACACCAAAATGAAGCCAATGGTAGAGAAGAGCCTAAGCAAGGCAATAATGCAAGCCGCCACTGAAACCATCCCAAGAGGAGCTAGGAAAAACTATAAGCCCTACTGGAATGATGAGTTGCAGAAAGTGGAAGATGCAGTAACAAATGCTAGGAACATGGCAGAGCGAGAAAAATCCATGGAGGCAAACATCGCCCTCAAAGCCGCCGTGGCGAAGTACAAACACACTCTCAAGCAAACAGCAAGAGAAAGCTGGAAAAATAAAACGGAAAGTCTAAGCCTGGACAAAGACGGGAACAAGCTATGGAAGCTAGTCAGAGCCATGAACGACGAAACCCCGTCAAATAAACAAATTACTATCAAGCAGGGCGAGAACTTGATCACAGGTAAGAAAGCCGTAAACGCCTTTGTCGATCACTATGCCAGAGCAAACCACATCGAGGTCCCTGCAGATAAGCATACAGACATTAGCGAAGAGTTAAAGGGACACGAAAACATGAATACGCACCTGAAGAGCACATGATGGCCAAACTAACAATGCGCGAAATGGAAGAGGCTATGAGAACACTAAAGAAAAGGAAATCTCCCGGAAAAGACGGGATAACAAACGAAATGCTGATGGGGCTGGGCCAAACAGAAGAAACTGCTATCGGTCCTGAACCAAAGCTGGAAAAGGGGAATTGTACCACAGGCATGGAAAGACGCAATACAGGTACCAGTACCAAAAACAGGAAAGGACAAAACAGATCCAAATGGATACAGGCCCATAAGCCTACTGAACTGTGTCGGCAAGCTGATGGAACGGATGATAAACACCAGACTGATGGGGCATCTGGAAGAAAAACGAATACTAATTCCACAGCAAGCCGGCTTTAGACAGCACAGATCCACTGAGGACCAGGTCATCCTCATAGCCCAGGAGATAGAAGATGCCTACCAGGCACAGAAACACACAGTAGCTGTTTGGGTGGATCTGGAAAAGGCATTTGACAAAGTCTGGAAAGATGGACTTAGAGTCAAGCTAAGAAGAAGTAATGTTTGTGGGAAGATGTACACGTGGATCAACCACTACCTCAAACAAAGAACGGCCAGATTCCAAGTACAAGGGCAGATGAGCAAAAAGGTGACACTCGAGCAGGGAGTACCCCAAGGGGGAGTACTGTCACCCACACTCTTCCTGGTATATATAAACGATATTACAGAGAATATACCAAGAAGAGTCCATAGCTCAATGTTTGCAGACGATCTGGCTATGTGGACCTCTGAAAACAATCTCACCATAGCAAGAAATCGGATGCAGACGGCCCTAACATCGCTGGAAGAGTGGGCGAACTCATGGCTGGTGAAAATAAACGAGGAGAAAACCACATGCACAATATTCTCGCTTTCATTAAAACCCCAAAGTACCAAATTAAGTCTAAATGGCAAATTCCTGCAGCCAAACGACAACCCAACCTATCTGGGAGTCACATTTCATCGGCGCATGACATGGAAAAGTCAGATTGAGAGAAACCGAATGAAAGCCAGAGAAAGAATGGCAATCATGAGGAAACTTGCTGGCACAAGCTGGGGAGCAGACGAAGGCATACTAAAGAAACTGTACACTGGAAGAGTGAGACCAGTTCTCGAGTATGGCATTGCGGCATGGACAACAGCAGCGAAGGCGAACTTCGATAAAGTTAACAAACTTCAAAACCAAGCCATGAGAATTATAACAGGTGGCATGAAGTCAACGCCAATTGTAGAACTTGAAAAGATTACAAAACTGCAATCCATGACCGATAGAAGAGACTGCAGAGCCCAGCTGCAGTCAAAGAAACTCCGAAGACTGATCGACCATCCAATGCACCAGAGACTAAACAATTTGGGAAATGGGAAACTAAAGCGGAGAAACTTTGCAGAAATAGCCAAAGCAAAGATGCACGAAGATCCCATAAACGCACTAACAACACCAAAACCCATCACTACTGTACGAAAACCTACCTGGAGGCAGGATATATTTCCAGAGGGGGTAGAAAATATACCAGGTATTGCAAACAAAAAACTGCCAGACTGAAAAAGAAAGGATAGATACTACCCTAAGCTTCATAACGAAAAGCTACCCAAGCATGGACTGGACCCATGCATACACCGACGGTTCTGTAACAAACACAACACAGAACGGAGGGGCAGGAGCATTCCTGAACCTACCAAATGGCAGAAAAATAACACTGTCATTCGCTACTGGTAAGTACACAAGCAATTTCAGAGCGGAGGCAGAGGCACTGAGGGCGGCAGTGGAAGAAATGGTGACACACAGTGAAAATGAGAGCCATATAGTCCTGCTTACAGATGCTCTCGCCGTAGTCACAGCGCTAAAAAGCCAGAAAAACACTGAGCTTAATGACTTAAGAGCAGCACTCTGCAAACTGTGCCAGCAGTCCGCACCAAAAAGGGTAGTGGTACAGTGGGTCCCGTCACACTGCAACATCCAAGGCAACGAGGAGGCAGACAGACTGGCAAAAGAAGGTGCAAGACTACCACAAACAGATACCAGTATGACGTACGAAGAGTCAAAACGGCTTATCAAAGCCAGATACATGACCAAATGGGAAACCGAACATACTGGTTACACCAAAAACGATGCCTATTACCAGTTGAACCGAAGAGAGCAGGTCGTTGTCTTCAGACTTCGCACTGGCCACAATAGACTGAGGTACTACCTATTCAACAAATTGAAGATAGGGTGTACCGACGAATGCCCGTGCGGTACTGGTAAAATGACCGCTGAACATCTGCTGCAGAACTGCCCGACATACGAGGATCAGAGAGAGCAGATGTGGCCACTACCAGTGGAACTGCAAGACAAGCTCTATGGCAGTGGCGACAGCCTCAGGATGACCGCCGCTTTTTTCGAAAAAAATAATGGTTACTGTCTGACTGCGTACGCAGAAGAAGAAGAAGAAATCAGTGTTGTTTCTACGTTGAAGATTGATCGAACAAATCAGATCAGTTCACATTTTCACATCGATGGTCGGCTGAAGAAATTGATCCGTCTCTGTCTCCGCATAGAAGATCAACTGCAACAAATCTCTGATCACTTGCATCTCTTGTTTTGACTGTGCAGTCTGATAGTCTTTCTAGTATATGCTTTGGTTCGTCCGTCCATCTTTTTATATCATTCTTGTTGGCCTTGTTAATTATCATCAAGTGCTGCACCAAGTGGTACTGATTATCACTTCAAATGTCCTTTCGTCATTTCATAACTTCAGATGTTATATGAATCCCCAGCCAGTTTAGCTCATATCCTTCTTCTGTCTCTCATTGCCTCGATCTTCCACGCTGTCACAAAATTTCCCAGACCCTTCTTCTTGAGCACGTATCCAATGATCGTTGTCTGTTTTCCTTTATCTTAGTTATCAGTTATATGCTAATATCGTAGTTATCAGTGATATGCTAATATCATAGTTATCAGTGATATGCTAATATCATAGTTATCAGTGATATGCTAATATCTTAGTTATCAGTGATATGCTAATATCTTAGTTATCAGTGATATGCTAATATCTTAGTTATCAGTGATATGCTAATATCATAGTTATCAGTGATATGCTAATATCCTAGTTATCAGTGATATGCTAATATCATAGTTATCAGTGATATGCTAATATCTTAGTTATCAGTGATATGCTAATATCATAGTTATCAGTGATATGCTAATATTGTTTTCAGGTAATATAGCTTTATTGGATTTCTTACCTGTTCAAGGAATACGATGCATATTCTTCTAACTTTCTGTTATATCAGTAGTTTCTCTGTTTATTCTTTCTCTGGTCCTTGATAAAAGCCGTATCTGGTCAAAAGGTTGGTCAGATTATGTTTTTGTAATCTTGTAAAACTTCACTGCAGTTTTGTAAGTGGCTCTATTATAATATTAGTAACATAACATAATTTCCCGCTTGTGGTTGCCTGTGGGGCAAATAATAGCACCACTGAAACTGTTCTGTGGTATATAACATCTAAAGGGCTGTGCATGTAAAGGGTTGTGCAGGGGCTTGGTAATTTCGTCAGGTAAAGCAAATTATATAGAAGTCACTACTGCAATGAAGCACGCATTGCTTTGGTGCAGTCTTTCTATAATGGACAGTCTGCAGTGGTGGGCTATTCCTTCATAAATAATAAGAAGATAAAGAAGAAGAAAATTGAGAAGAAGAAGAAGAAGAAGAAGAAGAAGAAGAAGAAGAAGAAGTAGAAGAAGAAGAAGAAGAAGAAGAAGAAGAAGAAGAAGAAGAAGAAGAAGCATATCACCCAGTGGCGATGCGTCCATATAAGCATTGCTTACTTACATATTCAAGTTCGATTTAATTTCTTGCAAAATGCAATATGAAAGGATCATGCTAACAGACATCTTACAAGCGCATCAATTTTGTATCTTTTTGTCAATTTTTTACAGTTAAACACAACTAATATAGTGTTAGTATTAATTCAATGGCTCGTGCAAAAAAAAAAAAAAAAAAAAAAAAAAAAAAAAAAAAAAATCTCCGCGAGCAAGGTACTGCATTTTGTAAGCGACACATCGGACGTTTACAGACAACGCGTATAACTGAGAAAGGACTTTAGATTTCTCCAAAAGAAGAGAGCTCATCCTCTAAATTCATTTGGACCTGTAAGCACTTTAAAAATTGTTTAATGTGGGCAAGTAACTCTTTGGTCTTTTCATTTGAATTCTATGAATTTTTAGTTCCATTTACAAATATTATTTACTCAAGCAAAATTTAGAAATCAAGATGCTGAGCAGCGCATGAGCTGCAGTGGTCAGCGACTCATTTTTTTGCTGACTGTTAGCGTCAAGGCCAGCGAACCAGAGTTGCCAAGACCCTTCTACACCTCCACACTGTGATCCTGGATAACAGGATGCAGCTGGGCAGACTGGCTAAGGAGAAGGGATCGAAGAGGGAATGCTAACCCGGTACTCAAAAAATGCTTGCTGGTCGGATGTGTTGGAACGAAAAGTGCAAATTCTGCAGTCAAGCTATTAACTACGACACAGCACATTACTTTCTCTGGACTACATTCTGCTATTTAAGCCCTTTCAGGGTTTGGTAGCGGGAGATTGAGAACGAACGAAGCCAAGCCAAGCCAAGCAAAATGTCGCCTTCATCTGTATCGTTAGAAGAGAATGTAATTGTATTGTGGAAGATTTTTTATTCGTTAAATCTTTTGGTGCCAGGGATTTCACAGATCGATTGAATATTTTTTCGAATGGACAACCTACACCTTGCTTCCCGATTTAAAGACCCACAACAAAAAGGTGTACTAGATATTTGAGAAATGGAAACTACGATGCAATCAGTTGAATGTGTGGATGCATAAGATTATCGAAATTGTATTGATGGCCATGTCTTCTGTTTTCTAGCGAGATAAATATTTGGACCAAGTCTGGAGTTTCAGATTTAAATAATCTGTACAACTTCGGCCATTTTCGGCTTTAAAAAGAATCAATATCTACTTAAGCAACTCTCAGAGTCTATCTGCCCTATCCCTGATATCTAATGAAAAGACACTGATTTCAAAATTGAAAACAAAAACCTTCCTTCTACGACGGTGTAATTAATTTCTTGGCCAAGAAAACCCGACGTATAGAACTTACATAGAAGAAGTAGGATGTGGCTAACGTTTTAGACTTTGTTCTATCGGTTGCTCAATCTGTTTTAGCTTTCTAAAACTGGACTACATTCGTGATGGAACTTAACTGCTAAAATTGAAATCCTCATACGTTGTGTAGGCAAAAAAACTGAGACCAAATGCTATAAAATCCATCACTTTAGATGCCTGCTACGCTACAGTTAGCTCTAACAACATCAGATGAGATATATTTTTTATCCGTGATGAGTCAGCTCAAAGAAACAAGTTAGGCTTCCCTAGCCTTCATTGAGGTAAATGATACCCATTATAATAATTATTTTGGTTAAAACAATTATTATTTTGAATTATGAGATAAATATTATTGATAAATTTTGTAAGATTTGTCTTTAGAATGTATGTTGCCTAGATATTATAAGTAACAATAAACTTCGGTATGGTAAAATCGATATGGGTGTTGTGTTCGCTAAGATTGATTACAGTTCTGAGAAAGTCACCCCTCGCCACTGATTTCACCATAATGGCAAATGCCCTTGCAAAACGCCAACGGTAACATAGAGTCATAAAATCGTCGGAGTGTTAGTAAATAATCTCAAATATGTGGATGACACGGTTCTTCTAGCTGAAAGCAAACAAGGATTACTACTATAATAATTTTTTAAACTACGATAATTAACAAAGTAGACAATAAAATAACAGATGACGATAGGTGGGAAATAGAAAACAATCAGGTCACATTGTTTTCACTATTGGTCAAATATTAAAGTTCAAACGAATAACTCATAAATTAAAATTGAGAGTAGATAATTATTGTGTAAACTCATGATTTGTGTAAACATGTACAAGAACAAACAGTTGGAGAAGAGAACTGACGCCTTACAAATATAGATCTATTGACGAATGAGGCTTATCTTATGCAAAGGAAAGAAAAGCAAAGGAAAGAAAACAAAAGGAAGTCTTGTAGAAATGTGATATTAAAAGAGAATTAATAAACGAAATCAGCCAGACAGATGAGATCATTTGATCGCATCAAAAGACATAACACTTTGCTGAGAACAATGCTGGAAGAAAGTGTGTTAAACAATGCTATCAGTGGGAGGATAAAATCAAAAGGTGAAACTGAAATCCCTGGCAATGTACAACTGTACACCTGCAAGACAAGAGACACATCGCAAGTAGAGAGAGTAAAAGAACTAAGTTGTTTTCTGGCGCATTTTTTTTTGCATGATGATTTTGTCAAACACATGTACAACCCTGCTATTTATTCGCTTTTCTCGGCAACAGGGTGCAGGAACCTAATTCTACTCTCCATATTATTGAGTCCTGGAAGTGTACATGCACAGGGAAAGAAAATGATGATTAATAATGATAAGAAAGACGAATATAGAAGTGACGAAGTAAAGGGAGACTACTCTCAGCGCTTGACAACAACAAAAGGGAAGTGTATAGCAGACTCAACCAAAATGGAAGGAGAAAGCTGAAATCTTGATGGCTTATTTGGTGTCCGCTACTTTAGTCCTTTCGTTTTCTGCGATTGATATGCACAAGATATGATCAGAGTAGTGCTTCTACTACAGCAGTGGTAAAAAAATATGGTTTAGTAAATAGTTATTTGAAGTGAGTCTTGAGGCCGCAGACTCAGTCACTGAATCATGGATGATGGAGTCTTGGTAACCATTTTGTATCCGGTACTTTATTCCTTTTTTTATTTAGCGATTGATATAACAAATAGCAAGAAACGACATTCAGTTGATGCACAATATGATAGGAATATTTTTTCTAGATAAAGCAGTGCAATGCACAGCACAGTGGTGAGTGGTAAGGTGTCAAACAAACGCTCACCGTTAAGCAGCCTGAGGACAGGGACAATTCCTTTTAGTTTGTAGAAATTAAGGGTCTCCAACCCTCTTAATGGTCATTTTATGTTCGATACATTATTCATTTTAATTAGCAGCAGTATTTTACATTCAGCTGATGCACAAGACGATTATTATGTCTAGATGCAGCAGTGATATCATATTGTTTAAAATAAGCTTACATAGTTAGCAAACTAGAGCAGACCAACAACAACAGAAGTACTACACCACAACGCACATACAGTCTTTATGATTTATAATTGCTAGATCGTGGCCACCAGGCCACTCATTATTTGTACGTCATAATGTAGCCAAAAAGATGTTGTCTGTGGTTGAAAGTATCATACCTTTGGTGAAAGAAAGGTTAAAGCATATTAGCAGTCAGAAGACATTGAGGATTCATTTCAGAAATACAGGAAGCATTGATGGGCATTTTGTGTCCTGTACATTAGTTGTTTTATATTCAACGATTTATATAACAGCATGAGTGGTAGTCAGAGTCTGCACATAAGGATGGAAATAGTTTCCCTACAAATAGTACTGACCTTGTGGTAAATATATGGTCATCTTTAGTAATCTGTTAACATCAATGCTTCATTGCACTTTACACTCACTCTAAACAAATTCAAGAAACCCTAAATAAACCAAAAAAAATACAACAGATTATTTAATCAAGAAACACTGCTAACTATAAACTCTCTAAAAACTTAAATTCTCTCTCTCACCATTTATACGTCACGATACCCTCCCTATTCTCCTAATCTGGTTTGCTGATTTGTTCTCTTAAACTGGTCTGCTAATCTGGCCTGCTGCGATCGAACGTGGTTGTGGATTGCCGCTGATGGTAAAGTTTGTAGGTTCTGAACCCAGGTATGACATCCGTGGTCTTGTTCCTCTTGTCACTGTAGATCAAAGTGGTCTCAACATGGTCAGGATAGACTGTATGAAATATGATCCATGGGATCACTGTAAAACTGCCTTTAGCTGTGACTGATGACTTACATTCATGTGATCAAGGTGATGTCGACATGATCAGTAGGACTGCGTTACTATGATGAATAGGATGACTGGAAAACTGTCTATAAAAGCTACTGATGGCTTGTAAATACGACCTCTACATAATATGGGAGTAGTTACCTTTCTTGCTGACTGTCAATCTCAACTGCCTCTCTTCGTCGCTTAAATCTCAAATCTGCCTCAACTGCATATCTTTGTCAGCTGCCCTCCACTGAGCGTCTCTTTCCAAAGTACCTCTTTCTCTGAATTAAAATGTTCTCTATCTGTGGTTCTTGACTCAAATCTGCCTCAACTGCATATTTCCGTCAGTTGTCCTCCACTGAGCGTCTCTCTCCAATTGTGTCTCAAGTATTCATCTAAATTGATCGCTCTCCACGGCATATCTCATGTAATCTCCTCTCAAGTAATGATCCAAGTGAAATGTTCTCTCTCTGTGTTTATCTCATGCCATCTCTGATGTCAAGTCTTTTCTCTCCGCCGCCTGCTCTCCACTGAGCATCTCTTTCCAAAGTAGCTCTCTCTCTGAAATATTCTCCTGTAATGCTCGAAGTGAAATGTTCTCTCTCTGAGTCTATCTCATGTAATCTCCTCTCAAGTAACGATCTTAAGTCATCTGCTCTCCACGATCTATCTCATGTCATGTCTTTTCAAGTAATGCTCCTAAGCTGACTGCTCTCCATGGTCTATCTCATGTCATCTCTTCTCAACTAATGCTCGAAGTGAAATGTTCTCTCTCTGTCTCTGAAGTGAAATGGTCTCTCTGAAGTCAAGTCAATTCTCTCTGCCACCTGCTCTCACTCAAAGTCCCTCTCCAAAGTATTCTCAGGTAATGATCCTCACGTCTTTCTCTTTCAGGCTTTTATATTCGATCTCCATCCCCAGATCACGTGATTTAAAAAACAATGCCCGTCTTTGTCCGTCTCCTCCCATTATCTGCCATCCTATCCGTGCGGTTTCCAGACGGCGCAGGCCAGTCAGTGGCAACAAGTCTACCACTATCGTTCCAGGTGATGACATCGGGTCTGTAACGTACGTCGGGTTACGTCGTGGTTAGATTTGGTTGCACAAATTCTGGCGGGACTGAGTTCAGCTGCACTGACTCAAATCCCACGAAGAAGAAAGAAATAAATGGTTGTCCAAGCTCCTACCTATATATTGTCTCTACAGCTAAGATCTGTTACATTTTTGCTCCAAGTTAAACATAAGGTTGCCACCACAGCTGGCTCGTTTACAGGAAGTCTGTATTCGTGCACTTGCAATGGCGTTTCATAGCCTTCGTTTTAAATTATGCTAACGCCATGCACAACTCTCTTTACTGGCCTTGTGTGGCATGCTTGGAAAGGTTTTTTTAACCCAGGTACAAGGGGAAGGCATGGTTAAGTGGCACGGCTCACAATCCGAAGGTGCTGGGTTCGATCCCCATCACAGCACCGACCGTTACCCCGGGGAAGCAAACCCTTAGAAAATACAGGAGGAGGCAGACCCTTACATAAAATGTATGCTGAAGTTGGATGCACTGGGCCGACAGGCGCAAAATAAAAACCATAGTGCAACGCACACCCGCCTTGGGGAATAGAGAAATAAGGCGAACGCAAAAAAAAACAAAAAAACAAACCCAGGTACCACTTGGATGCTGTATTACCAGTAGATGTGGCTAATTCTTATATCAATGACACTATTATCTAGCACAGAAGCTGGCTGTCAACAGCAAAATTAATTATGTAACCTTTAACATTTCGTTGCATGTATGCACAGTCTGAATACAATAAATGATGTACTTGTTGCGTACAGTAATGAATCTTATATTGACTGATTTATATACTTACTTACTTAGTTGCTCATCTTCTATCCTGGGATGTAAGGTTTGTCAGATAGTACACCAGCTTGTTCTATTTGCAGCCTTCCTCTTGGTATGATTCCAGTCTAGTCCTGGATCCTTCAGAGACTCTTTTATGTTGTCTCTCACACCACCATCTCTAGTGAACTTTAAGTCATTCTGGGAGTCTGGATACCTGAGTATTTATTTATAATTGTTGTGGTAATGATCTTCTTTCATTCTGCTGATGTGATCAACCATAGTTAAATTTGCTCTACTCAAATCTGAATCTGTTAGGTTTAGATATATCGATGTGTTCTCTGACTGTTAACCTTATCTCTTCCAAACAGAAAAATTCAAGGTGACTTAATACAAATATATAAATGGAAAGGATAAATTAGACTATACCAGGTTTTTCATAGTACGACCGGCTAAAAGAGCTAAAGGGCACAGCTACAAATTGTTTAAAGACAGTTCTAGATTATCTATTAGAACATTTTTTTTAGTCAGAGATGGGTGAATTCTTGGAATGTATTTTCGCAGGATGTAGTGGATGCAGAGTCAGTTAAGGCATTCAAAAATAGATTGGATTGGATTTAGAGCCTTCTAAACTAGTATAATGAAGTAAAGTTAAGTTTTGTTACCTCATTAATCATGGGCAACAACTTATTTTGCAGGACACTATTTTAATCAGCTGCTACACAAGGAGATGAGATGTCTGACTTGTCTAGATCTAAATGAACACTTATCTTCAGGTTGTGAACACCGGACTGAAACTTGGCAATATTTTACTGTAGTGTTGGTCATATCAGAGCAATAAGCACATATAATGATTGAGATAATGAGATATCTCATTAACATAAACTGAACAAGAAGATGAAACACATTCTTCTACAACTAGTAGTGCTAGAATATTATTGTTCTCTTTTCCTCTCATTCACCGCATTTCTGAAGGTGTAGTGCATTGTATTGTATTTTGCACCTATTGGCCAATGCATCATATTTCAGCACCCATATTTTACGGGAGTTTATTTCCTACATGGGGGTAATGCATTTGTTGTTTCATGGATTTGAACACCGGCAAGTCTGGGTTGTCAGTGGTGCCAGTCACCACATCACCCACCTCCACGCCACCCACCAGTGGCAGAGTATGAAACAAATGCTTGTTTGTCATGATGTGCCTGTTAAATAAACATGTACATCAGTTTGTACAACCTGCATGATGTTTCACTCAGTTACTTCAGAAGACAATGATACTAATTCCTCTACATCTAGCAGTGCTGGGGTATCAACCGAACACTCATCATCTGCAGGCTGTGAACAGAGAAAGGAATTCAGCAATGTTTCATTACAAGCAAGTGACAGTAACGATAGTGATAATGAAATTAGTTGTGACAAAATACCAACTCAACAGCCGCTTCTAGGAGCAGTCTCACGAGGTCAAAGAATATTTCCTTCTGTGTCCATTAATGCTGATCCTTCAGTGGAATGCATTTCAGTCCCAGTTTGTCCCAGGTCAAGAATTTGGCCTGTCTTTGGGAGTTTGGGAAGAGAAAGCTCATTGCAACATCATTCCAGGAATCCATGTCATATTGATTGCACGCATCAGCACGGAGTAGTGCAAGATTATAATGGTTACTTAGAAACAGCCCCTTTGATTCCTGGAAGATATGAACATGCTCAAAGATCTCAGATTGTGGCATCAAATGTGAGTCAGGTAACACCTAGCCGTGGAAGTGTCTGCAGTACAGCAGGTGTTCAGAGACCTGCAGCATCAGCAAGAAACTTCAGGTAAGTTGTTTACCTATTTTTTCATCCTATCCAAAATTGTGAAAATAAATTTGTTAAAGATGCATCCTTCTTTTGATCCTTGAGAGAACACGTTTTTAAATATTTTATTGGTGTATCATATTAGATTTGTTATTCCTGTATAATATTATATCTGTTATTCATGTATCATATTTGAGAACGTCTGAATGACAGAGCGGTGCAGTGCTCGCTTCTCACTACAAAGGTACAAAGTTTGACCCTTGCTATTAATATGCTTCAATTGACTAATGCTTACAGGAAAACCTTCAGTATCTTCTTCTTCTTCGTACGCTGTCAGACGTCAACCTGTATTTTTTCGAAAAAGCAGCGGTCATCCTGAGGCTATCGACACTGCCATAGAGCTTGTCTAGTGTTGCCACTGGTGATGGCCACATCTGCTTTCTCTGATCCTCTTATGTCGGGCAGTTTTGCAGCAAATGTTCAGCGGTCATTTTCCCGGTACCACACGAGCATTCGTCAGTGCCACCTATCTTCAATTTATTGAATAGGTGGTACCTCAGTCTATTGTAGCCTGTGCGAAGTCTGAAGACTACGACCTGCTCTCTTCTGTTCAACTGGTAATAGGCATCGTTTTTTGTGTAGCCAGTATGTTCTGTTTCAAATTTGGTCATGTATCTAGCTCTAATAAGCCTTTTTGACTCTTCGTAGGTCACACTAGGGTCTGGTTGTGGTAGTCTGGCACCTTCTTTTGCCAGTCTGTCTGCCTCCTCGTTGCCTTGGATGTTACAGTGGGATGGAACCCACTGTACCACTACTCTTTTTTGGAGCGGACTGCTGGCTTAGTTGACAGAGTACTGCTCTTAAGCCATTAAGTTCAGTATGAGAATGACGATCCAGGCAGTGACATCAACTCTAATGTGGCTATCTAAGACTTATGGAATGAGTGCCATTATCAGCCCTGACTCAATCTTTCTTTGGAATGTACAAATGAATTGACTATAGAAGATAGCGGACATAAAGACGCCTGAACCTTCTGAATCAGTGTGGATCACCTGTTCTGATCATGCTGGGGTTTGCGGGAATGCAGTAGTCTATCGTTTACCAGATCACATCGTGCTAAATGTACATGAACGGCAACCACAGAATTATGTATCCGAGAATCTTAACAAAAGACGTACGATCTTGGTCCAACCCTCCAAGGACGTACCGCTATATTATGTTAACGCCACCTCTGTAGTCACTGTGTGGCTCTCGTATATCTTCAGAGCTGAGACACTATAATATCGTAGCCATCGTAGAAAACATGGACTATGATCGAGAAAGGATAGTTTTCCTTACAGCTCTCCTATAAGCCATAATGACTCTTAATTATTAATATTAGGGGTAAAACATTTATTTAGTCTGTGCACTGCACGCCTACTGTCGGGACAAGCGAAATTTAAAAATCAGCCCTTTAAATTGCTATTTATCTTTTATTTATGTGCCATGTATCTCTATCATTCACTCTTTCTTATTTTCTCTCTTACGCCCTCTCTTTCTCTCTCTCTCTTTCTCGCTCTCTCTCTCTCGCTCTCTCTCTTACCCTTACAATTTCAACGTGTCTGTATTCTCTCTGCTATCGCTTCTTTTCTAACCATTTATGGTGTGTATTCACTCTCTTTCTCTCTCTCTTTCTTTCTCTCGCTCTCTCTCTCTCGCTCTCTCTCTCTCTCTCTCTCTCTCTCTCTTGTTCTGACCGTTAATAATCTCACTGTTAACATGTCTTTGTGTGGTCTGAGTGTACATTCTCCTAATATGGCTTTCGCCATTCTCTCTGAGTGATGTTTATGCTGGTTAGTATACGCACGTGCATGTATGCACCTCCACCAGAACTCACAAGCGACAACAGCCGTGTCGGATCACAGATGACACCACACGCCCGTTATATTTTTTAAATATATCTTATACTTTAATACATCTTATCTTTATCTCGCTGGTCACCTGTCTGGTTCTCACGATGTACAGATAGTATTACGTCACTCATGGCTGCCGGACTCGCTAAAGTTCTAATCTACGGACCCAGGTAGACCTAGGTTTTGAACCCCTGAGAGAGAGAGACAGAGAGAGAGAGAAGGAGAGAGAGATAGAGAGAGAGAAACTGCTATCTTGGGAGGTCTGACACTCGTGTTTATCGACGTGACCATGCTAGTACCGCGCGCAGAACTGCACACTTCCAAATTTATACGTTCAATGTAACGAGCACAACCTTGGAACATTTGTTGATTAGATATGTGTTTGTTAAGGGCTGGGTATATGTTTGTTAAGGGCTGGGTATATGTTTGTTAAGGGCTGGGTATGTGTTTGTTAAGGGCTGGGTATATGTTTGTTAAGGGCTGGGTATATGTTTGTAAAGGGCTGGGTATGTGTTTGTTAAGGGCTGGGTATGTGTTTGTTAAGGTCTTTGTATATGTTTGTTAAGGGCTGTGTATATGTTTGTAAAGGGCTGGGTATGTGTTTGTTAAGGGCTGAGTATGTGTTTTTTAAGGGCTTGGTATGTGTTTGTTAAGGTCTGGGTGTATGTTTGTTAAGGGCTGGGTATGTTTTTGTTAAAGGCTTGGTATGTTTGTTAAGGGCTAGGCATATGTTTGTTAAGGGCTGGGTATGTGTTTGTTAAGGTCTGGGTGTATGTTTGTTAAGGGCTGGGTATGTTTTTGTTAAAGGCTTGGTACATGTTTGTTAAGGGCTAGGTATATGTTTGTTAAGGGCTCGGTATGTGTTTGTTAAAGGCTTGGTATATGTTTGTTAAGGGGTAAGTATATGATTGTTAAGGGCTGGGTATGTGTTTGTTAAGGAATGGGTATGTGTTTCTTAAAGACTGGATATGTGTTTGTTAAGGGCTGGGTATATGTTTGTTTAGGATTAGGTATGTGTTTGTTAAGGGCTGGGTATGTGTTTCTTGATCACTTCGTATGTGTCTGTTGATGACTTGGTATGTGTTTGTTGATGACTTGGTATATGTTTTTTGAGGACGTGGTCTATGTTTGTTGATAACTTGGTATGTGCTTTTGATGACTTGGTATGTGTTTGTTGATGACTTGGTATGTGTTTGTTGATAACTTGGTATGTGCTTTTGATGACTTGGTATGTGTTTGTTGATAACTTGGTATGTGCTTTTGATGACTTGGTATGTATTTGTTGATGTCGAGGTATGTGTTTGTTGTTGACGAGGTATGTGTTTGTTGATGACGAGGTATGTGCCTGTTGATGTCGATGTATGTGTTTGTTGTTGACGAGGTATGTGTCTGTTGATGTCTTGATATGAGTCTTAGATCACTTGGTAGACATTATTGAAGATACGCTTCACAGGAGCTGGCAAGGTTTGAATTGAGGAAGAACAGTCGTCATCCATGCCTATCAGCTCCTCTAGAACAGTCCTCATACATGCCTATCAGCTACTCTAGAACAGTCCTCATCCATGCCTATCAGCTCCTCTAGAACAGTCCTCATACATGCCTATCAGCTCCTCTAGAACAGTCCTCATCCATGCCTATCGGCTACTCTAGAACAGTCCTCATCCATGCCTATCAGCTACTCTAGAACAGTCCTCATCCATGCCTATCAGCTACTCTAGAACAGTCGTCATCCATGCCTATCAGCTACTCTAGAACAGTCCTCATCCATGCCTATCAGCTACTCTAGAACAGTCCTCATCCATGCCTATCAGCTACTCTAGAACAGTCCTCATCCATGCCTATCGGCTACTCTAGAACAGTCCTCATCCATGCCTATCAGCTACTCTAGAACAGTCCTCATCCATGCCTATCAGCTACTCTAGAACAGTCGTCATCCATGCCTATCGGCTACTCTAGAACAGTCGTCATCCATGCCTATCAGCTACTCTAGAACAGTCCTCATCCATGCCTATCGGCTACTTTAGAACAGTCCTCATCCATGCCTATCATCTACTCTAGAACAGTCCTCATCCATGCCTATCAGCTACTCTAGAACAGTCCTCATCCATGCCTATCAGCTACTCTAGAACAGTCCTCATCCATGCCTATCAGCTACTCTAGAACAGTCCTCATCCATGCCTATCGGCTACTTTAGAACAGTCCTCATCCATGCCTATCAGCTACTCTAGAACAGTCCTCATCCATGCCTATCAGCTACTCTAGAACAGTCCTCATCCATGCCTATCAGCTACTCTAGAACAGTCCTCATCCATGCCTATCAGCTACTCTAGAACAGTCGTCATCCATGCCTATCGGCTACTCTAGCACCACCTTCCTCTCCTTAGAGACAAATGTATGCCCCCACCCCCACCCCACCCCCACAAAAAAAGTTACTTCATCCGAGTGGAACGCGGGTAGAACATAATAGGACCAGTGTAGCTTTCTAAGCATGTGAAAGATGACTGAAAATGTTTACACGCGCGTCTAGCAACATCATTATTTAAACCATAGCTTTGAAATCGTAATTGCGATGTACTGAAAACATGCTTCAAATAAATGGTTATGGTCAGGGGTTAGACGCAATGTCGGATCTATGATGCCATAACTGATGCGACAAGAAACAATCGAGCTTTCAAGCGACACTCGCCCTCTCTCTCTATCTCTCTTTCTGTCTCTCTCCCATTCGCTCTCTCTCTCTCTCTATCTCTCTCTCTGCAACTGATTGTTAGTGGGACTGTAACAAATGTGTTTTTTTTTAAAAAGGAAGCTGGGTTAAGAAATGCGTGATAGCACATTAAAGAAAAAGGAAACAAAAGAGTACGGGGCGTTCTGGGTTTTTCCGAACGAAGAGTAATTGTGGGGGGGGGGGGGGGAGGGGTAAAAAAAAAGCTTGCGTGACGTCATATAGTAACAGCCCGTCATTCATAGAGCTCTCTTTGAAACGAGGAAATGTAGTCCACACTCAGCAAGACTTGTGCCTATGACCAGGTGAGCAATTAGTTGGAGAGCATTCTACCCTAGAGGGTTATTCTAAATCTCTACGCCAATCTGATTACATTGGAATCAACCCTTTGAACTCTCGTTTTGCACACGTTGCTGTGTCCTTCTTGATCACCCCGTTTCAACTATTGTCTTATCACTCGCGTCGACCTTGACCGCTATCACCTCAAGTCCCGCCTATTATATGACCTGTCCTCAAACTTTCTACCGTTCTGTGAAGTCACTGTGTACTCAACATCCCGTGGTCATTTAAGCTCCTGGTACTTTGCAGACGTCCCTACGGATGTCATTTTGCACCCCGGACGGTCAACCGGTCTTCGTGTGTAAATCTTACACTACTGCACCATAACTTAGACTTGCTGTTAAATTTTCTACCGAATTTGCTGAGATGAACCTTATACACTCACAGCTGTAGTTTTTCTCTTGGACCTCCTGAGTCCAGGTGTGTGTAGATTGTTGGAATCGTCCCCAGGATTTGGAGTTTCCTTTCTGACATCAAGTGTGTTGTAGTGCGATTGGAATGGCGTGTTGTTTAATTTATTTTTAAATCGATAATGTTTTTCTTTGTGTGTCCTGCGACGTGTTGTTGGTAGCTGGGATTCTAGTTGGTAACTTCGAGTTTAGTTGGTAGCTTGGATTATAGTGTATAGCTGGGATTCCAGTTGGTAACTTCGAGTTTAGTTGGTAGCTTGGATTATAGTGTATAGCTGGGATTCTAGTTTGGTAGCTTGGATTACATTATAAGCTCGTGTAGTATGATCGCTGTTGTTTGTTATTGTCGTTGTTGTTCGTACTGAGTTCTTCATGTGAAATCCGAGTATTCAATCTGGCAGGTGTGTTCTTGCTGTCAAGTAGCCGAAGACTCTCAGTAGTACATTGTTTTTCACTTACTGCGGCTTACTAGACCTGGAGAAATGTAGGATGTGTATTGAATATAACTTTTATTACTTTTAGAATGTTGCTCGGACAGCGGTTAACCTATATCGATTTAACTGATAATGGTTGTTTTACGTGCACGGCGTGTATACTGGATCTCCGAGTTAGTTTCGTCCATATAAAATAGAACTAGGCGCTGATCCCATCTCCCTTGAAACTGGGGTAATCCTAACCCCACCGTTTCGCGTTTTCGTTTGTGAGGCCAGTGCTTTACATCTCAGTTAAAGCGAGTTCTTCTATTCAGTCTTGATAAATTGTCTCTGGTAGCTTGTTTGCGGAGACGACTCTTAAATCCCCTGGTGGGCTGAAGACGGTGAAGACGAGTCTTTCCTCTCTGTAATGCGGTGTAAGGCTTCACAGCAGGATCACCACTGTGCAGTTCAGTGTTGATCCCCAACTCGTTATCCACCCTGATGTAACACAGTATGTTTCCCAGTGCACAACATGAAAGTGCAGAGAGATCGTGGTCAGAATTGGTCACCAGACCCTGAGGCTAGTCTTCGCACCCATGATTTCTGTTATATATCGATCTACCCTATTGGTAACTGAAGCTTCCTGACTTGGGCCAACTGTGTTGTGTTGCTTGTTGTTCCTCTCTTGGGCCAACTGTGTTGTGTTCCTTGGTATTGTTCCTCTCTTGGGCCAACTGTGTTGTTCCTCTCTTGGGCCAACTGTGTTGTGTTCCTTGTTGTTCCTCTCTTGGGCCAACTGTGTTGTGTTGCTTGTTGTTGTTCCTGACTTGGGCCAACTGTGTTGTGTTCCTTGGTGTTGTTCCTCTCTTGGGCCAACTGTGTTGTTCCTCTCTTGGGCCAACTGTGTTGTGTTCCTTGTTGCTGTTCCTCTCTTGGGCCAACTGTGTTGTTCCTCTCTTGGGCCAACTGTGTTGTGTTCCTTGTTGTTGTTCCTCTCTTGGGCCAACTGTGTTGTTCCTCTCTTGGGCCAACTGTGTTGTGTTCCTTGGTGTTATTCCTCTCTTGGGCCAACTGTGTTGTGTTCCTTGTTGTTGTTCCTCTCTTGGTCCAATTGTGTTGTGTTACTTGGTATTATTCCTCTCTTGGGCCAACTGTTGTTGTTGTTCTTCTCTTGGGCCAACTGTGTTGTGTTCCTTGGTGTTGTTCCTCTCTTGGGCCAACTGTGTTGTGTTCCTTGGTGTTGTTCCTCTCTTGGGCCAACTGTGTTGTGTTCCTTGGTGTTGTTCCTCTCTTGGGCCAACTGTGTTGTGTTCCTTGGTGTTGTTCTTCTCTTGGGCCAACTGTGTTGTGTTCCGTGATGTTGTTTCTCTCCTGGTCCAACTGTGCTGTGTTCCTTGGTGTTGTTCCTCTCCTGGCCCACATGTTCCTCTCCTGGTCCACCTGTTCTGTGTTCCTTGGTGTTGTTCCTCTCCTGGTCCACCTGTTCTGTGTTCCTTAGTGTTGTTTCTCTCCTGGTCCACCTGTTCTGTGTTCCTTGGTGTTGTTCCTCTCTTGGGCCAACTGTGCTGTGTTCCTTCCTTAGTGTTGTTCCTCTCCTGGTCCACCTGTTCTGTGTTCCTTAGTGTTGTTTCTCTCCTGGTCCACCTGTTCTGTGTTCCTTGTTGTTTCTCTCTTGGTCCAACTGTGATGTGTTCCTTGGTGTTGTTTCTCTCTTGGCCCAACTGTGATGTGTTCCTTGGTGTTGTTCTGCTCTTGGGCCAACTGTTGTTGCTGTTCCTCTCTTGGGCCAACTGTGTTGTGTTGCTTGTTGTTGTTTTTCTCTTGGACCAGCTGTGTTGTGTTGCTTGTTGCTGTTCCTCTCCTGGTCCAACTGTACTGTGTTCCTTGGTATTGTTGCTCTCCTGGTCCACCTGTGCTGTGTTCCTTGTTATTGTTCCTCTCTTGGGCCAACTGTTGTTGTTGTTCTTCTCTTGGGCCAACTGTGTTGTGTTCCTTGGTGTTGTTCCTCTCTTGGACCAACTATGTTGTGTTCCTTGATGTTGTTCCTCTCTTAGGCCAACTATGTTGTGTTGCTTGTTGTTGTTTCTCTCTTGGGCCAACTGTGTTGTGTTCCTTGGTGTTGTTCCTCTCTTGGGCCAACTGTGTTGTGTTACTCGTTGTTGTTCCTCTCTTGGGCCAACTGTGTTGTGTTGCTTGTTGTTGTTCCTCTCTTGGGCCAGCTGTGTTGTGTTGCTTGTTGCTGTTCCTCTCTTTGACATAGTGTGCTGTGTTAGTTGTTGTTCCTCTCTTTGATCAATAATGCTGTGTTAGTTGTAAGCCATAACGCGTTAGTGTTTATGTTATATAATCTATCTCTCTCTAGCTCTCCCCCTTCCCTCCATCCATCGGTCTTCATTGGGGTCGCTCTTTACCCTTGTGTGTTCTTTTGGCCACATAGTAGTGTTGAAATGTGGTTTTCGAATTTTCCCCTACGAAACATAGGGTCACCACTGTATATTGATTGACCAATGAACAGAAATCATGCTCTAAAGCCCATAACAGCACTCGTGTACTGGTAGTTTCAGTTAACTTTTCTCATTGCGACTGTTATCTGGTGTCAATATGAGATCTGCCTTTCATATCACTTGTATTGTGTGTTTACAAAACTAGTAGTAGGTACAAGTATGTCTGTCATCGACAGGATATCAACTACTTTCAAAACGTCACCTAGATTTATTCTCGCAGAATCCTGACATATGCGAGGGGTGTTCAAAAGAAACCGGACCAAACTGCAATAAGAGAATATGCGCATGATGACGTCACTTCTGGTGTAAAACAACACATACCAACCGTCAAGTTTACAAAATGTCATTATCCTCCGATTTAGTTTCCTCAGCAGACCGTTGAAAACATGGCAGGTGTAATACAGAATCCATTCAGAGTTGATCAGCGAGTGGTGATTCGGTTTCTAACAGCTGAAGGATGTCGACCAGTTGAAATTCACCACAGAATGCAGGCAGTGTATGGAGACAAAAGTCTGTCGAAGGCAACAGTGAAGAATTGGGCAATGATTTTTAAAGAAGGACGTGAGTTAACGCAACAAAATGCGTCTGACCTGCTCTCGGGGGATCTTTCGTTAACTCGCGTCCTCCTTCGGGGGGATAATGAAATTTTGCAAACTTGACCGTTGGTATGTGCTATTTACACCAGAAGTGACGTCATCGTGTGCATCATTCGTATGTTCACTTATTGGAGTTTGGTCCGGTTTCATTTGAACACCCCTCGTATATCGGGATGAAACGTGTTACCGGTACGTTCTGTAATAATAGCTGCAGGATCATGCTACAAGCTTTCAACGACATTGTGCAAATGTGTGTTAGCTATATTCTGATTAGCACCATTCTGATTTGCGACTAAACGCCACTACAGAAAATAAAGTATAAATTTCTTCAGGACAGTCACACATTTCTAACGTTTTACGAATTCGGATTTCATCTGCGTGAAATTTGGTTTCTGTTGGCGCAGATTAAACCGAAATTTCCCAAACTGCAATTCTATGTGTGCGTGTACATTTCCTGGAAAGTGAATACATCTTGAGAGATTTGTCGAAATGGTTTCCACGGAGAAAGATATGTTGCTGCTGTCAGACTCCTGTGAGAGCTTCAAGATCGAGAAGAAAACTTTCCATCAAAGCACTGGGAGTTATCACCCTTCCAGAGGAGAGTTCTTTGAGAAGAGAGAAACCAACGTAGATGGAGCGAAGAAGGTGACCTACATCTTACAGACTTCCGGCGTACATGGGGAGCATTCAGGGTTTGTCTCTACATCATCATTATATTATTGTTAGATTAGCATATTTCACAAAATGTCTTCGAAAGAGCGCTTAGACTGTGTGTTGTGTCAGATGACTTGCACACGTTTGTCTGTTTAATGTTTCAATTCTTTACATATCGTCGTTATGTTATATTAATTTGACAATGTAACTTAATTGTGAAGTAACATTTATAATTTATAGACAAGATCTTATAACCATGGTTATCAAAACCAGACTAGCTTTCAACTCTGTTCGCGCTGTATAGAACTAGGCATTTTCTCGGAGAAATAAGTTGAGACTGCTCAACTGTTTTACTGTATTGCTGGAAAACATGGACATGTAACTAAAAGTATCACATCCAGATTGTTTAACACTAATGTAATATCAGCCCTACTATGAATTAATGAATCAGCTAATGTAGAATCTCTATGTAGAGCATAGACCTTCAACAATTACAGGCCGTCTTCCTGACCTGTAACATCCTTTCAAGCTATGCCCACTTCTTTCCTGTTACCTTAATATTTGTCGCAAGCTGTCTTCTTCGTGAGTGTTTAGCTCTGTCTCTACTTCTCTTACCACGGATATTCCAGAGCAGAGACTGTCTTGCAATGCTATCAGCAGCGTTCTGTAATGTTTGCCCTGTCCAACCATAACGCTTTCTGTTTATCTCAAGTCCTAGAGACATATGTACGTTTGTTTCCAACAGCTTCCCACTAGTGACTCTACCCTACCATCTTAAACCCTCTATTTCGTGCATGTTGATGAAAGTCTATCATTTTTATGTGTGATTTTCCTTCTTCCACACGTCACAGCGCCAGCCATACAAAAGGACGGGGTTATATTGGAATTGGTTTGCATTTTTGTTGTGGGCTTTCTTTTGATTTCCTCTAATAATGTAATGAAATCCCGTCTGGTCTTTTGTATTCTTCTGATTCTTCATTTTCGGCGTGTACGCCCTGAACAGGACGCTGTGAAGTAGTTTACAGTGATATCTACTTCTTTCGGCCCAACACATTCGATGTCAGCTGGCGTGTTTTGATACCAGATTTGTCTCCCTACTGCGATCCCTATTCTCTTAGCCCGACTAAACTAGTGCAGCCTGTTTCCAGGGCCGCCATTTGGAAGCAGAATAGGGTCTTGGTCAGCTCTGGTTCGCTGATCCTGATGCAAGCAGCAAGCTATGAGTCGCTGGCTGCTGTCAGCTCATCCACTACTGCATCTTCGGCTCCATTCTCCTTGTTTTTGTGTCGTTCGTCCTGAAAAAGATTTTCTGTTTTGCACGGAGACTCCAGCATCTGCACCTTTTGGCCATGTGCAAACGGTTTCAGCATGGCACATTTGAATGACATATTTTTACATCATCAGTCCCGCGTATTGACGGGACCATAAATGGGAATACATCTTATTAACATTCTAATCTGCCAGCCATGTCCTGAGAGTTGACCAAAGGTGGTTGAACATTGTGCCGACAACCCATCCTGTTAGAACTATGAGCCAGAAGAATAAAGAAAAAAACAATTACATTCAATAGTAGAAGAGGAGGGGCTAAGTCAAAACTAGACAAGTCAGTCCTCTTCCAGTCTGTCCCGTGCCAGTCAAAACTAGACAAGTCAGTCCTCTACCAGTCTGTCCCGTGCCAGTCAAAACTAGACAAGTCAGTCCTCTACCAGTCTGTTCCGTGCCAGTCAAAACTAGACAAGTCAGTCCTCTATCTGCCTGTCCCGTGCCAGTCAAAACTAGACAAGTCAGTCATCTACCAGTCTGTCCCGTGCAAGTCAAAACTAGACAAGTCAGTCCTCTACCTGTCTGTCCCGTGCCAGTCAAAACTAGACAAGTCAGTCCTCTTCCAGTCTGTCCCGTGTCAGTCAAAACTAGACAAGTCAGTCCTCTTCCAGTCTGTCCCGTGCCAGTCAAAACTAGACAAGTTAGTCCTCTATCTGCCTGTCCCGTGCCAGTCAAAACTAGACAAGTCAGTCCTCTAGCAGCCTGTCCCGTGCAAGTCAAAACTAGACAAGTCAGTCCTCTTCCAGTCTGTCCCGTGCCAGTCTAAACTAGACAAGTCAGTCCTCTTCCAGTCTGTCTCGTGCCAGTCAAAACTAGACAAGTCAGTCCTCTACCAGCCTGTCCCGTGCAAGTCAAAACTAGACAAGTCAGTCCTCTACCAGTCTGTCCCGTGCCAGTCAAAACTAGACAAGTCAGTCCTCTTCCAGTCTGTCCCGTGCCAGTCTAAACTAGACAAGTCAGTCCTCTTCCAGTCTGTCTCGTGCCAGTCAAAACTAGACAAGTCAGTCCTCTACCAGCCTGTCCCGTGCAAGTCAAAACTAGACAAGTCAGTCCTCTACCAGTCTGTCCCGTGCCAGTCAAACTTAGACAAGTCAGTCCTCTACCAGTCTGTCCCGTGCCAGTCAAACTTAGACAAGTCAGTCCTCTACCAGTCAGTCCCATGCCAGTCAAAAATAGACAAGTCAGTTCTCTACCAGTCCTTCCCGTGCCAGTCAAAACTAGACAAGTCAGTCCTCTACCAGTCTTTCCCGTGCCAGTCAAAACTAGACAAGTCAGTCCTCTTCCAGTCGGTCCCGTGCCAGTCAAAACTAGACAAGTTAGTCCTCTATCTGCCTGTCCCGTGCCAGTCAAAACTAGACAAGTCAGTCCTCTAGCAGCCTGTCCCGTGCAAGTCAAAACTAGACAAGTCAGTCCTCTTCCAGTCTGTCCCGTGCCAGTCAAAACTAGACAAGTCAGTCCTCTTCCAGTCTGTCCCGTGCCAGTCAAAACTAGACAAGTCAGTCCTCTACCAGCTTGTCCCGTGCAAGTCAAAACTAGACAAGTCAGTCCTCTACCAGTCTGTCCCGTGCCAGTCAAAACTAGACAAGTCAGTCCTCTTCCAGTCTGTCCCGTGCCAGTCAAAACTAGACAAGTCAGTCCTCTTCCAGTCTGTCCCGTGCCAGTCAAAACTAGACAAGTCAGTCCTCTTCCAGTCTGTCCCGTGCCAGTCAAAACTAGACAAGTCAGTCCTTTTCCAGTCTGTCCCGTACCAGTCAAAACTAGACAAGTCAGTCCTCTTTCAGTCTGTCCCGTGCCAGTCAAAACTAGACAAGTCAGTCCTCTTCCAGTCTGTCCCGTGCCAGTCAAAACTGGACAGGTCAGTCCTCTACCAGTCTGTCCCGTGCCAGTCAAAACTAGACAGGTCAGTCCTCTACCAGTCTGTCCCGTGCCAGTCAAAACTAGACAAGTCAGTCATCTACCAGTCTGTCCCGTGCCAGTCAAAACTAGACAAGTCAGTCTCTACCAGTCTGTCCCGTGCCAGTCAAAACTAGACAAGTCAGTCCTCTTCCAGTCTGTCCCGTGCCAGTCAGTCCTCTTCCAGTCTGTCCCGTGCCAGTCAGTCCTCTTCCCGTCTGTCCCGTGCCAGTCAGTGCTCTTCCCGTCTGTCCCGTGCCAGTCAGTCCTTTTCCCGTCTGTCCCGTGCCATGTTGTTGTTGTTTGATAACGCCAACAATGTGTAGGTTACTCTTTTGTGCGCCCTGAAAAGGACGTTTAATGCCGGGTTGTCGTAGCTTTCCTCGCATCCCGAGCGTGGTGATGAAGGTTGGCCGATGTACTCCAGGAGGTGGAGCTATGCTTGGCTTTATCTGCGTGTCAATCACTACTATGGGGATCACGTCGATCGCTCATCTCGTTAGACAGGCTGGCATGAAAACAGCCCGTTTCCAAGAAAGGCTATTAGGAAGTCGATGTGAGAGTCTTGGCCAGTACGCTTTTGCCTGACCCTGATTAACATGTCTGGTCAGTTTATTTTGTCTGACTAGACGTTAGTCTTCCTACCCGTTCTGTGCCATGTAATGAGTTAACAATTTGCTATTGGCACACTTTAATTTAAGTCCTGACATAAAGATGTGAAAGCTGGAAGACAACAATAGCGCTGGAAAACAAACTAAATGTCTTTGAAAATAAATGTTCAAGAATATTATTGAATATACGCTGGGACCAGTTCATAACTAATGGTTCGACGAGAACAGAGACAAACCAACTATACGTGTCGACCATCATCCGGACAAAACGATGGACATACATCGGACATGTCCTTATAATGAACATCAACCATCTGCCATTGCAGACAGTCGAAGGAGAAGGGTCTCACCCTGGGGGCCACTCTTCCCTTCTCTCTCTTCTCACCTCACTCTGTTTCATTTGACTCTGTCCTACAGTCACACCCTTGCACAACTTTCACACGCGCCCTCGTGGTAAAGCCCTTCCATTGCACTTTGGTTGGGCTAGCTTCTGAGGGCGCACAAAACTAGCATAGGTACATACAGATGCACACATGCATCCAAGCACTGGTTTATGCGTCCTGATATTTTTTTTATTTATTTTTTGCGTTCGCCTTATTTATCTATTCCCCAAGGCGTGTGTGCGTTACACTGTGGTTTTTATTTTGCGCCTGTCAGCCCAGTGCATCCGACTTCAGCATGCATTTTATGTAAGGGTCTGCTTCCTCCTGCATTTTCTAAGGGTTTGCTTCCCCGGGGTAACGGCCGGTGCTGTGATGGGGATCGAACCTAGCACCTTCTGGTTGTGAGCCGTGCCACTTAACCACGCCGTCCCCCATGCGTCCTGAAATCGCCCAATGGACTACGGTCTGGGGTGGAAAAGGGCGCGCCTCCGCCAGTAGAAACTAGTGAGGCAAACATCTAAGCGAAAAAACAAAAAACATTGCAGACAGTCGAATGGACACCTAGGGGCGTTCGGAAAAAAGGGAGGCCCATGGAAACACTCAGAAGAACAATCATCCGAGAGCGTTCAGCTATGCCATGGTTCAACTATGGGCCTCAGCACCATATACGATCTAAAAACAGTGGCGTCGCACCGTTACAACGGGATATCATTTGTTTCTGCCTTATGCGCCGTATTTAGATATAAGAACATAGATAGATATATAGACGCAGCGACAGTTGATTAGGTTGTATTCTCAAGAGATGACTGGCATCCCTTTTTCTGTCTTCCTATGTATTTAGCACAAGGACTAGCTCTCACAAAAATGTCGATATTTCGGAAATTACTTGTTTTAGACGTTTTATTTCACAAGTTGTAGTTTTCCTCTCTTGTGCTTTAGAAAAGGTCAAGGTATGACACAGGTAGCAAAGAGTTGGCATAAGTATACGGGCATCCACCTACATTTCGACGATCCGCGCTTTGGACCTTTTCTAATATAACCAGAATCAATACATTCAACACGTGGTTCGCTCATTCGGCATATTTCGTCATGTTTCCAGGACCTTCCATGCGTTTCAGCTACCACGCGCTGCTTTATCTCTGAATCGACTCGGCGCCGCCTTTTCATTCAGTTTTTACATAGAAGTTGTGTTGTTTAGTTTCTGCAGGAATTCACAAATGGTATACTTACTTATCTAGTCGCTCCTCTTCTACCCTGGTGTGTAGAAGTGTGTCCAAAAGAACGCCAGACTATTATATCCGCTGTCTTTCTCTTGCCCTGGTTCTGGCCTAGTCGTCGGTATCTTATAAACTGTCTTATATTGTCATCAAAACGGTCTTTGGGTAGTTCTGTGGACCCGGATCCTTGGCTCTTTGCTTTCGTGCGTGCGGTGATAGCCGAACTTCTTTCATTCAGTTTTATTTAGAAGATGTGACCAAACCACCGAGTAGAGATTGCTCCACTCGCCTCTGCAAGGATTAGATTTTGATATCTTGTCGTATCATCTGTGTCACTTCTTGTTACTTAGACCACCTTTCTTAGTTGTCTTAAGAGGTTTAGAGCTAGCTTCTCTGAGATGTCATGTGATATGTAGTCCGTTATTTACTTTTCCGGGGGAAACAATGCAAAACTGGATTTCACATTTCAATTGTTTCCGATTTTCAACAGGGTTCTGGTAGGCGCTAGGGATACCCGGATCGTGAAGATGTGGTTCGTGCTGGGACTTCTGTCGGGGATATTTAGATATAAATTGGCACAGACCAAAACCTCAATGAGGTTTACCACAAACAGGCGTCACCCACTGCACAATAATGTCTCAGACAACAAGGGATCAAGAATCAAGAGAGGAGCACCAATAGTGGGGCAGGTAGAGAGAACAGTTGGAAGTAGAAGAAAGTAGAAGAATGGGTTCACACTCGCGATATAATGACGGATTACCGCAGTCATCATAAGCCTAGGCAGGAAATGAAGAGAAGGGTGCAACAGGGAGACAACACTTACGGTTAACCAGCTGATAAATGATAACATGCAGTATAGTGATTACATCATATATACCGATGGATGGATGCTGCGCAGCAAGATGTCTGGTTGGGACTTCTTGGTTAGAATGAGAAGGCAAGTTGTCGCTTAGCAGCTCGGGACATACAGAACAGTAGCGTACAGCACGAGAATGTCCATGGAAGCAGTGATTACAGCTCTGGGATAACTATCTGAAGCCTCTTTAACATGATTAGTCATCGTGTCAGATTCACAATCCTTACTTCGCAAGGCACAGAAAGGCTGGATAGGGCATTAGTGGATGGCAGCTGTAGAAGCATCAAACTTTCAGGGGTTGGTGTGAATCTACTGACCTGGTCATTATGGGGTTCAGGACAACATAATGGCTTCATATGCACCAATTACGGGTACGCTAGGTGTAAGTAGGAGAAACATTCTCTTAGATGATGACACATAATTCATGAATCGTTAATTCACAGACTGCAGATTGTTGATATCGAACGAGGTTCGAGCGGGCTAGGAACAAAAGAGGACGGAGAGAAAGTGTGTACAATCAACGAACTGTACGTTCTAAGTGACGACTAATATTGCAGTCTAACCTTTCTTGGGTTGTTGTGGAAGTCACTCGCATTAATTCAATTATTGACGATGCTTTATTCGTGATGAGTTACAATGGTTTTTCTTATATCCCAAGACGTACTTAAGATATACATTGGTCATCCTGGCTGTAGTGCGAGACTCCTCATTAATCTCGCCTCTATATGAGGGTTACAGTTTATATTTCCACCTCTGTTGGCCAGACTAGGGGGGACATAGCCTGATTTCAGGTAGCCCAACGTAGACGAGGAGCAGAGATTATCTGTTTCACTTGACCCCGATGTTGCTCCTCGCTCCCGAACCCTTCTAGAATAGAAGAAAATATTTGACAGAGATGAGAATACGATCACTGCAATACGGAGAACATGTTCTAAGAGGTGACAGTACGGTTTAACGCCACCAAGATATAAAACTGTCCAACTCATGGCATTGCTTACACTGCCATTCACTCAGACCAAAAGCCTGCTGATTGTGTAATAGCTCTCTGGATTTGAATGAAAGCTCTAGAAACAATACCTCGTATATAATATCAGAATAACAGATTAGATATATGGGTATACACGGATTGTTTAAAAATATATGAACACCTATAACTTAAACACAGCGTCGAGACAAAAAAAAAACAACCTTAACCGACTTTACGACGAACAAGAAGCTTTTGTCAAGATCAATGAATCTTAAATCTCGCGCTTTTCAGTCCCCTATAATGACCGGGGCCTCAGACTCCTAGAATTTGCAAGATGCAACCAGCTGTTGGTGGCAAATACGTTTGGGTTAAACAAGCCGTCGAGACGCTGGACATGGCATAACCCAAGCAATGAAGTGCACAGCCAGATTGACTATATACTGGTCCAGAGGAGGTTCCGATCGAGCATCAACACTGACAAAACGAGAAGTTTCCCCAGAGCTGATATAGGAAGCGACCACGATCTGGTTATGATGACCATGCGTCTGCGATTGAAGGGAGTCGCAAAGAAGGATGTGACCAGGCTAAAGTTTGACCTGGACAAACTAATGTTCCCAAAAATCACCGAAGTGTTCCAAGCAAGGGTGGAAGGGAAATTTGCGCCACTGTCGGCTCTTAGAGAGGGACTGGATACAGATACAGTTACATAGTCTCTTAACGTAGCTCTCATAGATACTGCAACAGAGGTCCTGGGATGCCACCATACAAAAAAGAAGCCATGGGTGACCAAAGACATTCTAGACCTTTGTGATAAAAGGTCACTGAAAAAAAACAATCACTCACCGGAGGAGGTCGGCAGTTATAAAGAGGTTAAGAAAGCCATACAACAAAAGATGAGAGAGGCGAAAGAAGCGTGGATATGTGAGCAATGCACAAACATCGAAGAGAGACTAAACAGAAATGATGCTAAAGGAGCGTACACGGTTGTCAAAAAACTGGTTACACCAAGACAAAGCAGGAACCTTATGATCCATGTTAAAAGCGGCAAGTGCCTTATTGAGGAAAATGACGTACTGGCACGATGGACAGAGTACTGTTCCGAGCTATATAACTATGAAGGGCGAAACAAACCTGAGAAAACATTCCCCCCAACACCAACAAATATAGAGGATAACCAATTGATAACGAAGGAAGAGGTAATTGCAGCTGTAAAGACATTGAGAAGAGGGAAGGCGGCCGGCGTGGACAATATACCAGCAGAGCTCTTACAAGCAGGTGGAGAGGTAGTGGTGGAAGGCCTGACACACATCTGTAACAAAATATGGGCGAAAGGAAACTGGCCGGACGTATGGACGAAATCAATAGTTATACCGTTACATAAGTCTGGAAACCTAAAGCTGTGCCAAAATTACAGAACAATAAGCCTCATTAGCCACCCTAGCAAGGTCATTCTTAGATTAATCCTAGACCGGTTGAAACCCCAAGCAGAGAACATTATTGCCGATGAGCAAGCAGGGTTCAGACAGGGAAGAAGCACTACAGAACAGATATTTAATTTAAGGCTGCTAAGCGAGAAATATCTAGTTCAGACAGGGAAGAAGCACTACAGAACAGATATTTAATTTAAGGCTGCTAAGCGAGAAATATCTAGAACAGCAGCAAACACTGTATTATGTGTTTGTGGATTTTAAGAAGGCGTTTGATAGGGTATGGCATAAAGCGCTTTGGGCAACCATGAGGATCTATAATATCAACGGAAATATAATAACGGTCCTTGAACACCTGTAGGACAAGGCGTCTAGCGCAGTTCTTGTGAATGGGAGGCGAGGAGATTGGTTTCGCACATCAGTTGGTTTGAGACTGGGGTGTACACTCTCTCCAACTCTTTTCAATATATTCCTTGAAGAAATTATGAGTGAGGCACTTGGAGGTCACGTTGGTACTGTCAAGATAGGGGGCCGAACGATTACCAACCTTCGTTTTGCAGATGATATCGACGGGTTGGCGGGTTTAGAAGCACAACTCCAGGAATGGGTCAGAAGGCTTGATGAAACAGCTCTTGACTATGGTATGGAGATAAAAGCTGGAAAGACAAAATTAATGACCAACAACGCCACGGGCTTCAACAGCAGGATAAAAGCTAATGGTTAGGAACTCGATGTGGTTGACCGTTTTAAATATCTAGGGTCGATTGTCAGTGATGAAGGATCAAAATGTGAGGTGTTGGCCAGAATAGCACAGACAATAGCGGCGCTTGCACGGCTTAACAAAATCTGGCAAGATAAACGGTTAGCACTATGCACGAAAATCAGATTAATGCGTACACTGGTCCTGTCAATATTCCTCTATGCGTGTAAGACATGGACAGTTACAGCTGACCTTCAACGAAGGATACAGGCCTTGGAGATGAGATGTTTCTGAAAACTTTTAAACGTCACGTACAAAGATCGAGTTACAAATGAGGAAATACGAGATAGAATTACAACAGCAATAGGGCTTTTCGAAGACCTCTTGGCAACTGTCAAAAGAAGGAAACTCACTTGGTACGGTCACATATCGAGATCAAATGGTCTTGCAAACACAATCCTCCACGGAAAGGGTGCATGGCAGACGACGAAGATGCCAGCCCAAAAAGAGATGGGAGGACAACATAAAAGAATGAACCAGTCTCCGACCAGAAGAGTCAAGGCAGCGGTATCTGACAGAGAGGGGTGGCGTGGATTTGTGAGGATGTCTTCATGTGTGACCTCACCGGTTACGGGAATTCGCGTGCAGAACTCACCGATGTTCCTCTTTAGCTCAGTACAATTCTTAGTCTAACGTTGAATCGTTGGTTCGGTGAATCGTCCTTAACTAGCCGTACATGGGCCATTCCTGTAATACATTCTCAGCAACAGTCTGTTGGATGATTCCACGTGTGTGCAGTGCTGAAGTCAAGCAGACAGATGATCGTGTCTGGTGTGCCCTCTGATGGGACGAAGAGTGGTCTATATGGCAATGTCGGTCAATGGTATGATAGTCGTCGTTTGGTTGATCCTGTTCTCTTCTAACAACCTGATAGTGTTATTTATCTGAAAAGTGTTAGACGTCAATGTCTTTTTGTTGACAATCCTCCCATTGTTGCAAATCTATCTACCTTTTCCTTCCCCAGAACACTGCACCACTGAAGCACGATTCGCTTTCAGCTACCTTGCATAATTAATTCCTCAGGTGTTGGCGTGTGTGCCCCCCTCCCCCGCCTTCGTGGTGAGCTTAAGTAGTCTTCCTTGGGCCAAGTATTTCCGTCGATTGTAATAAGCCCATGTTGTAGAAATTCTGCTATGCCCTAAAGCCGTCTGCCACGATTTCTCCCTCGTCCGTTACGCCAGATCCTCTGAGTTGTAAGCGTGCAATAGTAGCAGATCAGGTCGCATTCTTATGAGATGATCAAACAATCATATTTGATGCCTTGTAATGTATTCAGCACAAGGGGTTACTACCCTAGAAGTGCAAACACGTAACAAATCACAATAGTAACAACGAATATAGGCTACACCAACACACATCTGATCGCCATTTACCATGGAATCAGACAAAGAATAAATCGTGATAATTTATGTGTGTCTCTGCTGTGGCTTTTGGACACTCACTATCAAGTTTCTAAATCATTTGATATTCTGGTATGTAAAGTCACTTTATCTCTCTCTCTTTCTCTGGACAATGTTCGTAGATCGAGGTCACTTCGCACGAGTGACACATGGCGACAACTGACTGACAGTCAACGTTATCACACATAGTTTGGGCTGGGTAGTGTCAATGGCGGTACCGCTTTTGCGGATGAAGTATTAGAAGCGTTAGTTGGTGTTTGGCCGGGTCTCCAGTTATATTCCTTACTGCCTTGTAGTGTATTAGTGCGAGGGTCGGGGTACGTCCCGAGGTCACAGTGCCTTGTGGCCCTCCAAAAATAATGGTACTTCCAAAATTAATGGTCCCAAATGACACGGTTTATTTGTCTAACCGCGTATATGTCTGTCTGCTCTTCTATAGCTGTCCGTCCGTCTGTTGTTAGCAGTGTCATTTTGTCTGTCTGTCCATCTATTCGTCGGTCTATTGGTATAAGTGTCATGTATATCTGTATGTCCGTCTATTGGTATAAGTGTCAATATGTGTATGTCTGTCCGTATATTGGTATACGTGTCAATATGTATATCTATATGTCCGTCTATTGGTATGTGTCAATATGTATATATGTCTGTCCGTCTATTGGTATGTGTCAATATGTATATCTGTCTGTCCGTCTATTGGTATACGTGCCAATATGTATATCTGTCTGTCCGTCTATTGGTATACGTGTCAATATGTATATATGTCTGTCCGTCTATTGGTATACGTGCCAATATGTATATCTGTCTGTATGTATATCTGTCTGTCCGTCTATTGGTATACGTGTCAATATGTATATCAATCTGTACGTCTATCTGTCTGTCTGCATCTCTAACATTCCACCCGTCCATCTGTTTATCTTTTAATATGCCTGTAAATCTATCACTTCTATAGTGGAGCCGCTTAGTGCAGTTGTTAGCGCGCTGACTTCGCATCTGATTACCGGTTCAGTCCGGGAAGTAAAAGCGGTGAGGGAGAGGAGATGACTACCGTCCTCATATAGCCGAGCCTTTGAAATGTGAGATCGCTAACACCTCACACCCCTACGGCAGTAATGCTATGGGTTACTTTACTAAATCTATCATTACATCTATTCGTCTTTGTCCGTGTAAGTCCGTCTGTCCCTTCACACACTTTGTGCTGATTATGTAATCAAGTCTGTTCCTTCCTCCTCCCACTGATTGTATAGAAATAAAATATTGTAATTGGTCACCAGTCACTCACAAATTGCCATTTTGAGCTGTCTTCTTCGGCCCTACCCAGGAGACTACAACTGAATTAGCTTCCCGTGTCTGTTATTCGGCCTCGTCGCGCTTTTGTAAGTTTCACACCAACGCTTCTCCTATCCACACTTCTTCACATTATCCAGCTGATTGGCTGTTATTGTGTTCTTTGTCGGAGATCTGTGTTTGTTGTTAGGTCAAGTCGTCTGAGACGAGGTATGTGACGGAGATCTGTTTGTTGTTAGGTCAAGTCGTCTGAGACGAGGTATGTGACGGAGATCTGTGTTTGTTGTTAGGTCAAGTCGTCTGAGACGAGGTATGTGACGGAGATCTGTGTTTGTTGTTAGGTCAAGTCGTCTGAGACGAGGTATGTGACGGAGATCTGTTTGTTGTTAGGTCAAGTCGTCTGAGACGAGGTATGTGACGGAGATCTGTGTTCGTTGTTAGGTCAAGTCGTCTGAGACGAGGTATGTGACGGAGATCTGTTTGTTGTTAGGTCAAGTCGTCTGAGACGAGGTATGTGACGCAGATCTGTGTTTGTTGTTATGTCAAGTCGTCTGAGACGAGGTATGTGACGGAGATCTGTGTTTGTTGTTAGGTCAAGTCGTCTGAGACGAGGTATGTGACGGAGATCTGTGTTTGTTGTTCGGTCAAGTCGTCTGAGACGATGTATGTGACGGAGATCTGTGTTTGTTGTTAGGTCAAGTCGTCTGAGACGAGGTATGTGACGGAGATCTGTGTTTGTTGTTAGGTCAAGTCGTCTGAGACGAGGTATGTGACGGAGATCTGTGTTTGTTGTTAGATCAAGTCGTCTGAGACGAGGTATGTGACAAAGATATGTTAGTGGTCTACAGTCCGGATGTGATACTCCTAGTTACATATGACGGAGACATCTGTTGGTGAAGGTCTACAATCTGGATGTGATACTCTTAGTTACATGTGGTGATTCTTACATGTGACGATTCATCTGTTGGTGAAGGTCTACAATATGGATGTGATACTCTTAGTTACACGTGACGATTCATCTGTTGGTGAAGGTTTACAATCTGGATGTGATACTTTTAGTTACATGTGAGGAGACATCTGTTGGTGAAGGTTTACAATCTAGATGTGATACTCTTAGTTACATGTGACGATTCATCTGTTGGTGAATGTCTACAATCTGGATGTGATACTCTTAGTTACATGTGAGGAGACATCTGTTGGCGAAGGTCTACAATCTGGATGTGATACTCTTAGTTACATGTGAGGAGACATCTGTTGGCGAAGGTCTACAATCTAGATGTGATACTCTGTTATCGAGCATATTTCTCAGTCATATAGTAAATCCGATTGTGCATTTTTTAAGATGTAAAATAATCTACAGCATATAACATTACAGCGAATCAAATTACAAATAACTATAACTGTTTTTTTTTTTTGTTCCTTACAGCGAATCTGGTGACGACGTAACAACTTCAAGTAAGTACCAATTCTTTATGTGGCGAAGTGGTTAAGCCGTCGGCCTCGTGATCAGGTGGTGTGGGTTTGACTCCGGACTCCGCCGTCTTTTTCACGGGTGCTTGATGCGAAGTCCCCTGCATCTCGTAGTCGCCCCCTAGTCGTCTTGTCCTTGACTTGCCACTGGGGTCGGGCGGCACGAGACGAGAGAGTGAGGATAAAAAGTAGCGCAGTTAATCCTTACTAAAAATATCGCTAGCAAAATTAATTATGCGAACATCGTCTACAATGGACGGCGGCCTTTGCCTTTTTGATATATGAGTGTGTGTGTGTGTGTGTGTGTCTTTTTCTATCTCTCTCTTTGTCTGTGTATCTCCAGAGTAGTATAAAAAGTGTTAATAATAGGATCACTGTAATATTCCAATATTGTCATAAAGACAACTAAAAAGATTTGTACAGAGAGCTAGCAAAGTTAAAATGTAAAATTAATTGCTGCTCTAATCAGTCACTGCAAATATTCGGCTACATGATTTCTGTAAAGTCACCTGCAAATTGCAGCGCAAAAGGCGATCGATTGGCAGAGACAGAATAGACACTGATGTCCTGTTGTAAGAGGTGACTGATAGTGACTTCAAACTGATAATGACTTCGGCTCTGAGATTGATAGAGACAGTATAGACACTGTTGGCTTGTTGTCTGAGATGACTGATAGTGACTTCAGCTCTGAGATTGACAGAGACAGTATACTGTTGTCATGTTGTAAGAGATTATGACAGGGTTAACGTTATTCTATCACCACTTATTACTGTCTTTCTTTTTTCACCACTATCACTCTTAACACACTTTAATTAAACCACTAA
Organism: Ariolimax columbianus; assembly: GCA_036924085.1. Taxonomy (NCBI): domain Eukaryota; kingdom Metazoa; phylum Mollusca; class Gastropoda; order Stylommatophora; family Arionidae; genus Ariolimax; species Ariolimax columbianus. The sequence goes on along the minus strand of JAVGWX010000005.1, from coordinate 101,369,425 downwards.
CAATTATTTTAACAACAGCAAAACAATGAATGTTTATTTGTTGAACATTATACACATTATACACATTATAATAGAAATACTAAGCATGAGAATCGTTAAGAGTTTCGTTATCAACACTTCTCTAACTAACTATAATGACTTACAAGAGTTTCGTGCAGTTAGTACAGGTCTTTATCTTGCACTAACATTTACCCAGAGTTCTTATCACATGTTCAGAATCTAGCAATTGTTCTATTCACCTATATCTCTATGCTTCTGAAATAATGTTGTCTAGCTACTTGTTCTCAACCCTAATCTCTCTGTCCTCACTTGGCTGGTGGCCTTATTTTCTACCTCTCAGCTTACACACATGTGGATGTCTTCTGAGCCTCTTGTCTCGTCTCAACGTAAGGAAGATGTCTACAGTTCCTCCTGTCTTGTCTCAACGTCAAGAACTCGGCGACTGCAGCTATGCTCGTGCTTATGACAGAAGACATTGGTTCTGTTACTGTGGTTGTAAAGCCAAGGTAACATATGTCACTACGTGTTGTCCAGGACGACAACTTCGTGTTGAAGCAACAGGTCTCCCTCTGACGAGAATGCAGACGAATGCCACTCAGGGACTTGGAAGTCGGGTCACGTGTGACAGGTGTTAGCGACGACTCAAACATAACATCACACACAGACCGATTCTTATTCGTGCGTGGTCTCTCGTCGCCTTTCAGTGTTGGTCTGCTTTGGTGACTTCTAATCTAGTTATTCACTGGCTATGTTCTGTATCTTCTACTCTGGTTTATATCCTACCTACTAACTGCACGGTAGTCTTTCTATTCTCTGCTCTTTCGTATCTGTCTCCTCTGTACACTCATCTCCCAGCTTATATGCTAAGCTCCCCGCTTTAGTCAAAGACTTCTATTTTCTTTAGTTCATTTCCCTCAAACTTTATTTGAAACTGACGTGTTCCAGAGAAAGGAGAGGTCGTGGAATTTCCAGTAGAAATCGTGGGAAGGTAACCATTTTGGCTGGACAATCTTAAACTGTATTGTTTGAGAATTAAGGACAATGACCCGTTCAATGAACTCAACCTCTCGGGCAGGTTTCTCAAATTCTGTGTGGGTACCACGAACGGTTTCTTGGCATTATACATCTAGTAGTTTGCCATTGCTTTCTGACAGTATAAACACTGATGACCTGTTGTAAGAGATTACTGATAGTGACTGAGGTGGTAATTTGAGACCTTTTTAGTGAGTGTAATAATCGTCACTGATTCTCAATCCTTGCTTTGGAAGGTACAGAATGGCTAAATATGGCATGAGTGGATGGCAGTCATAGAGATTTCAAACCTTCTGGAACTTGCTAGCCTGATCATGACATGGTTGGAAGAAATTAAAGTGCTGACCTCAGAAACACCAGTAGTAGGGACAGTGGCAATGACTCCACTTTCGTCTCAATATCATACCAGTAGACCCATATATCATCATGTTACAGTTTTCTTCATGCATTTTTAATCCTTATTAGAAGTTACTGACTTAACTTAACTTAATGTCTTTATACTGGTTTAGAAGACCCTATAGAGTCTGTATACAACCAGTTACATTTACATCACCTTGCTCTAAAAGCTATGCGCATCCAGTTTATTCTTAAATGCATTAACTGTCCCTGCCTCCACTACCTCCACTGGCAATGCATTTCAAGCAGACACCACTCTCTGACTAAACAAATATTTCCTAATATCTAATCTGGACCTCTCTTTTGTCAGCTTGTAGCTATGCCCTCGTGTTATTGTAGGTGGCTGTATTTTAAAAAACTTGTTATAGTATAATTTATCCATTCCTCTGATCATCTTATAAACCTGTATTAAGTCACCACGAATTCTTCTCTCTTCGAGACACTGTAGGCCGGTTTTTCTGAGTCGTTCCTCATAACTGTAATTCTGGAATCTCACTATCATCTTTGTCGCTCTTTTTTGTATTCTTTCTAGCATGTTTATGCCCCCTCTATGATAAGGACTCCACACTTGTACATAGTACTCCAATCTAGGTCTAACTAAAGCTTTATACAGTTTGACGATCACTTCCTTGCTCCTATGTTTAATATTTCTTTTTATCATACCTAACATTGCATTTGCCTTTTTCACTGCTACCTTAACTTGCTCACTCACCTTTCCTGTATGATCTATTATAACCCCTAGGTCCCTTTTCTTATCTATCTTTCTAATATTGTTTTCTCCCATTCTGTAATTATGTTCCATATTGGATCTACCCATGTGGATGACTACATTTATCTACATTAAACTCCATTTGCCAGCTTACAGACCATTCTCGAATTTTATCTAAATCCGACCTCAATATATCCACTTCCGCATTAGATGAGACACTACTGCATAGTTTTGTGTCATCAGCAAATTTTGCAATCATGGATCCCATATCAATGTCCAAATCATTTATATATATCAAGAACAAAATTGGTCCCAAAACCGAGACCTGTGGCACACCACTTTTCACTTCACTCCACTCAGAGTACTCCTTATTTATACCCACTCTCTGCCTTCTTCCGTTAACCAATTTTCAATCCATTTGGCAACTTCCCCACCTATTACATGTGATTTTAACTTTTGAAATAATCTTTGATGAGGTACTCTATCAAAGGCCTTTTGCAAAGTCTAGATAAATATCTACTGGCTCCCCTATATCTAATAGTTTAGTAACCTCCTCCATGAATTCTAATAGATTTGTTAAGCATGATCTCCCTCTAGTAAACCCATGCTGACTATTTCTAATTAGATTAAATTTTTCTAAATGCATTACAATGTTTTCTTTGATTATTGACTCTAACAATTTACAGACTATGCTCGTTAAACTCACCGGTCTATAATTTGCTGGATCTGATTTTTTTGCCTTTTTTTAATAAGGGGATCACTCCTGCATCTTTCCAATCCCGTGGAACAATCCCTTTTGTAAGTGATTGAGAACATAATATAGCCAATGGTTTTGCTAGTTGGTCTCTAATTTCATACAACAATTTTGGATGAATACCATCTTGACCTGGACATTTATTCACTTTCAACCCCTCCAATTTTTTAAAAACCATTTCCTATGTAATACAGATTGATCTTAATCCCGCTGTATCCATGTCCCTTTGAAAAATATCTATAGGCTCTGGGATCTTGGAGCAGTCCTCTTGTGTGTAGACTGTGCCAAAGTACTGATTGAGCAGATTAGCTGCCTCCCTATTCTCACTTATTATTTTCCCTGTACTGTCTATGAGAGGGCCTACAGATGAAGTAATTGTCAAACTGCTCCTGTTTCACGAGTAGTTCACTGGGACGATGTATTCTGTAATTTCTCTTTTATAATGTCATGACACCACTCAAGAGATGTTACATTCTTCTACTTTTTCCCAAACTGTCAGCAACTATCACACTCATTGTTGTCTGTTCTTAAATAAGGTGACTTAGTATGTTATCACACTCATTGTTGTCTGTTCTTAAATAAGGTGACTTAGTATGTTATCACACTCATTGTTGTCTGTTCTTAAATAAGGTGACTTAGTATGTTATCACACTCATTGTTGTCTGTTCTTAAATAAGGTGACTTAGTATGTTATCACACTCATTGTTGTCTGTTCTTAAATAAGGTGACTTAGTATGTTATCACACTCATTGTTGTCTGTTCTTATACTAAGGTGACTTAGTATGTTATCACACTGTAACAGTTCCCGCCGGAGCAAGGGGAGTTTAGGATGCCTGAACATGTTAAAGCTTAAAGCTACATGAATGCATGTCAAGGTCACTCACTGTCTCAGCAAAGGAGAACAGAGTTGGGTTAAGGAATGTGGACAGGTAGAAACTGACCACTGGCCTTCCGATTTTGGTAGGGGGAGATTGATTGACAGACGAAATTGGCAACGGGGCTTGCTGCGAGAGAATGAGTGACAGGTGTGCAAAGTGTTTCGTTCCAATTGGAATTGAAGATGACCATACCTGAGATCGATTGGTCAAGCTCTGGTCTTGCTTGAGGATATATAACTCGAGACAAAGTTTAGCTCGAGAGGCTGGAAGAGAGAGGAGGAGAGATGGAGAGAGAGAGACTGAATGTGGATAGTATGTTTAACTCACCGACTTAGATAGAGGAGCGATTGATTGACGGTTGGACGAATGTTTAGTGATAGAACAGGATCGCTCAAATAGGTGTGTGAGTTTTGCATTAATAGATAATGTGAAAGTGTGTTTGTAAGCAAGGACACATTGTGAACGAGTATGTCGAGATCGCCCGCCTGAGGGGATTTCAGTGAGGAAGAGTATTTGATAAGGTGTGTTGAAGACGCAGTTAAGGCGATGTGTGTGTGATGCAATTGCAAGGCAATAGAACTGGGTTTTTATATGTGGGAATTCCATCAATAGCTAATGCTTACAATTCCCGTTTTAGTAGAATGTTTAGTTAAGATATGTATTATATTGTGTTTGTAATTTCTCTACTCATTCTATGATATGAGTATGATATAATAAATATGCCACCTGATGTGTGATATGTCATTTACTGAGTATGGTCATGATGATGTGGATGAGTGTGAGAATGTTCTAAGTTAGATCACGGCCAAGGCAAACAGTGGGATCTGCTACACGTTATTATTATTTTGGTGCCTGTTGACCACGGATAGTCGTGGTAGATTTATAAATATAGTGCGTGTGTAGCTATAGTCTAACTATAGATCTTGATTTGCATGTTTAACACAAGTGTCGCAGTTAAATATAACTTGTGTTTGTAGTTAGGAATAGAGGAGTAGCTAGTGGTTAGAGTGTTAGTACCATAGACAGCTTTTCCAATCATCTGACTGGTAAGTGTGACATTTTTCTTCACCCATTGTTGTATTATTGACAAGACTTTGTGCGTACTTGACAGTCTTGTAAAATTTTTTTGTGGGGTCCAGACGGGTTTATTCAGTATGTCGAGGTTGGGCAATGTTAAACAATGTTATCATTGTCTAGCTTTTGGACATTTGTCTATCGGATGCCCTAATATTCTTCGGAATATTAACAGTTCCTGGAGAAGAGGACTGTTTGTCAAAAACAAGCCTTTCATGGCACGAGCTACAGTCAGCGATAAGTGGGAGGACAAAAGTCAACTACAAAACCAGCTAAGAGAACTAACAGGCAGAGTCATTCGGCTGGAAAGACAGGAAAAAGGTCACCAATGGAAGCTGCGACAGCTGTTGCAACAGTTTGAAAAGGGAGCTTTCACACCAGCTAGGAAGGAGAGAAGAAATCAAGAAATCACAGAAGTAAACACGGTCCAGTATTGTGGAAGGGGACAGAGTGGTAGGAAAGTGAGTAGGAAGCCCGTACTACTTCCACATTCCGATCCGTGGAGGGACAGAGGTGGAAATCTCAGGACGGACGTGTGTGGACGACTGGAAAGAGGTTGCGAAAAGGGTTGGAGTTTGACCCAGGTGCAGATGCCAAGTCAAATGAGAGGAGGAGGAATGGTTGGGCAGAAGTTTGAATCGGGCAGATTCTTAGCCCACAAGAGGCCTTTTGCACGGTTACAGATGGAGAGGCAGAACAGGAGCTATCAAAGAGACTTTGAGCACGAGGCGGATGGACAGAAAGAAAGAGATACAGGTTTTGTGTATCCAGAAAAGTTAGGGACGGAGGGCAGGTTACGCAATGCAAACGAGACAAACGTTCGCTCAGAGGTCCAGATAAAATGTTACCGCATCGGACAGTGTAGGCCGAGAATTCAGGAAGAGGGTATTACGTCGATTAACATGGTCGGGCGTGCTGAAAGGAGCCAAGTTTACCAGGAACTTGTGGTCAAGCCTGGTAGAACATTAGTTAAAGTCGACGAAGAATTGAACAAGGAAATAGTCAAAGATTCGTCAGATAAAGAAGAAAGGAGAGGAGGAGGAATGGTGGCAGGACCAGCTATGGTTTCGTGCCCACCCAAGCCAGGTTCTAGCCATGCGGGAGAAGTGGTTGAACAGACCGAAAGAAGGGACAACCTTTCGGCCACCGAGGAAGGAAGTGGGAATGACGCACAGTTGGAATGTGAAACGGACGCACCGGTTAAGAATACTCGTGCAGCCAACAAAGGAGGAACAGAGTTTCTAAGGAAAACGAAGAAACGGGAAAGACAGGTTAACCACAGCCAGGACAGCGAACCAGTCACCGAAGCAAAGATGAAGAAAAGATCTCAGTTCGAGATAAGCCAACAGTCAAACGAACAGTGTGAAAAGTTTTTCCCACAAATAGTGAATACAGATGGACGGAAGGCTGAAGTAGCGGACGATGTAAGTGTACGTAACACTACCAGAGAACCGGTGGGTACGAACCAAACAACCGTGAAACAAACAGACCAGACGATGGGCGTTTTACAGGAGGAAATCGCGCAGCAATCAGAGACAGCTGATGGGGCAGCGCATAGTCTGGTTAAAATAAGCAGTACTGACAAGGAACGGTTGATGCAATGTTTACTGACGCTAGCCAAAAACATGGAAATCAGAAATGGAATTAGGTAAAGTCGTGTGGAGTACTTACTCACATGGGCTATCATGTGAAACTCCAGTTAATGTATGCATTTGCATAACATTTGTTTCATCTACCGTTATCCTTGGGAAACGGAGATTTGGATAATTAGGGGGTAGGGTATAGAGATGGAGGAATGACTAGATGTTAAAAAATTCCTTTGAATTCGTTGTCTCAAGTAAACGCCAGACAATGAGCGTACCACGGACGGTCAGTCTGAAGCTAGACTGACCGAGATCAAAGGGACATTTCCGACCAGAGAAACGGACAGAACGAACGAGAGACGCAGGATAGCTGGATGCGCCAGGTAATGATTACGTGACGCAAGGTAACACGTGGACGCGATGTTTCGGTTAATATCTGACCAGGTAGCTTTGATGCGGAGAATTTGGGGAAATAGCGGTGAATTAGTTAGATCCCAACACTCGGTTTTGATTCCTCGGGACAAAGACTGCACCCGGACTAGTAGGGTTACAGCATGACGTAATTCGACAGGTGGACGATTCGGTTTTTGACTTTTGACTCAGACATAGTTTAGTATCTGATTAAGTTACAACTTAGTCATAGTTTAGTGACATAGTCTAGTAGAACTTAGTCATAGTTTAGTATCTTATAAAGGGAGCATTAACAGGTGCTCATCTGTGGGACACGAGCAGGAGTGAAGGTTGATGGCACTTGGTCATGTTTATGTGTGTAAATATTTTGATATTTGAATTTTGACTAATGGTATTACTTGCATTTTTAGTGGGTTGTATGGTCGATATAGTATGCATTGAATTTTTCTTTATTTTGTTGTTGTTGTTTTTTTTGTTGTTGTTGAATCATCATGTTTACAGGTATTTGATACAGGTTATTTAGGTGATCTACAGAGCAGTATATCTCATCCAGACTGTAGGCCTCCGCAAGCACAAGTCACCACGAGTTCCAGAATCACATGTATGTGGAGTCTTTGCAGAGAAGACTACATTGATCAGAAGTTTTAAAATTGACTATGACATATGTTGTCAAATATCGTTTTTGTGGGAAACATAAAGAATTTTGCTGTTTTCTTTGAGAGGGGATAGCTGTCAAGAGAGACAATGATAACTAGCCTGAGGATAACCCACGTAAGTTCGTGGCCTCACAGGAGTTAGTATGAAGTGAATCGTCGGCCAGGCGTGTAATGAGACCGCCTGAGAAAATTGACCTGAACTGGTCGTTTGTAACAATGAAGGTTCGTGTCCTTAGAGGAAGGCACGGGAACAGGTCGAGGTATATTGACCTCAATGAGTAAGGAGAATTCCTTAAGGTGTTTCTGTTTTGATGAGTTAAAGGTCCCGCAGGGACAGACTTAGGTGAATTTGACTGTAAAACGATGTAAAAGTGTTGGTTTGTGTTGTAAAAACGCCCAGCCACAGTGTTTTTCTTCTGCTTGTATTGATTGTGTATGTATTACAAAAAGTTTATATGTATCAAATGACATGTCTTTTTATGCATGTACGATGTGAGTGAAGTTGTAAACAGGAGTAGTGTTTACATTTTGGATAGTAGAGACGAAAATGGTGGTCATTTGCCAGATGAAAAAAATGACCATCCATGTTTCGGTCTGTAGTTTAGGGAGGTAATGTAACAGTTCCCGCCGGAGCAAGGGGAGTTTAGGATGCCTGAACATGTTAAAGCTTAAAGCTACATGAATGCATGTCAAGGTCACTCACTGTCTCAGCAAAGGAGAACAGAGTTGGGTTAAGGAATGTGGACAGGTAGAAACTGACCACTGGCCTTCCGATTTTGGTAGGGGGAGATTGATTGACAGACGAAATTGGCAACGGGGCTTGCTGCGAGAGAATGAGTGACAGGTGTGCAAAGTGTTTCGTTCCAATTGGAATTGAAGATGACCATACCTGAGATCGATTGGTCAAGCTCTGGTCTTGCTTGAGGATATATAACTCGAGACAAAGTTTAGCTCGAGAGGCTGGAAGAGAGAGGAGGAGAGATGGAGAGAGAGAGACTGAATGTGGATAGTATGTTTAACTCACCGACTTAGATAGAGGAGCGATTGATTGACGGTTGGACGAATGTTTAGTGATAGAACAGGATCGCTCAAATAGGTGTGTGAGTTTTGCATTAATAGATAATGTGAAAGTGTGTTTGTAAGCAAGGACACATTGTGAACGAGTATGTCGAGATCGCCCGCCTGAGGGGATTTCAGTGAGGAAGAGTATTTGATAAGGTGTGTTGAAGACGCAGTTAAGGCGATGTGTGTGTGATGCAATTGCAAGGCAATAGAACTGGGTTTTTATATGTGGGAATTCCATCAATAGCTAATGCTTACAATTCCCGTTTTAGTAGAATGTTTAGTTAAGATATGTATTATATTGTGTTTGTAATTTCTCTACTCATTCTATGATATGAGTATGATATAATAAATATGCCACCTGATGTGTGATATGTCATTTACTGAGTATGGTCATGATGATGTGGATGAGTGTGAGAATGTTCTAAGTTAGATCACGGCCAAGGCAAACAGTGGGATCTGCTACAACACTCATTGTTTCTGTTCTTGTATTCATATGCCTTAGTATGTTAACACACTCATTGTTGACTGTTCCTATCCATCAGATGACAGCCACTGCCACAGCAGCATCAAAAAGGGAGGATTTGACAAAAAGGCTCGAACCCGTCTCATTCTAGCCAGTGTGCTTTGTCTCATGTTCATGACTGGAGAAATGGTTGGTAAGTCACAGAAAGCAATTCAAGCATTGATGGCAGCATTGTTGGATACATCAGTGATCCTCCTCCTCACTCTCTAATAACTACATCTTCTGGAAACGAGACTAAGTATTTAGCCACCACCACGTCTGATGGCATTTTTCAGGAACAACAAACCCTCTCCACTTCACTTGGTCTGAGCCCATCTTTTGTACAGTGTTGTAGATCGAGCTATTATCGTTGTTCTCTTTCTCGATGTCTGGTTGATGCCTGAAAACAGTTAGGCACCATAACTCCTTATGGCATCTTCCAAGGCAGCAACTTCTATTTTGCTCTGCTTGAACCCATTCTTTGTGCAGTGCCTCAGATCTGGTTCATGACTTACATTTCAGCTTCTACTGTTCCTTGCCAAGATCTCATAGGTCAGCCTCTCTTCCGCCTCACCTCTTGTGTCCATATCATGGCAGTTCTGATGACGGTGTCAGGTCTCAACTTCAGACATGGCCGATACAATTCAAGCATCCATCTGTTGTGATGGTGCATATATATATATATTTCCTTGGTTGCTCCAGGAATGCAGTTTGTGATGGTGTTTTGTCAGTGACTTAGTTGCCCATCGCAAGTGATGATGGCAACATCATCAGACGGTTTTGTCTTGATGATTTAACTTGCGCCATATTTTTCTACCGTTTAGAGGTTTACATTGTCTCTTATATTTTTTAATATGAGTGAACATCCACTACTGCAGTTGGTCTCCTTACAGAAAGTCAGCACCAAATCATTAAATTGTCTCTTTTATTTTTCAATATGAGCATACATCCACTACTGCAGTTGGTCTCCTTACAGAAAGTCAGCACCAAATCATTAAATTGTCTCTTTTATTTTTCAATATGAGCATACATCCACTACTGCAGTTGGTCTCCTTACAGAAAGTCAGCACCAAATCATTTACATTCTCTCTCATAGTTGTGGTTTCAGTAGCACTGTCTTACATAATTAGGATCCCTTCCCCATAGACATCCTTCTTAATTCACCTTTTTCAACATGCATAGAATCATGTAGTAATTATATTCTTTCATACCAAAGATAATAGATCACCAAATCCAGACCTGGGCAAGGAGTTGTATGTCTCTCTTACAAAAATGTAGGGGCTCAGTGACCACACTGGGACAGAAACAAACTGAAACCCCCACATTAGGACCACAAGGCTTTCATCAGGGACAAAGAACAAACAAAGATAACTAACAAATAACAACAATGACAAGGTACATGACATTAATACAATATGGCTTGAGTTTGCAGTCATTACCCAGAAAGTGACAAGGAATATGTGAGTCACATGTATGCCAGTTATGAAAAAGAGTAAACCAGATAAGATCAGGATCTCATCCCTCGTTTATACTGCGCTCTTGGAAACAGGCTGTATCATAGCAGTATATCTGATGAAGTGGGATCGACACTGTGATCTCTGTAGAGGTGAGCTTTCTGAAGATCCGCACATTGGCCAAGAGGACCTTTGTCTGCATTCTTAAGTATGTATTGGGATGTAAGAAGAGCCACTGTGACCCACCACCAAAGAAACATAAAGAGCTAAATTAACTCAGTACAACTAGCTTCCAACAACTCATATGGGAAGTAATTGCATGAAAACGTTTCCTGAAGTTGCAAACACTGAAAAGACACCATCAGACATGATGGCCATTGCTCACAGACCTTATAAAATTTGAGACTCTGGATATTCTCTGTGCGAAATGTTCTTCAAGTTGTTTTCTTATGTTCATATATCTGGTTATGTGGGACAGAGTTTACTGTCACATAGGTTGTTTAAAAGGCTAGCAGTTTGAGAATCTTCAATCTGCAGGGGTGCTTTTGTTTTCACACATGTTAGGTCATACTGTGACTAATTAAATGAATGCTCTCCTCACAACTGAAAGAAGCTTGGACCACACAAATTTGGAATATGAGATCTTGAGCACTCCGGGAGATGAGACAAATTCTGCGGATAGCAGACCTGTGCTCTATCAAAGAATTTATAGAAACCAGGACTCTTCAAACACTATGCAGTTGTATAACGATCGCTAAAGAAAATGATGACTGACCAACCTTACACTCTCCTCAAGGCTTCTATTGGACACAGGTCTGATGGGAGTTATTTAACTGTAAACAAAGTTGACAATTAGCCCGCTGGACCTCTCAAAAAGTAGCTAAATGTTCACGGATGAGAGAAGAAATATAAAGATGGGTTATCAGACTGTGAACCAAAGGAAAGATTAAGTAAGGTTGTAAACTAACAACATGGACAAGGCAATGCCAAGAGTATCTATCAAACAGTTAGATTACAGAGAAAGGCTTAACAGAACGGCTGAAAATATAACAAAATTGGTGTGCCAAAAAGTCAGGATGAACAGAAAGAAGGGACCCTAAGAGAAAACGAAATGGGGAGGGAGGATGGGGCAAAGTCTTGGTTTCTCTGAGTAGTTACTTATCTAAAGTGTTACAACATGTATCCACATGACGACACAACTACACACAGTAAATAACACAGTTAACTCTCTCCTGGCGCACATATATATTATTTATTAACAGGCAAATTAACAGAAACAATATTAGCAACAAGAACAAAAGAAATCTTAATTAAATAATCATAATACCTTAATTTGTACTCCAACGGAGGTTTTAACCATTAGCTTTAGAATATTTCCTCCAACTAATAAATCCCAGTTCTAACCACTACATTCCCCTTATCTGCCATCACTCTAAACACACTCACAAAATCGTCCTCGCGATTGTACTATGTACGCTGTCGTTCTGTGAATTTACACACACTTAGATCCCTTCAGTCAGGTGATCTGTACATCCACATTCAATCAGTTCATGCACTCAGTCGATGTGTGCATACACATACGTCAGAACACAAATCGTTCCCAAAGTGCCATGCATAATACCAAGTACATTCAGATTTCTTACTTAATCTCTTCATGTATTCTTGCATTCATATGTACTAGATCACGCATCGTTCACTCGGTGACCTGCCCACATGACACATTCTGATCTCTTACATATATAGTCCAACACACACACTTTAAGAGCGACTGGCCAAAACTCGAAGGTGTATGCTGGTTCAGTCACCCTGCAAACTCACACTCAACTCTCACTTTCCTAGTCAGCCTGCTAGCTAGTCTCTCTCTCTTCAGGCAAGTCTGCTGAGTTCATCTTTGCCTAGTATTTTATAGTCTCAAGCAACTTCATGGCTGTCTAATGTTCTTCTGTTGGTTGTCTGACTTAGCCATCACTCTAATATGAATCTACCTCTTCTTCTTCTTTCGTTCGCTTTAAAATATTGTCTATATCTCAATGTTGTCTCTTGTATAAACTTCACTGTCTTTTGTAGTTCACTACAGGTCCATAAAGTTTCTCTTCCAGTGTTGTTTCTATGGGCCAGTGAGATTTTCTCTGTATATCATATTCGGGGCAGTTTTGTAGTATGTGCTCTGCTGTCTGGGGCGCCTGTCCGCATGTACACATGGCTGAGTTGCCAATCTTTATTTTTGTGTACATGTGGCTGCGGAGTCGGTTGTGTCCTGTTCTAAGGCGCAACACAACAGTTTGCTCCTGTCTGTTCATGTTATGGTAATGGTCTGGTGTTACTGTTGGTGGCTTTATGATTGATTTGATCATCCTTATCTTCTGTTGGTATGTAACTGGCACATCTGGTTGCTCGTCTGCAGCACCCTCCTTTGCCAGTCGATCTGCTCTCTCGTTTCCTGGTATTCCACAATGAGAAGGTATCCACTGCATGACAATCTTGCGCTGATTGCTCAGTTCAGACAGTAGAGCCTGTAGATCTGGCAGTTTCTCAAATTTAAGTGCTTGGAGTGCTGATTGTGCAACTGTAAGAAATACTACAGGTTGTGGACCGACATTGGTGTTCAACAGTTTCTCAGTTGCCACCTTGATTGCCTGTATTTCTGCATCATATGTAAGACATAATTTCCCAGCTGGTACTCTGACTGTATCCCTAATGTTGTTTGGGTATTCTATATACACTCCTGCTCCACATTTCTTTAATGCATTCTGTGCTGACCCATCTGTGTATACTGATCCAGAGGTCTTGTGGGTATTCTTCATCCAGGAAAATGAGGATCACTATCCTACTTTGCACACTGTTCTGTTCATCCTTGTCTAATATTCCTTTCACTTTTGTTTGAATGCATACTGATAGTCCGTGCTCCTCTCTCCAAGGGGTTTGTTCTGGCACAGACTTTAGGGGGATGTCAACTTCAGGTAGATCTACAATTTGCCTGCGAAGTCGTTTTGCCTGATGCATAAAACTACTTCTTTTCAGCCTTCCCATTGCTAAATTTTGAAATCTGTCTTTCATTGGATGGCTCGGCATGCAGTGGAACTTTTCTGCCTGTGTTAATACCTTTGTGTCTCTGCGCTCTCTTAGTGCTTGTATCCTTCCCATTTTCTCCATCTCCACAATAGGTGTTGATTTCATTGCTCCTGTAATGACCCTAAGTGCCTGATTTTGCACCTTATCCACCTCTTTTAGGGTAGTGTTTGCTGCGGGGCACCACGCTGCTGACCCATATTCCAGATGTGGCCGTATACTTTAAGTTTTTTCCACTAGCACCCCATGTGGTTCCACTTAATTTTCTCAGGATGGCTAACTTCCTCCTGGCTTTTTTGGCTGCCTTGTTGACGTGTTCCCTCCATGTCAACCTATCATCAAATGTAACTCCAAGATAGTTGGGTTGTTTATCTTCTTTGAGGTGTTCTCCATTTATCTTGATAACTCCAGCTTTTTGTTTTGGGGAGAGGGTGAAAAGCGTAGTGCTACATTTTTCTGTGTTAATGTTTACACACCATCTTTTTGTCAATGAGGTCAAGACATCAATAGCTCTTTGCAGCATTCTGGTGGCCACTGTTGCTTGCTCATTTACACACCATATTACCAAGTCATCTGCATACATTGCAATTTTTGTTCCTTGTGGTAGCCCAGCAATCAAGTCATTCATTGATGAAGACTATGAAAAGTGTAGGGGAAAGAACCCCTCCCTAAGGCACACCATGACATAGTAGAATTTTCTTACTCTTGAGACCATCTAGTTGGACTCTGGCTCTTCTGTTATGTAAGTATGCTTTTATCCATTTGTACATTCTACCCATCACTCCATTATTTCTCAGTTTCTTTAAAAGTCCTTCTTTCCAAACTTTATCAAAAGCTTTCCTTAAGTCTATCCATGCTGCTAATACTAATTTCTTGTCCTGGAATGCGTCCTCGATCTCTTGTGAGAGGTATGTTGCCTGGTCTTCAGTGGAGTTGCATTTCCTAAATCCTGCCTGTTGTGGCACAAGAAGGTTTTGGCTCTCAAGATACCACTGGAGCCTTAGGTTGATAATACGTTCCATTGTTTTACATATGCAGCTTGTGAGGCTGATTGGTCTATTGCTGGATGCCATGGAACTGTCTTTCCCTGGTTTTGAGAGTGGTATCATGATTGCTTCTCTCCAGGTCTGTGGGACTGAACCTGATGTTCGACAAATGTTGAAGATCTGAAGCAGCTTTGTTTTTGCTGCTGTTCCCAAGTTCTTGATCATCTCATTGGACACTCCGTCTGTTCCTGGCGACTTCTCATTTTCAGTTTAGATATTGCAAACTCCAGTTCTTTGTATGTGATTGGTGTCTGCATAACTTCAGGTATGGCACCATCTCGCTCTGTATTTTGTCGTTCCTCACGAACACTTTGTTGTTTCTCTCTGTCTACTTCAATGTTGCTATCTTTTGCGAATCTACCTCCAACTAGTTGTTATTGGACGAATAACTTTGAATGCCTGTCACTCTAAATGTTATAGCAGACCTTGGCAGCTTCTGACTGTCATCAACCCCCCCCCCCCCCCCACCTCCCCCCCCCCTCCCCCACTACACTAAAACGGAACGCCAGAGTGGTCAGAACCAAAACCCTCACCTCAGCTCTGAACACTCCCCACCTGTACCAGACACATTCTTCCACCTAACTCCTTGTTTCCTTTGTCACCCTAATGTCAAGACAGTGGAGTGACCTTTATATACATCCAGGCAACCTTTGTTCCCTTAGTCGTCGGCCCAATCACCCCTGCCCTAATCTCCTATGCTCCAGCTGGAACTGTTACAAAGAGACAAAAAGGACTCTAAAAATTTGGAAATAATAGGCCAGAGTAAAAATAGAGTTGAGAACAGACTATAGGTAATTCAACAGATAGAGGTATAAGGATCCTGATCCATTGTCCATAGGTGAACCAACCTTTGATATCACAGTTCAGGGCTAGCATCTGTGCACCTTGCGTGAAAACCCCGTAGTAGATGGATTGACAATACACGACTATAAAATACAACTTATTATTTCTACTCAGATTTTTGGTTTTGTCATTTTTAACTTGATAGTTGTGTAAATAGTTGTCCATCACAAGTGATGAAGACCAGTCTCTTTGTTCAGCCGTGTGGACAGTCGTATCTCTTGCTGTGTCCGCTGAAATGGGTGACTTGCGCGGTTTTTTGGATTAAAGTGAGGAAGAAACTGCGCCTTTTGTCAACCTCACTCACAGAGCCTAAGCTACCTTTTGCCAGTGGCAAGACATTCATCGAGACGACTGGAGATAGCATAGGATGCAGATTTGGCCTCAGGGTTACCACCGAAGCCTTTCCGTAAACATGTAACCCACAGGGTAGAAAGGTGGGATGGCATCTAACGCAGTTTGTCGTGCCTTTACGATAACCACAAGAGGTCGTGTGAATAGAAAAATAAATATAAGTATATACCACAATTGTCAGAGTACAATTTTTTGTCGAAAATTTGTGTCTTAAAATGGTGAGAATTGCAGTAGTGTCATTTCTGGGGTAGGTCGAGGGATTTTTAAAGGCTGAGGGGTAAGGCCGCTTTGGCACTGCTGTCACCACATCATTAGCTGCCTGTATGTTTATTTCACCCCCAACAGAAAAACAATATATGCCTTAAGGGGATTCCTTGGCAACAGGCAGACACCGGAACCATTGGCCAAGCGCTTTACCATGCTATAATAGAGTATAATTCAGCCCTTCCTGTGCAAATCCCAGCTGGCTGCCACATCAGCAAGATGAAGGACTCTGGTTGACAGTTAATGTGCCAATAAAAAAGCAACAATAGCTAACAGCAATAGCCACCTCTTCTCCTCTTGCCTTTAGGATTCCAGAACAGAGACTGCCTGTTTTTTAATGCTTTTAACTGATTTCATTAACGTGTGGCATATCCAATATCAGAGCTATCTCTTCACATCATTTTCCACTGATGTTTGTCTGGTTCTTTCCAATAGTTTGACATTGATGATCTTATCATACCATTTCAATCTCTTCTGTGTAGGTTCCCATTGATAAAAGTATGTACCTTCTTGGCTGCTGTTTTCATTGTTCATGTTTCAGAGCCATCCAAAAAAACAGACATTACATGGCAGCAAGATTTTTCTTCTTCTCGTTCAAATTAATTTCTTTTTATTTCCATAAGTTCCCCAATGCAAAAAAGCAGCTATTTTAAATTCTTTTTATTATATCTTTATTTGTACCTCTTTCTTTATCTATTTTGCTACCAAGATATATGGTGGTCTGTGGTTGACACCATAAGTGTCGCCAATAGACAAAAATAGCTAACAGCCATAGCCACTTTAGTGGTATGGGGGAGGAGGGGAGGGTTGAATAAAGCCACGGTAACCTTCCAGGCGTATCATCAAATGCAACTAAATAAGGATGCACATGGGTATAGCAACATCATCATGTAAAGTAACTGCTATTGAAACTTCCACTGCAAGTTCTCAGATACAAGCTTCCTGTAAAAGGCCAACTTTAGTGGTGTCCATATGCTCTACATGAATGAAAAGGTCAATCAATTAATCAATCAATCATAAGGGATTCCCCATCTTCAGTTTGAGTTTTCTCTCTCCACATGATAGAGGATTCCTGTGTATTAACAAATATCATCTGTTTGTTTTTTGGTCTTACACTTCCATATGTCAGCATTAGCTCTCTATGACTCCCAAATACATTAACTTAACGTCTTTGTACTGGTTTAGAAGCTCCACAGAGTCTATATACAATCAGTTTCTTGGGGGGTTGATTTCACTGATGTGTGAGTCCATCTTAACAGACTCACACTATAGCTAAGTAGACCCGCAGCCAGTTTGGCGCCATCTATAGCTGCTCTTAACAATAATAATTACAATTTTGTATAATAAGGTTTTCACTCTTCTCAATTCAGGTGGTCTGCTGGCCCACAGTTTAGCTATCATCTCAGATGCAGCCCATCTTTTGACAGACTTTGCCAGCTTCATGATCAGTCTGATGGCCCTCTACCTGGCCCACAGGCCAGCAACTAAGAAGCTCAGTTTTGGCTGGTACAGAATAGGTAAGACCATTCTTAAGTTTTCTAAAATGTTCTCTTAGTGCTCATTTGGGTATTTGAGTCTTAAACAGTTCTGTGGGGTCCACAAAGAATTATGTGTGGTCAATGCAGAGTCCTGTGGGGTCCACATAGAGTCCTGTGGGGTCCACATAGAGTCCTGTGGGGTCCACATAGAGTCCTGTGGGGTCCACATAGTCATATGGGGTCCACATAGAGTCATGTGGGGTCCATATAAAGTCATGTGGGCTTCCACATAGAGTTCTGGGGGGTCCACATAGAATCCTGGGTGGTCCACATAGTCATGGGGGGGTCCATATAGAGTCCTAGGGGGTCCACATAGAGTCATGGGGGCCCACATAGAGTCCTGGGGGGTCCACATAGAGTCCTGGGGGGTCCACATAGAGTCATAGGGGGTCCACATAGAGTCCTGGGGGGTCCACATAGTCCTGTTAGGTCCTCATAGAGTCCTGTGGGGTCCACATAGAGTCCTGTGGGGTCCACATAGAGTAATATGGGGTCCACATAGTCATGTAGGGTCCACAAAGAGTTGTGGGAATCTGCAATAAGTCCACAAACCAAATATAGATTTTAAAATTATGTTTTTTACACTGCCACAAATGATGGGGAAAGTATGTGGGCCATTCAAATTAGAATTGTCTTCCTGGAGTCCACTGTCTGACAAAGGTCGTTCTCAACTACTCTAAGACTATCTGATTGAGAATTCTGTGTGAACTATCCACAGAGATCCTAGGAGCATTTGTTTCCATCCTGATGCTGTGGGTGCTGACTGGCATCCTGGTCTACTCAGCTGCACTCCGTATCATGGATGACACCTACGAGATAGATGCCATGGTGATGTTGATAACTGCAGCCACAGGCGTAGCTTTTAATGTTGTGTGAGTATATTGGTATTCTCATCTCTTTGCACACTAGTTATTCAGCTCAGATGCTATATCCACATCTGATGTCTTCTGATCAGTTCAGTTCATGTGCTATCACATCTATGTCCTCTGATCAGTTCAGTTCATTTACCATCACATCTGATGTCCTCCTATTAGTTCAGTTCGTTTGCCATCATATTTGATGTCCTCTGATCAGTTCAGTTCATGTGTCATCACATCTAATGTCCTCTGATCGGTTCAAGTACTTTCACCATACCTTTCGCCCAAGGTCAGCAATTCAGTTTATTTTGGTTCAAGTGCGATCTCCACATCTAATGCCTTCTTCACATCGAAGTGTGGATACATTGAATCTCCATTGCCCTCTGTCTTTTGCCATGATGTTGCAATCTGCCATCCTTTTCCCTGTCCATCTTTTGACATCATCCTCCCACTTATTGCATTGTTTACCTCTGGCACATTAGCACTCCACCTTTCCTTCCAGTATTGTTTTCAGCAAAATGTTATGCCTTTTGATGTAACCAAGATATCTTAACTCTCTGACTGTGATTTTGTTCATCACTTCTCTTTGTATCTATAATTTCTTCAGGACATTTTATCTGTTGTTCAGATCATTGAACAAATGATCCATATCGTCAGCTCTCCTGTCAACATCAGCCGCCTATTATCAAGTTACAAACCGGACACAATAAACTTGACTGATGAATAATGTATTTATATCATCTCTCTGCTGTAGGTGTCAGATGGTCCTTGTCCAAGGCCAAAGGAGATTAAAAACATCAACATGTGAAAATATGTGTCTAAGAGGGGTTATTCGTGTCACCAGATAGAATGGGAAATGAGGACATTAGAGGTGTGATGGAGGGGATGTTCTTGTCACCAGATAGAATGGGAAATTAGGACATTAGAGGTGTGATGGAGGGATGTTCTTGTCACCAGATAAATTAGGACATTAGAGGTGTGATGGAGGGGTTGTTGTTGTCACCAGATAAATTAGGACATTAGAGGTGTGATGGAGGGGTTGTTGTTGTCACCAGATAAATTAGGACATTAGAGGTGTGATGGAGGAGTTGTTGTTGTCACCAGATAAATTAGGACATTAGAGGTGTGATGGAGGGGTTGTTGTTGTCACCAGATAAATTAGGACATTAGAGGTGTGATGGAGGGGTTGTTGTTGTCACCAGATAAATTAGGACATTAGAGGTGTGATGGAGGGGTTGTTGTTGTCACCAGATAAATTAGGACATTAGAGGTGTGATGGAGGGGTTGTTGTTGTCACCAGATAAATTAGGACATTAGAGGTGTGATGGAGGGGTTGTTGTTGTCACCAGATAAATTAGGACATTAGAGGTGTGATGGAGGGGTTGTTGTTGTCACCAGATAAATTAGGACATTAGAGGTGTGATGGAGGGGTTGTTGTTGTCACCAGATAGAATGGGAAATGAGGACATTAGAGGTGTGATGGGAACTACCCCTGTGCTGAATACATTTAAAGTCAAGAGTACAATGGTTTTGCCATCTAGTAAAAGTGGAGTCTGATCAACTCTCGCAGTACACTTAAAGCACAAGAGATACTAGCTACAAGGCGCAAAGAACGATGGTGTGAGGGATGGATAGAATAGTCCTACAGTCACATGGGCTTACAATTATCCTTTCTAATAGCAACCTGCAGATCTCTTCTCTGTGGTCTCTGGCCTTCCTCCGTGTCCTTTCCTTGGGAGTTCAATGACAGAGATTGCCTGGTGCTACTTGCTTGGGGCTTTTGCCATGTATCACCTATCCAAATCCACCTTCTTCCTAAGATTTCCTGTCTTTCTGTTGAAAAGTAAAATAACAAAATATTGTATGTAAAACTGCATGAATCTTCTTCTTCTTCTTCGTACGCTGTCAGACGTCAACTTGAATTTGTTCGAAGAAAGCAGCTGTCATCCTGAGGCTGTCGACACTGCCATAGAGCTTGTCTAGTGTTGGAACTGGTGATGGCCACATGTGCTTTCTCTGGTCCTCGTATGTCGGGCAATTTTGCAGCAGATGTTCAGCGGTCATTTTCCCTGTACCACAGGTGCATTTGTCAGTGCCACCTATCTTCAGTTTATTGAATAGATGGTACCTCGGTCTGTTGTGGCTTGTGCGGAGTCTGAAGATCACGACCTGCTCTCTTCTGTTCAACTGGCAGTAGGCATCATTTTTTGTGTAGCCAGTATGTTCTGTTTCCCATTTGGCCATGTATCTGGCCCTAATACACCTTTTGGACTCTTTGTAGGTCACACTATAATCTGGTTGTGGTAGTCTTGCACCTTCTATTGCCAGTCTGTCTGCCTCCTCGTTGCCTTGGATGTTACAGTGGGATGGAACCCACTGTACCACTACTCTTTTTGGTGCGGACTGCTGGCATAGTTGACAGAGTACTGCTCTTAAATCATTAAGTTCAGTATTTTTCTGGCTTTTTAGTGCTGTAACCACTGCCAGGGCATCTGTAAACAGGACTATCTTGTATTCATTCTTTTCGCCTGTCAGCATTGCTTTTACTGCAGCCTTCAGTGCCTTTGCCTCCGCTCTGAAACTGCTTTAGAATTTTCCAGTTGCCACTGACAGTGTTATTTTTCTACCATTTGTTAGGCTCAGGAATACCCCTTCCCCTCCATTCTGTGTTGTGTTTGTTACAGAACCGTCGGTGTATGCATGGGTCCAGTCCATGCTTGAGTAGTTTTCTGCTATGTACCTCAGGGTTATGTCTCTTCTTTCTTTTTCAGTCTGGCTGTTCTTGTTTCCAATACCTGGTATATTTTCTACCACTTCCGAAATGATATGCTGCTTCCATGTGGGTTTGCGTACAGTAGGGATGGGCTTTGGTGTTGTTATGGTGTTCATAGGGTCTTCGCTCATCTTTGCTTTGGCTATTTCTCCGCTTTAGTTTCCCTTTTAAAAATCTATTTAGTCTCTGATGCATTGGATGGTCTGTCAGTCTTCTGAGTTTCTCTGCTTGCTGCTGGGCTCTGCAGTCTCTTCTGTCGGTCATGGATTGCAGATTTGTAATGATTTCAAATTGGCATTGACTTCATGTCTCCTGTTATAACTCTCATGGCTTGGTTTTGAAGTTTGCTAATTTTATCAAAGTTCGCCTTTGCTGCTGTTGTCCATGCCGCAATGCCATACTCGAGAACTGGTCTCACTCTTCCAGTGTACAGTTTCTTGAGTATTCTTTCATCTGCTCCCCAGCTTGTGCCAGCAAGTTTCTTCATGATTGCCATTCTTTGTCTGGCTCTCATTCGGTTTCTTTCGATCTGACTTTTCCATGTCATGCGCCAATCAAATGTGACGCCCAAGTAGTTTTGGTTGTCGTTTGGCCGCAGATATTTGCCATTAAGACTTCTTTTGGTGTTCTGTGATTTATTTGAAAGCGAGAATATCGTACATGTTGTTTTTTTCTTCATTTATTTTGACCAGCCATGATTTCGCCCACTCCTCCAACGATGTTAGGGCCTGCTGCATCCGATTGTTTGCTATGGTGAGATTTTTTTCAGAGGTCCACATAGCCAGATCGTCTGCAAACATGGAGCTGTTTACTCTTCTTGGTATATTCTCTATGATGTTGTTTATATACACCAGAAAAAGTGTGGGTGACAGTACTCCCCATCGTGGTACTCCTTGCTCCAGTGTCACCTTTTTGCTCATCTGCCCTTGTACTTGAACTCTAACTGTTCTGTTTTTGAGGTAGTGGCTGATCTATCTGTACATTTTTCCAGAAACTTCACTTCTTCGTAGCTTGACTTTAAGTCCCTCTTTCCACACCTTGTCAAATTCCTTCTCTAGATCCACCCAAACCGCTACTGTATGCTTTTTCTCCTGGTAAGCATCCTCTATTTCCTGTGCTATGAGAGTGATCTGGTCCTCAGTGGATCTGTGTTGTCTAAATCCTGCTTGGTGTGGAGTTAATGTGTTTTTCTTCCCGGTGCCACATCAGTCTGGTGTTTATCATACACTCCATCAGTTTACCTACACAGCTCAGTAGACTGATAAGCCTGTATCCATTTGGATTTTTTTCTTTCTTTGGTACGGGTATAAGTACAGCATCTTTCCATGCCTGCAATCCAATTCCCCTTTTCCAGCTTTGGTTCAGGACTGATAGTAACTTCTTCTTTGCTGTTTGGTCCAACCCCATCAGCATTTCATTTGTTTCCCCATCTTTTCCAGGCGATTTCTTTTTCTTTAAAGTTCTCATTCATTTCATTCATGGTTAGTTTTGCCATCATGTGCTCTTCTGGTGCAATCTTGATGTTGTCGTGGCTCTTTTTTTCTTCACTAATGTCTGTCTGTAGGGACATCAATGTGGTTTGCTCTGGCATAATGTTCTATAAAGGCGTTTGCTGCTTTTTTTTCAGTAAGCATGTTGTCACCCTGCTTGATGGTAATTTGTTTATTTGATGGTGTTTCCTCATTCATGACTCTGACTAAATTCCATAGTTTGTTCCCTTCTTTATCTAGATTGAGGCTTTCTGCTTTGTTTTTTTCCAACTGTCTCTTGTTATTTGGTTCAGTGTTCTTTTGTATTTCACAGTGATGGCCTTGAGGGTGAAATTTGCTTCCATAGATTGCTCTCTCTTTGCCAAGTTCCTAGCTTTTGAGACTTCATCCTCAGCTTTCTGCAGTTCATGATTCCAATATGGCTTGTAGTTTTTCCTTGCCCCTCTTGGGATGGTCTCATTGGCTGCTTGCAGAATTGCTTTGCTTAGGCTTTCCACCATAGGTTTCAAATTGTTATTTCGTGTGTTGATAGTTTCACACAGTCAATCTGTCAGCATTGCAAATCTGTCCCAGTCAGCTCGTCTGTAGTTCCAACGTGGCAGCGGTTTTATTTCCTGGGGGCCTACTTCCATATCAATATCTAGCCTAATTGGCCTGTGGTCGCTACCTGCCAATTGGTCGAGCACCTGACGATCTATTTTGTGGTGAATATCCCCCGTGGAGAAGCCAAGTCTGGAGTGGAGGTGGTATGCCATGTTCTGGAATAGAAGCTAGGGCTGTCGTTCGGCCAATTGATAAGATAGAGATTTGTGTCTATCTCCCAGTCTTCCACTTCATCCCCTCTGCTGTCTGTGTCTGAATATCCCCATCTCTCCCAGTGACTGTTGAAGTCTCCAACCACTAGGCAGCTGGAGTCCTTGATTTCCATACTCGAGAACGACAGGTCTTTGTTGGATGGGAATATACGGATATTCGTTTATTGTGTCATTATGTCGACTCCTACAATTTCTGCTTGTCCGGTGTGATTTACAGATACTGCGCTACTTGGTATGCAGTTACGTGTCAGTATCAGAACCCCTCTATCAAGTCGGAAGGTCTGGTATCCTCTGATTGAGAATCTGGGGTTGTTGTTGAGGTGCGTTTCTTGGATGCATGCCACGCCTATCTCGCCTTCGTAGAGGCGATTTGTTGGAGAAACCTTTTTGTTAAAGACTCCCTCCGCATTCCACTGTAATATTTTAAGGGTCTTGGGTTTTCGGTCAATAGCACATGGGTGGGTGACCACCAGTAGCATCAGGTGGGCCCCTTTGAGGCGTGGGGCCTGGCACTCTCTCTGCCTGGTGGGACTCCACAGGATGAGCACCATACTTTCTTCTTTTAAATTGTGACGTCATCATACAGCGATTTACGTTGCACTGTTTCGTTAGGCCTGTGGCCCAGTGTATCCGATTTCAACAGGCATTTCTGTAAGGTTGCCCTCCTTAGCCTTTGGCTATACCCCAGCCCATCTGCAAGGCAGCAGTTGTTTGAGGTCAGAGTTGTCTCTCTTAGGAAAGTTGTCTTTACAGGACTATAGAGTCTTCCCCACTCGTGTCGAAAGGGTGTGATGACGATGATATGATGGACTTATGTACTAGTTTTTCAAGTATCCCGAAAGAGAAGCAATCCAGTGTGTCTTTGTCCCAGGATCGCACGTCCTGCCAGAAACGTAGCTTATACATGTGAGTGGGGGTATCTCCCTGCTCCCCTTTAGTATTCTCAAACTGCATGAATAAAATATGGCTGCCTATCAGTGAAGGAAACTGACATGCATTGATGTGAGCTTAGTTAATTTTTAAACTATAGCTCATCCTGATAATGGCTTGATCAGTTAAAACACAATTCCTTTTATAACACGTCACAAGCATGCATTATAATTCTCATAAGCTGAAATGTGTGTCAATAAACATTTTAAAATGTGGATTTCTTCTGTAAGATTGTTGACAACTTTACTAGATTGTTCTCAATACACGATACCCATTCTCTTTTTACTAGTGTCCTCATGTTGTGCCAGACAGTTTTCTCCTCAGTGTGTGCAGTGTCTGACATACATACTACACTTCTCTCTGCTCTCAACGTCTGCAGGCAGAAAAAAGTCAGGCAGTTGGGCAAGCCCAAGGGCTACTTTGTCTTACCCTTCTCGTGTTTTATGTGGGCTCGCACTGTAGCCAATAATACAATCAGCAGCATTATCACAGCTTTTGTTAAGACTTAACTAAGTGAAGACATAAAAGTCTGCAGTGTGAGGTAGCCTCAGTATAGTTAGCTCCATTGAAAAGTATAAATGTGTACAAAAGATTGAAACATGGTTTATATACTGTTGTACAGCAATCACAAAAGATAAATATATTTGAGCAACACACACCAGACAACAGAGAATAAAATGAGGACATAGACAATCCATATTTGTATCATGTACCTCCAGATGCATCTTGCAACAAAAATAACAAAAAATTTCAGTTGCGGCCCTCGACCAACTAAGACATCTTTAAAATATGTAATCATTAACCTATCTCACAATAATCTATTGCAGCTATGAAATATAGACTTAAGTCAATCTAGACAAGCATATAGACTGTTTCTTTTTTATAGATTCATGTCCTGCCATGTTACTTCAATTTCTTTTCTGTTGCCTGGTGGGTATGTCTTCTGAGTGCTTAATATGTCCTTGCCTTTGTGGTTCTTGTCATTTCTTTGTTTACAAGAAAGTCCAAGTTGATGTCTATTTTACAACTTTGTTTACAATTACCTTTTCAAAATTACTTTAGATATTGAAACTAACAAAAAAATGTGAAACTAACACCCAAAACATGTAAACTCTCAAGTAGACCATAGGAGTAACGTCTGATAGTCCTAAATTGCAATTTGCATTTATTTTGTTTCTTAATGGTACATTGTTGGTGGAATGATGACGGCTGATATAAAAAGTTATCACAGATGTTGATTCTGCCTGGCAGGAGATAACATAGTTTTTCATAAATGGTGTCTGATATAAATTGTCTTGAAGCAATGATTGATTTTGTAGCCTGCTTTTTTCAATTTTAAACTGCCAAGGATTATGTTTTTACATGCACAGTGAGGACTTCAGAGTTTATCATCTATCTCCAATAGGACTATGTCAGAAAGCACTTGAAACTGACAGGATTCAAACACCCTCACTGTTTTTTGTTTATATTTGTGTTTTGTACGCCAAGTGCCTTAACTTTTAGTTATAGTCACACACACATACAAACGCCACAACTCATTTAATGAAATTATAATTTGTTCTTGTTTTTGTTTTCATTTTACAACCCTATTTTGATGGAAATGAACCTTGTCATAAAACATATCCTACCCGTAAGTGTCTGTTTCCTTACAGTTTATTATATAAGTTTTCCTTTTGATTGTCATTAAATGATGTAAGTCATGTCAGTGTCTTTCCTACCCCTCATCTGCTGTAGGCTCGGAGCAACACTACACCAGCACGCACATAGCCACGGAGGTCACGGCCACTCACATGGAGGCCACGACAGCTCGCACAGAGGTCATGGCAAATCCCACAAGAAACACAAAACAGACAACTCTATGACACGAAACCAAAGCCAGACCCTATCTTCATCAGGTGCTCACAATTATGGCAGTTTCCGGGATGTTGAGGTAGGAGGCCTGCCAGAGCCACATCCACATTCTGACTTTGACCACACTGATGATGATGATAACCATAGTCACAGTCATACCAAGGAACCTTCAAACATCAATGTCAAGGCTGCATTTATCCATGTCATTGGTGACCTGTTCCAGAGTGTGGGCGTGTTAGCCGCTGCCTTTATTATTTATTTTAAGGTTGGTTAATATCCTTTCACATGTCATCATATCATATCTCTTGTCATCTCAGCTCATTTAATCTCATATCATTTATCATGACATCTCATATTGTCATCTCATAATAGGTCATCTCATCCCATTTAATCACATCTCATCTCATCTTATGTCATCTCATCCAATCCTATGTCATCTAATTTTTTGTCATCTCATTGTATCTCATCTCATCTTATGTCATCTCATCTTATGTCATCTCTTCTTAATACGAATTTCGTATTAAGTTATCCAAATGTCTTCAGGGAAAGAAGACCAATAAAAGGCTAGATGTTAATAAGTTACAGAACGTGTCGCTCCAACAGACGTTTGCTGCTACCCTGGAAAACCATCTCCAAACTGTCTCGTTAGACGACAAAAGTGTAGCTACCAATTGGGCGGCTCTTAGTGCATAGGTCTATAACATGTCTACCGAAATCCTGAGTCACGCTATTAGTAAACAAAACGACTGGTTTGATGAGAACTCAGAGGACATAAAACTGATGCTAGCTGACAAACACCGTTTCCACAAAATATATTCCAACGTCAACATCCAAGAAAGCAGCTTTCCTAAACGCGCACAGAACTGTCCAATGCAAACTGTGTCAGTTGCAGGACTCCTGGCTGAGTAATAAAGCGGATGAGATATTTGTATTTGCTGACAATCATGACATGAGAAACTTCTATCATGCGCTCACTACGGTCTATGGCCCAACTTCCTCAGCTTCACTACCCCTCCTCCATACAGATGGAAAAACACTAACTACAGATCCTGAAAAAATTATCACACACTGGGCAGAGCACTTCAGTGATATATTGAATAAGCCGTCTTCTGTTTGCAGCGAAGCCATTGACCGCCTGCCCTAGTATCCTCTAAACAAGGCTCTGGGTGAAATATCGACTGTAGAGGAGACCCAAATTCGGTTTGTCAATTCTCCAGTGGCAAAACACCTGGATCCAATGGAATTCCTGTGGAAAACTACAAAAATGGTGGTATAACACTAATTGTAAAATACCACTTGCTCTTCAAACTTGATCTTAGCACAGTCAAACTATCCCGCAAGATCTGAAGGATGCCTCAATAATACATCTGTATAAACTAAAAGGTAACCGCCAATCATGCGATAACCATTGGCATTTCTTTACTGTCCATTGCAGGGAAGATATTCACCAGAATCTTTCTCAATTGCCTCACAGCTCATCTTGATGGTCTTCTGCTTGAAAGCCAGTGTGGATTCCGGAAAGAACATAGCACCGCGGATATGGTGTTTGCTGCCAGACAGCTACAAGAGAAATGCCAGAAACAGCAGCACTGCGACCTGTACTTGTTCATCATGCTGTTCTCTGCAATATTGACTGATGCTTTCAGAGATGGAGAGATAGGAATCGACAGATGGTCAGCTGTTCAACCTAAGGTGGCTTCAAACAAAAACTGAGGTCCAGACACATACATCAGAGATCTTCTGTATGCTGATGACTGTGCCCTGAACGCTTCCTTAGTGGCTGATCTGCAGAAAAGTGTGAATAATTTCTCCCTACCAACCAGCTCCTGGAAAAATGTATACTAAGCCAATCATCAAGATCAATGGTGAAAAACTGAAGGTTGTAAATAGATTCACATACCACGCCATAGCCAGCGCATTTGGCAGACCACACTCAAACGTCTGGTGTCGAAATGGCTTCAGCCTCCAGACGTGGTCCCTGTGTTGCTATATGCAAGTGAAACATGGACTGTATACAGGCGTCAAGTGAAGAAGCTGAATCATTTTCACACACTTTGTCTCAGTAAGGTGATGAATGTCAGATGGCAAGACAGGATCCCGGACAATGCTTGAGAAAGCTGGTTTCCCTAGCATTAATACCATCATGATGCAATTACAGATTCGCTTTGCGGGTCATGGGGTTTGCATGTCAGACTATAGGTTGTCAAAGATAATCTTCTGTGGCGAGATGCAGAATGGCAAACGCTCCCAAGGAGGTAAAAAAAAGCACTTTAAAAACACACTAAAAACTTCTTTAAAAGCCTTCAGCATAAACCTCGAAACATGGGAAGATGTTGCAAAAGACTGCACAACCTGGCGCACAGCACTCCGCAGAGGAGCAGTGTCACGCGAGGCTTCTAAAAAGACTGCAGCTGAACAATGGAGACAGACCAGAAAAGCCTGTGAAATATCACCGTTACGTGAAGTGAACTTTCCATGCCCTCAATGCCTACGAGTATGCAGATCCCAAATCGGACTCGTCAGACATCTCCGCACCCATTCACAACCCAGACTCACAGAATATTTGACTAGAGGGACAAACTTAAAAAAAATAATTTTTTTTAAATGGACCTCATCAGTCGTTATGGATGAACAGCAACAACATCTCATCTTATTTCAACATCTCATTTGATGTCATCTCATCTTATATCATCTCTTCTTATGTTATCACATTTCATCTTATGTCAACATCTCATCTTATGTTATCTTGTCTTATGTCATCTCATCTTATGTCATCTCATCTTATGTCCATCTCATCTCATGTCATCTCATCTTATGTCGACATCTATCTTATGTCATCTCATCTGATGTCTGCAACTTCAGGAGAAATGCCAAGAGCAGCAACGGGGGCTGTACATGACTTTCATGGACCTGACTAAGGTTTTCGATATCGTCAACATAGATGGACTTTGGAAGGTCATGGGGAAATTTGGCTGTCCAAGCAAACTCACCAAGATCGTCAAACAATTCCTCGAAGATATGAATGCTCATGTGCTGAGTGATGGGGAAACATCAAATGCCTTTCCTGTGACAAATGGCGTCAAGCAGGGCTGTCTGCTAGCCACAACACTCTTCAGCATAATGTTTGCTGCCATGCTCAGCGCTAGCTATCAGGGTTGTAACCAAAACGGAGTGGAAATAAAATACAAGACTAACGGGAAAACTCTTCAATCTCAGGTGACTGGAAGCACACAACAAGGTAAAGGACACAACCATCTCAAACTTGCTTTTTGCTGAAGATTGTGCCCTTGCTGCCAGCACCGAAAGAGACATGCAGACATATGTGGACAAGTTCTCAGCAGCCTGCGACATGTTTGGTTTTACAATTAATACCAAAAAAAACCGAAGTAATGTTTCAGTCTGCCCTGAGTGATGCATATCTCGACCCAAATATCAGTCAAGAACGAGCGCCTCGAATCAGTAGGCAGCTTCACGTACCTTGGGAGCAATCTTTCCAGGGAAACTACTATTGACTGCGAGGTCAGTAACAGAATCTCCAAGACCAGTGCTGCCTTTGGGAGGCTGCGCAACAGTGTCTAGAATCGGAGACGTCTTAGGTTTGATACGAAACTCAGTCTACCAAGCTGTAGTGCTCCCCACCCTTCTGTATGCCAGTGAGACGTGGACTGTGTACAGCAGGCATGCTAGGAAAATAAACCACTTTCATACAAGGTGCCTCCGTAGATTGTTCAAAATAAAGTGGAAGGATTGGGTACCAGACACCGAGATCCTCATGAAGGCAAAAATCGAACATCCACACACTGTTACAGAAAACCCAGATCAGGTGGGCCAGCCATATTGTGCACATGCCAGACAACAGCATCCAAAAACAACTAATGTATATTGAGCTGAAAGATGGCTTGCGTCAAGCTGGTGGCCAAAAGAAGAGTTTCAAAGACTCCCTCAAAGTATCTATGACACACTTCAGCATCGATGCAAACACATGATAATGTCTCACACAGCACCACAAGGCATGGCCTAGAACCACCATCAGAGGCACCTCCATTGCTGAGGAGTGCCGGACCTTCAAAGCACAGAAAAAACACACTTTGCTTAAAGACAAAACAACTGACATTCAATTCTGACATTACATGCTACATATGTGGAAGGAATTTCCGTACCAGAATTGGACTATACAGCCACCTCCGAATTCACTGGTGAGGTGCAGCACAAGATGTCTGACTGCTGTTG
This sequence comes from Ariolimax columbianus, assembly GCA_036924085.1. Lineage (NCBI taxonomy): Eukaryota > Metazoa > Mollusca > Gastropoda > Stylommatophora > Arionidae > Ariolimax > Ariolimax columbianus. Next base: position 101,338,854 of record JAVGWX010000005.1, on the reverse strand, counting down.
TTATCATCGCTTGCGATGGACAGCTATTATTATTAATGTGTTCAGTCAGTTCCATTCACATGTTGTACACATTTTGTGTGTCTACAGCCAGAATGGAAGATCGCTGACCCCATTTGTACATTCCTATTCTCACTGTTTGTGCTGATCACTACCATCACTATCATGAGAGACATCTTGGTGGTGCTGATGGAAGGTAAGCTGATGAGACAGCCATTATTTGTAAAGTCATTTTTGCTCTTCCACTAGTTGTTGTTTACCTATAATAGCTACACTCATCTCATGTCAGAACAGGTGTGCTGGATAAGTTCATTTCCATGTCTTTATTCATCATTATTCTTTGCATTGCTATTTTCAAAGCTACTAATGCTGAGTTTCTCACTTTTGATGAATTTTCTTTGGTTGTACTCGCTGTAGTGCAATGCAAGGCTTCTAAGCAAGGTCACCACCTCAAGGATCACACTACCTTGTGGATCACAGTGCCTTATGGAATAGGGTGCTGTGATGCAGCAGCATTCCAGGTGGCTGGGAGGTATGATTTTGATCTGAATGTTTTACCTGACCCTGAAATGAGCTGACATCTTCATCTGAATGTTTTATCTGACCCTGGCATGAAGTGGGATCTTGGTCAGAATGTTTTACCTGACACTGATGTGAGGTAGAATGTTGGTCAGAATGTTTTACCTGACACTGATGTGAGGTAGAATGTTGGTCAGAATGTTTTACCTGACTCTGGCAAAAGGTGTGGTCTTGGTCAGTATGTTTCACCTGACAGAGACATCAATCTTTGCATCCATTCTTTACATTAGTTAGTTCTTCTCATTTAACTGGCAAAGGTTCTGTGATTACAATGTAGGTATTTAATTTTTTGTTTGTGGAAAAGCAGAACTGACTTATTTATTGATGTAATTATTGAAATTTAATATTTTCTTCATTAGCCTCATTGTTAATGAAGTTTTCAAACAATCAGTCAATCAAGACCTTTTAATTCCCTGCTAAATAGCAAGGTCTTTAAGTACAAGCAAGTTCTCCTGTCCTGGCCCATCAATTCCAGCTTTGTGCATGTCTTCCCTGTTCCTTTGTGTTCATCTTGAGCTCTTTTCTCCTTGTATTTTAGTTCACCTCTATTTCTCCTGCTTTAGTATTCCAGAACAGAGATTGTCTTGTAATGCTATCAGTGGGTTTCCCATATGTGTGTCCTATCTAATGCTAGCGCCTTTTCTCATTGTTGTGTTCCACTGATATCTTTCTGGATATTTCAACTTTAGCGATCTTATCATAACATCTCAACCTCTTTATTTTACACTGCACTAATTTATAAAAGACTGTAGCTATTTTGTTGCTGTTCTCCATATTTCAGAGCCATACAAGAGAATGAACTTTACATTGGAGTTAAATAATTTTATTTTTGTTTTGAATTTAATTTCTGTTGATATCTATAAGTTCCTCAATGCAATGAAAGTTGGTCTTGCTTTTTGCTGTGAATACTTGGAATGCATTGCCATAGGAAGTGGTGGAGTCAGGGACAATTAATGCATTCAAGAATAGATTGAATGTGCATACTTTTTAGAGCAAGGGAATGAAACTGGTTGTATACAGACTCTGCACAGTCTTCTAAACCAGTATAGCGGTGTTTAGTTAAGTTAAGCTGAAGACCGATGAAGATATATAACAAGACAACAATATTAAAGATTATTGCTGACTAAAATTAAAATAAGACAGACAAGGTTCATTGAACATATACCTTGGAATGAAGCTCTAGAAAACATTATGACAACAGGAAAAAGGGAGATCCAGGAGGCAGATGAAGACAGGACGATGATCCACATGGAATGACAAACTTGACTGGGAAACACAGAGCTCAACAGGCTCCCTCGATCCATACCTCCATGTTTCCTCTCTTTTCCTTATAAGGGCACCTGACATATTAAATGTCATTTAAACGTCTCAATACATTCTGGGCTCCAGAATTTACAAAAATGGCGACTGCTCGAAAGAAATCAGAAGAAGACTAGCTATGGCAATGCAGAGACTGAACAGCCTGAAGAAATTATGGCAGGGCACCAACAAAATGATAACAGTAAAAGTCTTGAGAGCCTGTGTTTTTCCTGTGGCAGCTTATGACTGTGAATCATGGACGATTACCAAATCTTCTAGACAAAGAATCGAATCCTTCGAGTCAAAATGTTACAAAAAGATCCTCAGAATACCCTGGACAGAGAAAAAAACAAATGCAGACATTTGGCAAGAGAACTGGTTTATCAATTCCATTTTGGCTAGAAAATGCAAGTACTTTGGTCACATCAAGAGACACAATGGTCTTGAGAGAACGGTGATGGATGGTATGGTGCCAGGCAAAAGAGGAAGGGGTAGACCAAGAAGACGATGGCACCAAGATATCCAGGAATGTCTGAGTATGACTGTGGCGGAGGCTGGTGTTTTGGCAAGGGAACGAGTTTCTTTCAGACAGACTGTGATGGGAGCGACGTTCTACAAAGGGCATGCTACATGATGATGATACATGGAGATGAGTCTTAAAATCTATGACACCTTACATCTGTCATCATAAGAAAGTTGTATGGCATCATGTAGGTGGGACTTTAGGCGGCATTGTCATTACATAATACATATTTATGCATATTTGATAGTATTACTTCCTGTGTTCGTCTTATTACAATATTGTTGCATCATTTCAGTTTCGTTCATCTGTATCCTTTATTGCCATTCAAATTGTCGTTACTATGAAGCCACTTTGAACAAAAAGTTGTTGTGTATGCGGAAGAATCGGGAGATTGGAAGATCGGCAGGATGAAAATTTGACATTAATAAAACAAATGTTCATCATTGGAGAAATGATTGTAATTTCATATTCTCTTGAAAAGCTCTTCATGGCTCAGAGGATGATATATTACAGGATAATGTACTACAGGCAAAGTCATAGGTACTCAGACTGTCTCAGTCATACTTCTCCTCTCTCCTATAAGGCAACTCTCCTGCCTTGAATCGCAATAGATTTTTTAAATTGTGCAGTCTACGAATTGCCAGTTAATCAATTATAGCGTCAACATTCAAGAGGTGGTCAATGATCGACCCCAGAATGTCACCCATATCTATATTCCCCATTTTTAATTCGTTTGAGGTGAGAACATCAGCTTATCCATCGCCATGAACCTCAGGATGAACAGGACATATGCCCCATGAACATCTTTTGATCATCAAATCTTGTTTGTTCCTAGGCTGAATCTGACCATACTTTGTCTGTATCATTATATTTTTATTGTTCTTTTCATTACTGCTACAACTTCACCTTTTTTTTTTTTTTTTTTTTTAAAACAAACAATCTCTGACCTGTCCTGTTGATTCAGGTACTCCACGAGGCATCAATTTCTCAGAGGTGAGGAACACATTTTTTGAGGTGGAGGGGGTGCTGGACATTCATAACCTCAGAGTCTGGTCGCTCACCATGGACAAAATTGCATTGTCAGTTCATCTAGCTGTTGGTGAGTCTGCATTTAATCCTTAACCCATTGAAAAAATTAGGAATGTAGTCAGATGCACTAGCTCATTGAGCACAAACCAGTACAGCACACACTGCTAAGGGGGTGTGCAAATTATTTGTTTTAAAAATTATCCTTAGCTTTACCATCATGCTGAATGTGATACAGCCAAAATGTGTGGTGCAACCATAATGGGTGGTACAATTGTAATGTGTGGTACAGCCATAATATGTGGTACAGCCATAATGAGCAATAGAATAAGGATAATAATGTTTAAATAAATACTCAAGTTCTTTGCCTCAAGCTGGTTGATGTGATAGGACACAAGCTTGATAACCAGGACATTATTGTTTACTTGCCAAGTTGGACTGGAGAAATTGAACAACAAACAAGAAATTGGCAGGAGGAGGACACTTGAGAGCTATGACCAAAGTGGGTCTACCTTCAGCCCTCAACCTCCTCAGAGTGTCAAGAAGCTGAACATTTTAGAAGTCTTGGCCTACAGGATGATCAGATTACCTCATGTTTTATTGCTCTGCATAGAGTTTTATATTATCATATTATGATGATCCTTCTGGTTCCTCTTTAAACAGAACTGCTATAGAAGTTCGCCTATTTTGGGCCGTCCTCTTAGAGCAGAGTGCTACTATAGAACTCCTATTTTTGGGCCATCCTCTTAGAGCAGAGTGCGGTATCGGAAGCTCTCCTCTTGAGCTTGCTCATAAGACTTGCTGCCCTGATTTCCTCTTCACCATTTCTTCACCATGTGTTCATAGGTTTTTTCACTTTTCTCTGGCCTGATGGGTACAAATCTGTGTTGTTGATTGTTCACCATGGGGAATGAAGACAAATTTCTCTGTTTGTTGATTTGGGATATGGCATGTTAGTGTATGGGTACAAAGGTGACTCACAAGCCTGATGCGGGTCTGGAAAGATCGTGGACAGTATAGGCAGAGAACGTTCACTTCCCGGGAAGTTTTATTTTACAGGCTGTTCTAGCCTGTCTCTGTTGTTCAGCTGCTACTCTTCTGGATGTCTTGCGTGATGCTGTACCTTTTATTAAGAGATGTGTGCCAAGCGATTCGGTCTTATGCAGCAGCATTCCAAGTGTTGGGTATTATGCCTAAGGCTTTTTATGAAGCTTTAAGCATGTCTTTGAATCACTTTTTTTTATTGAGCTACCATGGGATCATTTATCCTTCTGCATCTAACCATTAGTGTATTTTTTGCAGACAATGGTCCTGACATGAGGACTGCATGACCTCCCCAGTGAATTTATGACTGCATCAGAATAGTATTGATGCTAGGGATACCAGCTCTGTCAAATAAAATCTGTCGCAATAACTTCGTCCCCCTCAATAATGGGATAATCTTCAAATCGAGTGAAATAGAGAATATATCGTTTCAAAATTATTTTTTTTATATTCACTCGCACATCTCCCAGTTGAAAATGGACAAGATTGAAGTGACATCTATCTACATTCAAATAAGCACGTACATCCGTTTCCATAGCATTAACCCAGATGTTTATACATGATGTTACCGGTCGCTGTCATTTGATTTTGCACAGTGCCTTCCATAGGCACGTCATTAAACCAAGCACGTTGTAAAGGTTAATGTGTGACCTAGCCAGCACTTTCTCCTCACATCATGTTGCACTGATATCTATCTGGTTCTTTCCAAGAGTTTAATATTAGTAATTATATCATACCATTTCAATCTCTCTTAACTTAACTTAACGTCTTTATACTGGTTTAGAAGACCCTGCAGATTCTGTATACAACCAGTTTCATTTACATCACCTTGCTCTAAAAGCTTAGCACATCCAATTTATTCTTAAATGCATTAACTGTCCCTGCCTCCACTACCTCCCCTGGCAATACATTCCAAGCATTCACCACTCTCTGACTAAATAAATATTTCCTAATATCTAATCTGGACCTCTCTTTAGTCAACTTGTAGCTATGCCTGCTTGTTATTGTGGGTGGCTGTATTTTAAAAAACTTGTTATAGTCTAATTTATCCATTCCTCTGATCATCTTATAAACCTGTATTAAGTCACCACGAATTCTTCTCTCTTCTAGACACTGTAGGCTGGTTTTTCTGAGTCGTTCCTCATAACTGGAATCCCACTATCAGCTTTGTCGCTCTTTTTTGTATTCTTTCCAGCATGTTTATATCCCCTCTATGATAAGGACTCCACGCCTGTACACAATACTCTAATCTAGGTCTAACTAATGCTTTATACAGTTTAACTATCTATTAGGGCAGGCACCCATTTATGAAAAGTCTGTACCTTTTTGGCTGCTATTTTGTTGTTCACCATGTTTCAGAGCCATACAATAGAAAAGACTTTTCATTGAAGTATAACAATTTTATTTGTGTGTTGGACTTAATTTATTTGGTTTTTTTTTCTTGTGTATTCTCTGTCCCAATTTATGTAGGATTTATAAGGATACTTATTCTATTCTGCATCTGACTGCAGTTATGAGACAGAAGAGCAAAGTCATTAATTTGTAACTACTTCATGTAATTATGTGAATAATGTGATAGAGACATATGTTGGTGATGTTCTATTCTGGTTGTGAGACTCTTAAGTGCCATATATCCACATTCTCATCCAACACCTCTTGTGTTCCGTTATTGACAGACAAGCAGTCAGACCCACACAAAGTCCTCAAGTCAGCTTCTGAAGCCATCAAACAGAAGTTCAATATTTCTGAGACCACCATGCAGATTGAGGAGTACGTGATGGAGATGATTGATTGTCAGGACTGCCAGGGTCCAAAACTCTAGGTAACTGGAGGTGTTAAGTAACTGGCATTTTTAATCTACTAAAGTACTTAGACATTTAGTGTCATTAGATTACTGGGTCTTTAGGTAACTGTTGTTGTGTTTTTAAATTACTGGAATTGTTAGGTAACTGGGTCTTCAGATAACTGCAGCATTTTAGTAACTAGGGTCTTTAGGTAAATAGGGTCTTTAGATTACCGAGGTCTTTGAATTTCAGAGCTGAAACAAGAGCTGTTCATGCAGCAACTCAGATTCTTATCAGTCAAAACATAACTAGGAAAACGGTCATTCTAGCAGACTCCAGGACTGTACTCCAAGCCATCTCGGATAAACAAAGATAAGCCTCATACAAGATAGACTGTCACATGAAATAAAATACGACATAGGATTGCTATCTCAAAAAACAGATTTAGTCCTACAATGGATTCAGGCCTACTGTGGGATCCCTGGAAACGAGAAAGCAGATGAGCTCGCAAAAGCCGGAAGTGACGGCAAGCAGACTCCCCATCCACAGAGCTATAAAGAAGCAAAGATATTCATCAAATGATTCATGAGGACAGAATGGAGAGACCAGACAAAATACAAGCCAGAAAATGACAGCATAGACAAACTTGGCAGAGATGGACAGACAAAGATCTTCAGACTCAGAACGGGACATTGTAGACTCAAGGCCGACCTCCACAGAATGGGTCTCAGAGACACTGCCACTTGCGATTGTGGAGCACCCAAGCAAACACCAGAACATATTCTGCAGGACTGCCCTACCTATGCAGACCAAAGAGAGTCAGTCTGGTCTGGGGAGCGACCGTCTACACCTCCACCCGGTGATCCTGGATAACAGGCTGCAGCAGGGCAGACTGGCTAAGGAGAAGGGATCAAAAAGGGAAAAAATTGAATGCTAACCGGATACTCAAAAAATGCTTGCTGAAATCGGATGTGTTGGACCGAAAGGTGAAAATATCGCAGTCAAGCTGTAAACTATGACACAACGCATTCCGTTCTCTGGACTATATTCTGCTACTTAAGCCCTTTCAAGGTTTAGTAGCAGGAGATTGAGAACGAACGAAGCCAAGCCATATGACGTTTGTATGGTCTTGGTTTTTTTCAGTCTATGCCTCTGTAGTGATTACTTTTATTAGCCATTGGTTTCTAAACGTTTATCAAACACAACTGACAGCCATGAAACATTAGCTATTTGTATCTAAACATTAAACAAACAGAACTGACAGCCATGAAACATTAGCTGTTTGTATCTAAACATTTATCAAACACAACTAGCAGTCATGAAACATTAGCTGTTTGTATCTAAACATTTATCAAACAGAACTGACAGCCATGAAACATTAGCTGTTTGTATCTAAACATTAAACAAACACAACTGACAGCCATGAAACATTAGCTGTTTGTATCTAAACATTTGTCAAACACAACTAGCAGTCATGAAACTTATCTACAGTCATTGTCAATCTCAATCAGAAATAGGTTCTCAACAAACACATTTTGAATTGATTCAATCAATTCTTTTATGAGAATATAATGATCTAAAACACCCTGAGTTGTACCTGTGATGGCAGGAATAAGACAACTGTAGCCTTCCACTTTACATAATATTATTTTTATTGAAAAAAAACCATTACAAATGATTGGATTTAGACTTACTGTTGTTTCTTGTTGTTGTGAAAAGCTACACAAACTGAGTTCTTCATGATTGATGAACTGTCTTTTGTAGTGAATTAGTAGTAGCTCTTCTTACATAGTGTTTACTGGTGAAGGTCTACCTCCAAGTTGTAGACCAATGCATAACTTCGCAGCAGGCTCACTACTATGTGGATCACAGTTTTTATCCCCACATAGTTGGCCTGGCTGCTGAAACACAATCTGTTTCCAGAACACGTGGTCAGTATGTTTCACCTGATGTGAGATAGGATCTTGGTTAGTATGTTTCACCTGATGTGAGATAGGATCTTGGTCAGTATGTTTCACCTGATGTGAGATAGGATCTTGGTCAGTATGTTTCACCTGATAGGAGATAGGATCTTGGTCAGTATGTTTCACCTGATATGAGATAGGATCTTGGTCAGTATGTTTCACCTGATGTGTTTGTCAACTATGGATTAGCAATTTGGATTTGGAAGAAATTTTCAAGAAATAATGTCTGGAAGGTGGCATAGCCTAGTGGTTAGTGGCACAGCTCACAAACCAAACTTGCGTGTGTTCGGATTAATTATTGGCACAGTCGTACTCCTATTGGAAATTAACTCAGTTTTGTTAAACTGTGCTGATGTCAGATGTACTGCACTGTAAGTTGCAAAACATAGTACAAAGCAGTTCGCCTTAGGAAACAAGGCAAGCGGCATAACAAAATTCCTAATAGACGGACAACACTAGTAAACTCATCTAGGATAGAATACTTTAGAACTCATAAACTCTTCCCCCCGCCCCCCTCCCACCTCCTCCCCTCCCAACAAATTAGAAATAGAATAGTTTTGTTAGACACCAAATGAAGAGGTAAAATGTATTTCGGTGTTGGCTAAAACTATTACAAATGTAATTACAGCCTTGGCTAAAACTATTATAAATTTAATTACAGCCTGCCTTGTCTAAAACCATTGTAAATGTATTTATGGCCTTGGCTAAAACTATTACAAATGTAATCACAGCTTGCCTTGTCTAAAACCATTGTAAATGTATTTATGGCCTTTTCTAAAACCATTGTAAATGTATTTATGGCCTTGTCTAAAACCATTGTAAATGTATTTATGGACTTGGCTAAAACTATTACAAATGTAATCACAGCCTGCCTTGTCTAAAACCATTGTAAATGTATTTATGGCCTTGGCTAAAACTATTACAAATGTAATCACAGCTTGCCTTGTCTAAAACCATTGTAAATGTATTTATGGCCTTTTCTAAAACCATTGTAAATGTATTTATGGCCTTGTCTAAAACCATTGTAAATGTATTTATGGACTTGGCTAAAACTATTACAAATGTAATCACAGCCTGCCTTGTCTAAAACCATTGTAAATGTATTTATGGACTTGGCTAAAACTATTACAAATGTAATCACAGCCTGCATTTTCTAAAACTATTGTAAATGTATTTACGGCCTTGTCTAAAACCATTGTAAATGTATTTATTGCCTTGTCTAAAACCATTGTAAATGTATTTATGGCCTTGTCTAAAACCATTGTAAATGTATTTACGGCCTTGTCTAAAACCATTGTAAATGTATTTATTGCCTTGTCTAAAACCGTTGTAAATGTATTTATTGCCTTGTCTAAAACCATTGTAAATGTATTTATTGCCTTGTCTAAAACCATTGTAAATGTATTTATGGCCTTGGCTAAAATCTTGACAACATTCTTTCTCTCCAGCAGGAGTCCTTGAAATAATTGGAAAGTTTCAAGATAGAGAGATTGAAATGGTAGGTTCAGATTATTAACTTTTTGGTAATAATCAGACGGATACAAGTTGAACATGAGAGGGAACCAGATGACAGCATTGCAAAGTAGCCTCGCATCTGGAAACTCCAGGGTAAGAGATATAGAGAAAGACCAAAACCTTAATAGAGAAGAGAGCTTGAGGCAGAGATAACGGTACAGGGAAGATGGGAATGAACTGATGGCCCAGTGCAGCAGGACTTGGCGTGTATTTGTTGAAGACCTGAAAGGTTATTATTGATTGATCTCAGGGAACCCTGGCAACTAAAAATGTTTCCACAAATCATGATTGATAAGCATGATTAGTTCTATGCAGTTGTGATTGATTTTAATTATTTCTATATACAACACATAAGTTTATTAGCAGTGTTGTATCGTCAAGCTACTAAAATCCTAGAACAAAATAAAATGAATGGAGAATATCACTATTAATTGTGTACAGACATACACAGCTGCTCAGTTTCTGCCACAACTGAGAGGAAACCTGATTTTCATTATAGTCAGCTTTTTCTGAGGTGCTAGGTCAGTGATCATCACGCTTGGTGGCATCTGTAAGGGAATCAACAAACTGCCTGCACTTCACCTGGTGTGCATGCATCCTTCAAATGGTACCCAAGCACTTATTCATTATTTACATTTCAGTTTCTGCAGTTCTTTGCCAAGTTGTCTTAGGTGAGCCTTTCTTTCACCTTCCCTCTGAAGCCTATACCACAGCAGTCCTAGTGATGGTGCCAGTGTCTTTCCTTAAGACATGGCCAATCTAATTTCAGCGATGACCAGTTATGATGTTGGGCATGACATCTTGGTTGCAATGAACGAGCATGTTTTTGGTTGCAATGAACGAGCAGTTTTTGGCTGCAATGAACAAGCAGTTTTTGGCTGCAATGAGCAAGCAGTTTTTGGTTGCAATGAACAAGCAATTTTTTATTGCTCTGGGAAAGAAGTTTTTCTTTGCTCTATGAAAGCAGTTTTTGGTTGCTCTGGGCAAGCAATTTTTAATTGCTCTGGGAAAGCAATTCTCAGTTGGGGATGGCATTTGACCAGAAAGTTTGAGACAGGATGTGTGGAAAGACGACGATTCTGATATTTTTGTTTTCTGTTACTCTCCAACACTCAGCACTATACAGAGGCACAGAAAGTAGACAACTCTTCTATATTCTTAGTTTCATGTTTGTACTGTATTGCCAAGACTTCTAAAATCTAAACATTGTTTAAGCTAGCAAAAGCTATTTTGACTTCATTCATTTTATGTCTTTTGCTTGTTGCACTGTCTGATGTAGTTGTGCTTCTAGGGTATGTAAATATGTCTACCTGTGCTAGTTCTTCAATACATTAAAGTAGATAACGATGTTTAACGGAATCCTTAGAAACAATTTGTTGAACCATTGGGTTCAACAGAACACAGGTTTAGGAACCATGCATCACACCTAATGTTTTTGTTGGGGTCTAATTAATACTTTTTGTCTATCTTCATCTCAGGCCTGTCTGATTTGACCCACAGCAAGTGCTGATCATTGATGGTTAGAGGTGGTTGTTGATATTGTGAGGAGATTGTTGTGGAAGTACTTGATCTCTTGAGGTCTGTGTTGATAGGGTGAGGAGGCTGTTGGAATAGTTGTTGATTGGGTTATGGCTAACAAGATGGCTAGACTACGATTCCTTCAACTGTGATCTGCAACCACTTGGAGATATTGCAAGAATCAATACAAATACTTCCTAAGGGATTTACCAACTGCTCAAGTTGAAGAGACTCCAAGCCAGGTCTTTTTTTCCAACCATGATTTTATTGCATGGTGTTGTTCCAACCAAACTCTTAACCTGTTCTGTCTCACTATTTCCTTTTTTTTTTAAAATGTATATTACTTTTGTATATCTTATTTTCAATTATTAAATTGTTAGAATTTGTGTGTGTAAATTTGTCCTTTTTTTACGTTTTTTGAAAAAGCATCTAATTTCTTACTGATGATTGTTCCAATTTCACCATAGGAAATAGAGGTTTTCTAAATCATTCATGTATCTTGGTAGTAATTTAGACAAGGTAAGAGATACAAATAAAGATATCAAAATAAGAATACAAAAGGTAGGACCAGCTTTCATTGTATTGGGAACTTATGGAAATCAAAAGAAATTAAGTTCAACACAGAAGTCAAAATCTTCAACTCAAATGTACGTCCATTCTATTGTTTTGCTCTGAAACATGGAGAACAACAAAAACATTTTAAAAAAGATACAGACTTTCATAAATTGGTGCATGCAACAATAGATAGATTGAAATGGTATGATAAGATCAGTAAAGTGGAACTGTTGCACAGAACATATATCAGTGGACAATGTCATGAGGAGAAGGCATTGGATAGGACACACATTAAGGAAACCAGCTGAAAGAATTACAGGACGGCATGTTCTGGAGTCCCCAAGGTGAAAAATAGAGGGAGACCATAATACACATAGAAGAGAGATACAAAATAAACATAAAGGGAACACGGACACAGCTAAAACTTGTGGCTCAGAACAGGAAGACAAGACATGAGGGAAGACCTATGCTTCATATTAAGCTGAAAGGTTTTGCTTTTGATTTCTTCATCTTCTTCTTTGTTTGTTCTCAAACTTCCACTACCAAACCCTGAAAAGAGCTTTGCAAGTAGCAGGATATTGTCCAGAGAACAGAATGTGTTGTGTCGTAGTTTACAGCTTGACTGCAATATTTGCACGTTTCGGTCCAAAGCATCTGACTTCAGCAGGCATTTTTGGGTACTGGGTTAGCCTTCCCTCTTCAATCCGTTCTCTTTATCCAGTCTGCTCTGTTGCAGCCTGTTATCCAGGATCACAGCGTGGAGGTGTAAAAGGGTCTTGGCAGCTCGGGTTTGCTGGCCCTGACGCTAGCAGTCAGCTGTGGATCGCTGCAGCTAATGCACTGCTCAGCATCTTGATCCCGCTTTTGATTTGATAGTTTTCACAAGATGTGGTAGCTGGTCCCATAGCCAACCCTCCTTAGTTCCCTCATACAACATGTTCTCAGTCTGACAAATTCGCTCCTCTTCTACCATGGGGTGTACAAGTCTTCATTTCCTTATCTTGTAGCTTATCATTTTAACAGGATAAGAATCTTGTAGCTTATAGTTTCTACACAATGAGGTAGCCAGTCCAACCCTCCCTTGTCATCTGCAAGATTATAGTTTGACTAATCTCTTCTCCTCTTCCTGGGAATACACAAGCATCATCCAGGCATTAGTTCCTCTCTTTTCTCTTGAATTAAATGTTATTGTTTGAAGTTTTGTTCATTATGTTAACATTGTTACATTGTATTCTAAATTCACATTTTTTTACATTTTTCTAAAAGCATCTCAGAAGTGGAACTTAACGTCTTTATACTGGTTTAGAATACCGCAGAGTCTATATACAACCAATTTCTTTTACATTTTCTTGACCTAAAAATTATGTGTATCCAATCTATTTTTGAATTCATTAATTGTCCCTGCCTCCACTATTTCTTGTTGCAATGCATTCAAAGCATTCACCACTCTCTGACTAACAAAATATTTACTAATATCTAGAGCTTAAATGAAAACAATCGTCTACTCGTCTGTGATGAGTAAAAATATTTGATTGACGAGTGAAATAAAATCAGTTTTTTAATCATTACTAAATGACGTTTGCAATATTATTATCGATATTACGGTTTGAATAGATCAGTCATAAACTATGGATATAAGTACGTATCGACTCTCAGAACGAGAATGCCGATATTACTCTGACTGAAGTGTAGATAAGCTATGGATATGACTATATAATGATTCTCTTGTAATGTGATATCGATATCGCAATCTGTACAGGACTGCTATGTGGTGGTAGTCTTGTTATGGGGCCAAATCATTTTAGTTACTGTCTTTTGATGTAGTCTAATACTGGTGTTGTTCCCAGCAGTATCCTAAATTCATAGCTCATGTCTCTTCTTGTTACACCCAATATTTTTTGCAGGAATTTCATTTCTGATGTTACGATTTGTTGTCATTCAACTGATGTTAGAGTCCAGTTTTGACATTTGTAACGTAGTGGTGGGACGAAAATAATCTCAAACCTTGACTCCTTCCAGTTGAAATGTTATAGAGAGGTCCTCAGAATACTGCAGAATGAAAAAATAAGAATGCAGAAACTCAACAAGAGTTGGACATAGAAGAGAACTGGTTCATAAATTTCATCATGAACAGAAAATTGAAAAACTTTGACATCAAAAGGCATAACGGTCTTGAGAGAACGGTAATGGAAGGTATGGTGCCGGGCAATACAGGCAGACCAAGATGATGACGGCATCAAGGAATGTTAGGGAATGACTCTAGAGCAGAATGAATGTTTGGCAAGAGATCGAGTTTCTATCAGACTGGCAATGATGAGAGAGACGTTCTGCAAAGGACATGCTACATGAGGATTAAAAACATCAAAAATATACAAACTTGGTGGACGACCGCATAGTTTTCTTCAATTTAGATTTGAGTGGGCAATAAATAAAATTTACCCTCACAAAAGTTAAAAAAGTGGGTGCCAGGTACAAAAAGGTGGTTAATGGGTTTAAAGAACTATTTCGTCACAAGATTTTTAAGTTTCACAACATATCAGCTCCACACATGCGATGAATGGAAGCATTAGGTGTTCAAGAACACCCAGAAAATTCTTCTGTGGCAAAGTATCTAAATAGGATGGATGAAAAAATGTTTTTTCATTTAGAAATATTATTTAATATAAGTTATTGTATTGCCAAAATAATAAGCTCTTTAATGATATTAGAGGTATTGCGGAGCTTGTTGATAAGCTTAATGTGGAAGTACTGGACAAATATATAAATAATAAACATTGTATGGAGTTTTACATTGCACAAAATGTGAAGGAAGATGTTGTGGCTGACACTAAAGTCTCAGAGTTTGTTTCTGCATTATTTAGATGGTTCCACGGATAGGTCTGACGTGGAGGAATGTATTATTTACGTTAGATACATAAATGCCAGCAGTGTCAAGGAATCATATTTAGCCATTGCTCCCTTAGCAAATAGCACTGCTTCAGACTACCTAGGCAGCATAGACAGGAAACTTCAAAAGGTGAACTTGGATTTGGAGATATGAAAAATGTTTAGTTGACCTGGCAACTGATGGAGTGCCTTTCATGATAAGAGGGCATTAATGGTTTAGCAATTGAAATCATTGATTGTATAGATCATGTTATAACTGTTCATTGTTTTGCCCACAAACTTCAGTGTTAAGTGTGCAGAAGTCACTTAAAGAAGTATCCTACATTAATTAAATTGACCATTGCCTAATTTCTGTTTACAAATTTTACAATAAGTCAAGTAAAAAGCAAAAGCAGTTGTCACAAACAGCAGAAGTTATGTCAACAAAACTGTTGAAATTGCATACAGTGATGGGTAGCCAGCAAAGTGGGAACCATCAAAGCTGCCATTCTAGACTGGAGATCTCTTGTGAGCTGTGAGAAGTAGAGCAGCAGCAACAAAGCTAAAGGCATTCTGATGACATTTTAAAAATATAGAATCTGAAGAACATTGTATTCTCGCCAATATTTATTTTTTCTTTTGAAACAATTTTATATCAGAAAACAACTATTAATCTTGAGGAGCTGAAAAATAATTCAGAACCTATGGAGAATGAATTTCTAAATGGAATGACTGGGATGTACAGTGAAATCCAGCTAAGTGAAATTGTAAATGGACAAAACGCGTTTGAATGTAATAGAACGGAAATTATTGAAAAGGGAACATTTTTTTTTAAATCCCGGCCACAGATGTCAATATCTATGTCAATATTTAATATTTTTACATGTCAGAAAGTTCCTTGGAAAGTTTTGGTAGAAAGAAAGTAACAGTACTTGCATCTTATTACGAAGACCTTTTGCAGCATGAGGGCAAAGAAGACACAGTTCAGAAAGCCCTGAGTGAATTCTATGAATTTAAAATATGGGAAAAGGTCGTCATCAATAGATCTACTAAGAAAGGCAAAGTCCCCATGGTGATAGGTTTCAGTTGTTAAAGCTTCACTACCACAATTTAAACCTACTGAAGTCATCAATAAATGGTACTTCAGTGTTAAAACTACCAGGCATGTTCAAGGACACAAACGCCATGCTTCTTAAAGTACCACCTTTTCTCTTAAAAAGAAATAGGCTAATATTGTTTAAGTAATACAATATAATTTGATTGTTACACATTGTTATATAGAAATAGGAGTGAATGAGCACCGAGTTTAAATTTGTTCACATAAATTACATGACTGTAGTCTGACCATGCTGACTGGTAACAAAAATTACATGACTGTAGTCTGACCATGCTGACTGGTAACAAAAATTGCATGGCTGTAATCTGACGGGCATGCTGACTAGTAACATATATTGCATGACTGTAGTTCGACCATGCTGACTGGTAACATATATTGCATGACTGTAGTCCGACCATGCTGACTGGTAACATAAATTACATGGCTGTAGTCTGACTATGCTGACTGGTAACATAAATTACATGGCTGTAGTCTGACTATGCTGACTGGTAACATAAATTACATGACTGTAGTCTGACTATGCTGACTGGTAACATATATTGCATGGCTGTAGTCTGACTATGCTGACTGGTAACATATATTGCATGTCTGTAGTCCGACCATGCTGACTGGTAACATAAATTGCATGACTGTAGTCCGACCATGCTGAATGGCGACATTTTTGACTGACTGGTGAGAGATACCCTAAGAATTTTCACGCCCTGCTAGTATCTATATAAATGTCGTAGCATGGGGCAAAACTTTTACTGGGTTCTTTCCATGAAGCCTGCACAAAAGATTTGTTGTATTAATGCCATAATTTTGTGGATGTGGGGGCCACCTACTGCAACAAGTGGAAGGCTGCTAGCCCAACACGTAACCCTCTTAAATCACCTTCTGCAACAAGTGAAAGGTTTCTAGCCCAACACGTAACCCTCTTAAATCACCTTCTGCAACAAGTGAAAGGTTGCTAGCCCAACACGTAACCCACTTGAATCACCTTCTGCAATAATTGAAAGGTTGCTAGTTCTAAACCTAACCCACTTGAATCACCTTCTGCAACAAGTGAAAGGTTGCTAACTCTAAACCTAGCCCACTTGAATCACCTTCTGCAACAAGTGAAAGGTTGCTAACTCTAAACCTAACCCACTTGAATCACCTTCTGCAATAATTGAAAGGTTGCTAGTTCTAAACCTAACCCACTTGAAAATCACCTTCTGCAACAAGTGAAAGGTTGCTAACTCTAAACCTAACCCACTTGAATCACCTTCTGCAACAAGTGAAAGGTTGCTAGCTAAACACAACCCTCTTGAATCACCTTCTGCAACAAGATTTGAAGACTGCAGTGACCCTTGTCTTTGTTCCTAGGGATCCCCATGGATGATACTTGAGGTGTACCAGACTGGTATTCCAGTTTTTGCAGCATGTTTCTCTTGTTTAACATTCCATGATTGTTGATTGTTAAAACTTTAACTCTTTTTGCTCATTATTTCACAGTGTATTTTATCTTTTTTATTTCTTCTTTGTCACTTTAAAAAACCACAAACACATAAACTCGGCAGTCTGTCTCAGACTTCTGTTATCACCATACAGTTTGTCTTTCAAATAGATTGTGATGAGATTTGATATTCAGTGCCATGAGGCATGACACATGTGACATTCCCTTTGTAGTTAACTACTAGAATTAGCTTTCTTTCATAGTGTAGGTTTATTTGATTCATCTGCGTAATTCTCATAATGTTGATTAATGTATTTCAGTTGATTCACCTATGTAATTTTCATTACTGGATTACTTGATGACCCGTTCCTCAGAGGCGGTTACGCCACTGCAGGTCCCAACTCTGTTTCCATTGTTTTCTGTCGTGGGCCTGATGGACCAGTGGGTGATAAGTTTCCCGTCTTTAGCATCGTAGATATTGTTCCTGAGTTTGAGGTCCCAACTCTGTTTCCATTGTTTTCTGTCGTGGGCCTGATGGACCAGTGGGTGATAAGTTTCCCGTCTTTAGCATCGTAGATATTGTTCCTGGGTTTGAGGGAGTCAGGCCAGCGTGTAAGTTGTCTTCCTCGTAGTCGTCTTCTGTCTCATGGGTACCAGATTGCATTCGCTGTACTCCAACGGACATCTGTTCTCCAAAGCAGGTGACCAACCCAGCAATGCTTTGCCTTGTCTGCCTTATGTAATTCTCATAATGTTGATAAATGTATTTAAGTCTATTCATCTGTGTAATTCCCATTTTGATAAATGTATTCAAGTCTATTCATCTTGTGTAATTCCCATGTTTATAAATGTACGTAAGAAACTGTTTAAAAAATGTGAAGGTATATTTATTCTCATGTATGTTTAACATCTTGATAACGTAAGCAAATGGTTAGTTGGAGGCTTCCATTGTAACAACTTATATGAGCTGGAATGATCAATTCCTTTCCTCCTTAGCTTTATTATAAGGTCAAGGTCGTCCTATAGCAGACACTGTTGTTGGAGATGAACCAAAATATCATAGGGGCCACTTGCGGGAAGCCTGCGACAAAGAGATAGTACAATGTTTGTCAAACTTTCAGGCACCTGTACGGATCTACTGTACTTGTCATGACAAGTATCTCCACAGAGCTGTCATCATAGAAAGCACCTGTACTGGAAACATTAGATTTACATAAGGAGGGCAATCTAAGAACAAATAAAGATCATCATTTAGAAAGACCCAACAATCAAAGATCATCATTTAGAAAGACCCAACAATCAAAGATCATCATTTAGAAAGACCCAACAATCAAAGATCATCATTTAGAAAGACCCAACAATCAAAGATCATCATTTAGAAAGACCCAACAATCAAAGATCATCATTTAGAAAGACCCAACAATCAAAGATCATCATTTAGAAAGACCCAACAATCAAAGGTCATCATTTAGAAAGACCCAACAATCAAAGGTCATCATTTAGAAAGACCCAACAATCAAAGGTCATCATTTAGAAAGACCCAACAATCAAAGGTCATCATTTAGAAAGACCCAACAATCAAAGGTCATCATTTAGAAAGACCCAACAATCAAAGGTCATCATTTAGAAAGACCCAACAATCAAAGGTCATCATTTAGAAAGCCCCAACAATCAAAGGTCATCATTTAGAAAGATCCAACAATCAAAGGTCATCATTTAGAAAGACCCAACAATCAAAGGTCATTTAGAAAGACCCAACAATCAAAGGTCATTTAGAAAGACCCAACAATCAAAGGTCATCATTTAGAAAGACCCAACAATCAAAGGTCATCATTTAGAAAGACCCAACAGTCATTCATTATTTAGAAAGACCCAACAATCAAAGATTATCATTTAGAAAGATCCAACTATAAAATATTATCATTTAGAAAGACCCAACTATCAAAGATCATCATTTAGAAAGGCTCAAAGATCATCATCTAGAATGACCCAACAATCAGACTATCATCTAGAATGACCCAACAATCAGACTATCATTTATAATGACCCAACAATCAAATATCATCATTTAGAAAGACCAAGCAATCAATGAATCAGTAACCCACTGATTGTCAAAAGCATTCTTCTTCATTTTTGACATTTGCCCTGACAAAGATGTTGTCGCAGTTTACAGTGAGTCTTCTACAACATCAGTGCCTTCTATGGGGTTACATTTCAATCAAAACCTTTCCAGTTCTCTGTGGAGCACAGGTCTTCAATAAATACATAGCATGTCATCAAACATTGACATATAAGTTTTCTTGGCTTAAAATTTTACACCAACACCAGCCGGCGAGAAAGGGACCTGATCACCCACAAAAGCTGAGACTTGGTATTAGCAGGGCAGTGGCCCAGTTGTTATTTCTGTCCCACACACAGGTAAACCTGTACTCCAAAGGAATTAGACTAGGCATTGAATTGTGTCTTAGACATGTTCTCAGTATAGCAGTGGGCCTATTATTAACCATGTCACAAAATACATTTTAGACTATGCTACTAATCATCTTGAACCACACACTGTCAGTATGGCAGTGGTTCTATTATTATCCATATCACAAAATGTTTTGAACCACACTTAACTTAACGTCTTTATAGTGGTTTAGAAGACCCTGCAGAGTCTGTATACAACCAGTTACATTTATATCACCTTGCTCAACCACATCGAGGTCCCTGCAGATAGGCATACAGACATTAGTGAAGAGCTAATGGGGCACGACAACATCAATACGGCACCTGAAGAGCACATGATGGCCAAATTAACAATGAGCGAAATGGAAGAGGCTATGAGAACATTAAAGAAAAGGAAATCTCCCGGAAAAGACGGGATAACAAACGAAATGCTGATGGGGCTGGGCCAAACAGCGAAGAGGAAACTGCTATCGGTCCTGAACCAAAGCTGGAGAAGGGGAATTGTACCCCAGGCATGGAAAGACGCAGTACTGGTACCAGTACCAAAAACAGGAAAGGACAATACAGATCCAAATGGATACAGGCCCATCAGCCTACTGAGCTGTGTCGGCAAGCTGATGGAACGTATGATAAACACCAGACTGATGTGGCATCTGGAAGAAAAACGAATACTAATTCCACAGCAAGCCGGCTTTAGACAGCACAGATCCACTGAGGACCAGGTCATCCTCATAGCCCAGGAAATAGAAGATGCCTACCAGGCACAGAAACACACAGTAGCTGTTTGGGTGGATCTGGAAAAGGCATTTGACAAAGTCTGGAAAGACGGACTTAGAGTCAAGCTAAGAAGAAGTGATGTTTGTGGGAAAATGTACAAGTGGATCAACCACTACCTCAAACAAAGAACGGCCAGAGTCCAAGTACAAAGGCAGATAAGCAAAAAGGTGACACTCGAGCAGGGAGTACCCCAAGGAGGAGTACTGTCACCCACACTCTTCCTGGTATATATAAACGACATTACAGAGAATATACCAAGGAGAGTCCATAGCTCAATGTTTGCAGACGATCTGGCTATGTGGACCTCTGAAAAGAATCTCACCATAGCAAGAAATCGGATGCAGCAGGCCCTAACATCGCTGGAAGAGTGGGCGAACTCATGGCTGGTCAAAATAAACGAGGAGAAAACCACATGCACAATATTCTCGCTTTCAATAAAACCCCAAAATACCAAATTAAGTTTAAATGGCAAATTCCTGCAGCCAAACGACAACCCAACCTATCTGGGAGTCACATTTGATCGGCGCATGACATGGAAAAGTCAGATCGAGAGAAACCGAATGAGAGCCAGAGAAAGAATGGCAATCATGAGGAAACTTGCTGGCACAAGCTGGGGAGCAGATGAAGGCATACTAAAGAAACTGTACACTGGAAGAGTGAGACCAGTTCTCGAGTATGGCATTGCGGCATGGACAACAGCAGCAAAGGCGAACTTCGATAAAGTTAGCAAACTTCAAAACCAAGCCATGAGAGTATAACAGGTGGCATGAAGTCAACGCCAATTGTAGAACTTGAAAAGATTACAAAACTGCAATTCATGACCGATAGAAGAGACTGCAGAGCCCAGCTGCAGTCAGAAAAACTCCGAAGACTGACTGACCATCCAATGCACCAGAGACTAAACAATTTGGGAAATGGGAAACTAAAGCGGAGAAACTTTGCAGAAATAGCCAAAGCAAAGATGCACGAAGATCCCATAAACGCACTAACAACACCAAAACGCATCACTACTGTACGAAAACCTACCTGGAGGCAGGATATATTTCCAGAGGTGGTAGAAAATATACCAGGTATTGGAAACAAAAACTGCCAGACTGAAAAAGAAAGGAGAGATACTACCCTAAGCTTTATATCGAAAAGCTACCCAAGCATGGACTGGACCCATGCATACACCGACGGTTCTGTAACAACCACTACACAGAACGGAGGGGCAGGAGCATTCCTGAACCTACCAAATGGCAGACAAATAACACTGTCATTCGCTACTGGTAAGTACACAAGCAATTTCAGAGCGGAGGCAGAGGCACTGAGGGCGGCAGTGGAAGAAATGGTGACACACAAAGAAAATGAAAGCCATATAGTCCTGCTTACAGATGCTCTCGCCGTAGTCACAGCGCTAAAAAGCCAGAAAAACACTGAGCTTAATGACTTAAGAGCAGCACTCTGCAAACTGTGCCAGCAGTCCGCACCAAAAAGGGTAGTGGTACAGTGGGTCCCATCACACTGCAACATCCAAGGCAACGAGGAGGCAGACAGACTGGCAAAAGAAGGTGCAAGACTACCACAAACAGATACTAGTATGACCTACGAAGAGTCAAAACGGCTTATCAAAGCCAGATACATGACCAAATGGGAAACCGAACATACTGGTTACACCAAAAACGATGCCTATTACCAGTTGAACCGAAGAGAGCAGGTCGTTGTCTTCATACTTCGCACTGGCCACAATAGACTGAGGTACCACCTATTCAAAAAATTGTAGATAGGTGGTACCGGTAAAATGACCGCTGAACATCTGCTGCAGAACTGCCCGACATACGAGGATCAGAGAGAGAAGATGTGGCCATCACCAGTGGAACTGCAAGACAAGCTCTATGGCAGCGGCGACAGCCTCAGGATGACCGCCGCTTTTTTCGAAAAAATAATGGTTACTGTCTGACTGCGTACGACGAAGAAGCTCTAAAAGCTATGAACATCCAGTTTATTCTTAAATGCATTAACTGTCCCTGCCTACACTACCTCCCCTGGCAATGCATTCCATGCAGACACCGCTCAATGACTAAAAAAAATATTTCCTAATATCTAATCTGGACCTCTCTTTAGTCAGCTTGTAGCTATGCCATCTTGTCATTGTGGGTGGCTGAATTTTAAAAAAAACTTGTTATAGTTTAATTTATCCATTCCTCTGATCATCTTATAAGCCTGTATTAAGTCACCACGAATTCTTCTCTCTTCTAGACACTGTAGGCCGGTTTTTCTGAGTCTTTCCTCATAACTGTAATTCTGGAATCCCACTATCATCTTTGTCGCTCGTTTTTGTATTCTTTCCAGCATGTTTATATCCCCTCTATGATAAGGACTCCACACCTGTACACAGTACTCCAATCTAGGTCTAACTAAAGCTTTATACAGTTTGACTATCACTTCCTTGCTCCTGTGTTTAATATTTCTTTTTATGATACCTAACATTGCATTTGCCTTTTTCACTGCTACCTTAACTTGCTCACTCACCTTTCCTGTATGATCTATTATAACCCCTAGGTCCCTTTCCTTATCTATCTTTTTAATATTATTCTCTCCCATTCTGTAATTATGTTCCATATTTGATCTACCCATGTGGATGACTGCACATTCATCTACATTAAACTCCATTTGCCAGCTTACAGACAATTCTCGAATTTTATCTAAATCCGATCTCAATATATCCACTTCCGCTTTAAATGAGACACTACTGCATAGTTTTGTGTCATTAGCAAATTTTGCAATCATGGATCCCATAAAAAAACTATGCAAAATCTAGATAAATAACGTCCTCTGGCTCCCCTTTATCTATCATTTTGGTAACCTCCTCCATGAATTCTAATAGATTTTTTAAGCATGATCTCCCTCTAGTAAACCCATGCTGACTATTTCTAATTAGATTAAATTTGTCTAAATGCATTACAAAGTTTTCTTTGATTATTGACTAACAATTTACAGACTATGCTCGTTAAACTCACCGGTCTATAATTCGCTGGATCAGATTTTTGCCTTTTTTTAATAAGGGGATCACTCCTGCATCTTTCCAATCCCGTGGAACAATCCCTTTTGTAAGTGATTGAGAACATAATATAGCCAATGGTTTTGCTAGTTGGTCTCTAATTTCATACAACAATTTTGGATGAATACCATTTTGACCTGGACATTTATCCACTTTCAACTCCAATTTTTTAAAAACCATTTCTTCTGTAATACAGATTGATCTTAATCCCGCTGTATCCATGTCTCTTTGAAAAATATCTATAGGCTCTGGGATCTTGGAGCAGTCCTCTTTTGTGTAGACTGTGCCAAAGTACTGATTGAGCAGATTAGCTGCCTCCCTATTCTCACTTATTATTTTCCCTGTACTGTCTATGAGAGGGCCTACTTTGTCTTTCGCTCTTTGTTTATTTCTAACATAAGAGATGAAGCTTTTACTGTCAGTCTTGATCCTCTGAGCAAGTTTTTTTTTTAAGTCTGTTTTTGCTGTTTTATTCACTTTCTGAGATATGTTCTGTTTGTCCAAATATTTTAAATATGTTTCTTTTGATTTACCTGCCTCAATATATTTTTTCCATGCTTTATTTTTTGCTCTTCTACATTTCACTACAAATCTAGTTATCCACTGTTTACGCTTAAGGTCTACCTCCCTACATGGAACACATTCCTCTTTTAGCGTTTCTAGAACTGTTTTAAAACTCTCCAACTTCTGTTCAACATCTGTTCCAACGACAATATCTTTCCAGATTATATGGTTCACTGCCTCTTTCATCCTCTTAACATCTGCCTTAGAGTAGTCATATGTTCGCGTGTTTATGTTTACTTCTTTCCCTGCAATAAGATCCCAACAGATGATTTTAACCACACGCTGTCAGTAGGGCATGAAGTGTTGAACCACACACTGTCAGTAGGGCATAAAGTGCTGGACCACACTACTAACCATCTTTAACCACACGCTGTCAGTAGGGCATGAAGTGTTGGACCATACGCTGTCATTAAGGCATGAAGTGTTGGACCACATGCTGTCATTAAGGCATGAAGTGTTGGACCACACGCTGTCAGTAGGGCATGAAGTGTTGACCACATGCTGTCAGTAGGGCATGAAGTGTTGGACCACACGCTGTCAGTAGGGCATGAAGTGTTGGACCACACGCTGTCAGTAGGGCATGAAGTGTTGACCACATGCTGTCAGTAGGGCATGACATGTTGACCACATGCTGTCAGTAGGGCATGAAGTGTTGACCACATGCTGTCATTAAGGCATGAAGTGTTGGACTACACTACTAAACATCTTTAACAACATGCTGTCAGTGTGTCAATGTCCCTACCTCTGTCACACCTAAAGAGAGAGCCCTCCCTAAAAAGACTCTACATGTATAGCCGTTAGTTATCTATATAAAATGCTAAAACATATGATGGAATAAAGTGACCTTGACCTCATATCTTGAAGATGTTTGTTGTTGATAGAATCAACTATTTCATCATCATCATGTAATCTCATTCGTTGTTTATCATGAAACGGACATTATACTACGTTGTCACGTCTTTACAATATCTGTTATTGCGCCTTTCGATCCCACACATCCGCCTTCGATATAAAACATATTTGTTTGGAGCTAGTTGACTTACCTCTTCGAAATCTCATGTCTCATCCAGACTGCATGGATGGTGCCCGTTTCCAGGGCTGCTAGTTGCAGGAGAATAGTCTCGTGTCATGTTGTTTAGCGCTGACAACCGATTACTTTTAGCACCACCTGTCTGTTGAGTATTTCAAAACTTCAGTTATTTACTTTCACCCTTCCACTGTGGGATGTTATCTCACAGCTTTCGTCTCAATTTTTCTCAGTATCTCTTGTCCTTGATATGTTCCATTGTCACAATGTTTTGCAGACCATCATTCTTGAGAACTTGTCCAATAATCTCTGTCTGTCTTATTTTTACTGTAGCTAGCACATGTCTTCTGATAATGTTTTCTTGTAACATCAGCTGGTACATCGCAGGAGCGAAACAACCGTCTTAGGTTTCTGACCTAGTCTCTTTTGACTTAAGTGTCTTTTGACTAAAGTCTCTTTTAACTTAAGTCTCTTTTGACTTTAGTCTCTATTGACTTGTCTCTTTTGACATGTCTCTTTTGACATGTCTCTTTTGACATGTCTCTTTTAACTTGTCTCTTTTGACTAAAGTCTCTTTTGACTAAAGTCTCTTTTGACTAAAGTCTCTTTTGACTTGTCTCTTTTGACTAAAGTCTCTTTTGACGTGTCTCTTTTGAATTGTTTCTTTTGACTAAAGTCTCTTTTGACTAAAGTCGCTTTTGACTTAAGTCTCTTTTGACTTAAGTCTCTTTTGACTTGTCTCTTTAGACTTAAGTCTCTTTTGACTTAAGTCTCTTTTGACTTAAGTCTCTTTTGATTAAAGTCTCTTTTGATTAAAGTCTCTTTTGACTAAAGTTTATTTTACCTTAAGTCTCTTTTGACTAGTCTCTTTTGACTCAAGTCTCTTTTGACTTAAGTCTCTTTTGACAAGCCAGAAAGCTAAGATGGCTGTACCGCTCCTCTGATCTACCAGTTTCAACTGATGGATGTGAATAATGAGCAATGACCACCACAACTCCCCAGAAAGGCAGCGCCAAGTCTCTCAAATGAGGCAAAAACGAATGCTAAGAAACAAGGAGAGACAAGGTCCACGAACAGACAATATGTTACGATCTTGAAGTCAGCCATTGCAGACTCTAGTGGATCAATCACAACATCGATTATTTGGCTGTGTATGCAGAATGAAAGATCATCTACCACCACAGCCACGGGAAGCAAAGGTCCAAGGATTCAGACCCTGATCATCCAAAGGCAGATAGGATGACTATATAAGACAGTACAATGGACCGAGTACATGACTTAAACCATGCCAATAGGAAGATACTGGATAGAGTAGTCCGGCGCTCTTAACGACTCTATGCGCCAGTATAGATACGGAGCGATTACGTAGTCAGAACGTCAGCTCTTCTAATATATTTTCATTGGGCGTCTACGTGGTTGAGCGGTGGCTTAATGGTCCCGGTCCAGTCCCTTTAATCGGTACGCTCTAGTTTTACACAGTTATACATGGGTAGATGGCCTATTATTGGAAAGTAGAGAAAAAGAACAGTTCCAACCCCACACCCATCTCCGCACAAAATGTTTAGGCGTAGTGCAATAGTCTCTTCTGTGTCTCGTCTGTTGGACTATTCTCGTCAGTGTCTCGTCCGTTGGACTGTTTTCGTCGACGTCTCGTCTGTTGGACTGCTCTCGTATGTGTCTCGTCTGTTAGAATGTTCTCGTCAGCGTCTTGTCTGTTTGACTGTTCTCATCTGTGTCTCGTCTGTTGGACTGTCCTCGTCAACGTCTCGACTGTTGGACTGTTCTCGTCTGTTCTCAGTGTGGCCTGACTTGCGGCATGCCTAGCATGTTTCGGTGTTGTTATTATTATTTGCTTTCCTTTCGGGAGTGGTAATACATGGATGAGAATGAAATAATTACAAACTTTTTCCAAGAGTAATGGGAAGGATGGTCAACTTGTACATCTGAGGAAGGAACTAAGTAGGGGAGCGGCTAGTAAACAAACGTCGGGGATTACCAACCCGTAGAGGTGTATCCGGGAACGAAAAGGCAGGCAGGCTAGAGAGGCTGAAACAGCAGTGAATGAGTTGACAGCAGCCAACGACATGTAGCGGACAGAGACGTATGGCCGACAGAGCCAGTGAATTATAGCTTACAGCAGCCAATGAATTATACCTTACAGCAGCCAACTACTTAGAGCTAACAGCAGCCAGTGAATTATAGCTAACAGCAGCCAATGGCTTATAACTGACAGCCACTTATAGCTAGCTGGCTGCTACACCAAATTCAGCGAGTAGGAACTGACCAAGACACTATCTGGCTCCAAGTGGCGCTAATAGAATAGCGATCGAAGAGCGAAAGCAAACGTGGTCCCCAAAATTTGTTTGCTAAAACCGGATGTGTGGGAACGAAAGGCGCAGATATCACAGTCTTTCTGTGAACTCAGACACAACCTAACAAACCGTCCTATTGATGACGAACGCAAAAGAAGAAGAAATGTCAGAATAAAGGGAAAGTTAATGTGGACACGAAGGCAGTGACATTACATACTTTGTTAAAAATTGAGCTATCCAGACTGTTAGACGAGATCAGAGCCAACCCCACGACACATTCTTGGCTGGCAGGTACAGATCACCATTCTTCGCCTCAGGTCAGGACATAACAGACTCAATAAACACATGTACATGTTTTGTTGCCCCATCACTGTGCACTTGTGGACTACACATTACAGATCATGTTTGGCGGCACTGTCCTCTGTATAACAAGTTTTGGACGACTCATTGGTCACATGACTCAACACTAAATTCAAAACTGTTCGGGACTGTCCAGACAGCAGTTGAGTTTATCACAGGAGCACGTCGGACGGTCAAAAGAGCATGGACAAACACAAGAAGACCACCATTTCTACCACATGTAACAGGAGAGTGTTGTCGCCTGGTCTGGACATGTAAGTAAACAAAGGTACTACCAAAGCAGACGATGGTGTAATGGGTGAAGTGTTGAAGGCTTCATTGGAGTAAGCAACAACTTTCGGTGAGGTGATGTCATTAGTTCCCTTCCTCGCTGCTTTTTTCACAGCTGGGTCGACTAGAGCGTGTTAGTGGGACATTGCACCTGCACCATGAGAAGCGAACGGATATAACAGTCACACAGGCCCTTCTCGGGAAACATATTCGGAAGTGCTTATGTAGGCGGTGTGTTATCTTAGTCCCACGTTGACATGTAGGCTCTAGTTCGCTGGCAAGCCAATCCACAGTCATTCCAATTTTACTACTTGGTGATTCATTTGAAATCAGTTATTACTAACTAGGTAGGCTCGTGTTAGGATAGGCTTGAACGGGTCTGATTTAAGGATGTGCGTTACGCTTGTTTGTCTATGTTGTTCAAGATTTTGAAACTTGTGCCGGCTGTACTTCTAGTTAGCAGACTTCAGACAATCCGGAAGTGAACATCTCATTGGATTGAATATTGTTCTTTTACCCATCAAATATTTCTTCAAGGAAGAATTTTCAGATTGTGAGGTAGGGTAAGTCGCGAGTTGTGGTGTTTCTCTTCTAGTATTTCTACTTCCTTGCATGTCGGAAGAGGGGACTAAAGACGGCTGGCAACCTTACCATGTAAAAACCACTGCTATAAAACCGCACTGCAAATGGCTGGAATCGGGCTTTCCTGAAAGATGATTAGAGGAGCCAGGTGTAGGGTTGGACCTGTGATCCAACAAATGGAGCGAGGAGAGCGGCTAACTGCTCCTAGTAAATCTATGTGTGTGTTTATTAGAGTTGAAAAGAATAGGCTCACTGAAACCTTCCAAACAAAAAAATAATCGAAAATTAAAGTAAATAAAACCATACATAGGTATTGCTATGTTCCCGCACTGGGCTGTGTATGAGTCTAGCAACCTCGTCATGTAAAACAGCTACTATTGAAACTCCCACTTCAAATATTTCTACACAGGCTCCCTGTAAGGAAGTCAACTGTTGTGGTGGTGAAAGGACAAATCAGCATGGGTACATTAGACAACCCGCTTGGTACCCGGGTTGGCGATAGTCGTAAAAGGCGTTTTAAGAAGAGATGTGTATATGGGTTGCTGTCTTAACATGTAGAAAGAGTTGCTACAAAAATCACCACTGCAAGAACGACCGTAAGTGTTTTGATACACACTCCCTGTAAGGGACTAGCTGCCGTTGTTCCCTTAAAGAAGGCAGTATATAACCTTAGTAGATACCTGGCAGATCATTGTCTCCTTGTTAAAACTGACCAGGTAGGTATCATAGGTCCGTCACAATTTACTCAACACAACTGTAAACACCACCAAGGTGGTGTCCGTGGCAAACAGAAAAGGCCCACATCCTCCTTCTTTGCATGCCTTTAGAGACGATTAAAAGGGATGCACATAGAGCTGGCAACCTCATCATGTTAAAAACCACAGTTCAAATAACCAGAAGCAAGCGTTCCTAACAGTTGGTTAGAGTGAACCAAATGATTCTTTTTAGTTACAATGGCATGAGACCGGCATTGACCAGCACACATGATGATGTCTTTTAGGGTAGTACCAAACGCCTTACACTTCACCATGTGTGCAGTCATCATCCATGCAGTGCCCCAGCTGTAATTCATGATTTGTATTTCGGTTTTCACTGGACTTCGTCAAATTGGCGACTTCTCTTTCGTCTTCCCTCTATGGTTCAAACATGGCCGTTTTGGTGTCATGTTGTCTTTTAAGAACACGGTCGACCTAAATGCAGAGTCGGCCATTGTTGGATGTCTTCACCACCGGTTAGGGAACATAAGAAGTAGAAAAGCAGTAAATTAGTATCCCTCTCTATCAATTAGGAAAGATTGGACAAGAGGCAGGCTTATGATCAATCTTTAACAAAAGCTGAGACCTGATACGTGTCATCCCCTACAACAGTATCTGCTCTCCGCGTGCCATTACCTTATACCAATAGAAAGCACTGAGAACGGGAGCTGGTCATTCCTCTCACATAAGACATGCTGAGCGTTAAATCCTTCTTCGTCGCCGTCGTTCGTCCTATAAATAGACGTTTCGTTACGTTATGTCGTAGTTTACATCGAGGCTGAGATTTCTATGTATTTTGGCGCGGCACAGCCAGTTTCAGCGCGGCACATCTAGTTTCAGCACGGCTCAATCCTATACCGGGTTTGAATTCTCTTTTTAAACCCTATTTTCTAAATAAGGCTCCACGGATGCATCCAGATGGAATAGAATCTTGGACAGTTCTGGTCGCTAACCCTGACACAAGCAGTTACCCGTGAGTCACTTATCGCTGTAAATCTTGGACAGTTCTGGTCGCTAGCCCTGACACAAGCAGTTACCCGTGAGTCACTTATCGCTGTTATCTGCTTCCCTGATGTCTTCCCTGTTAACTGGAACGACTTTGCGCGTAAACTCTAAGGACAAACCTGCATCCTGTTGCTATCAACAGTCGTCTAATCTACGTATTGCCACCAACTTATGCTAACAGAACACAAGAGAGTGGGGCTGATCCAGCGCAAACGTTCCCATTGTAAGCAATCGAAGCGCAAGTTATAGCATACGCAAGAAAATGAAGACTTGTATTACATCTTGTAGCACGTCCAACGTTGTCACCATCTCCGCTTGCGATGGAAAATTGTTATTATTATTGTTATCTCGTTCATTGCGCACATAGATATTCAGTATCTCTCAGTAAATGGTAAGGGGTGTGGACACGAATGGTTTCCCTCGCTAGCTGATTGGACACATCTGCTTATCCTTACTCTTCTGGGCCCTAGGTTGCACACATCTGCTCCGTCCTCATTCTTTTGGACTCTAGGTTGTACACATCTGCTCCATTCTCCCTCTTTTGAACCCTAGGTTGCACATATCTGCTCCATCCTCATTCGCCTCACTCTTCTTGGCCCTAAACCTCCGTAGTTTGGGAATAGCTGGTTCATCTATTGCGGTGTTCCGACAGACAGGCATTCATAGACTTCAAAATGCCGCCCAT
The DNA here is from genome assembly GCA_036924085.1 of Ariolimax columbianus. Lineage (NCBI taxonomy): Eukaryota > Metazoa > Mollusca > Gastropoda > Stylommatophora > Arionidae > Ariolimax > Ariolimax columbianus. The sequence continues at coordinate 101,307,826 of JAVGWX010000005.1, read as the reverse complement.
ATCCCTGTCTAATGTACCCAGTTAATGTGTGCTTTTATTGCCATAGCGTCAGCTCTTTTGTTGCTCTGAACCGCAGCATGACCATGTCAGTAGATCCACAACATCCCCTGAAGGTTTGAGCTGTCATTCACCCATGCCTTAGTCACCCCCTCTGTACCTTCCGAAGTAAGGAATGATTGACATAATGACTAGCCATGTCAAAAAGGTCTCAAATATCCATTTCTTATGGAGTTTAAGATTGAATAACTGGTTAGCTCAAGGAATGAAATAATTGTAGCTTTTTATGAGTGTAATGACACATTCTTGGAGTACTTGAAATCCTGGTATCCAAACATGCAAGTTAATGTCTGTTGCCGGGTAGCCGACTGCTTCGGCTATATGTAGTAGGTATTTTTACAACTTCCTGCGGCTTACTAGGCCTGGGGGAAGATACACATAATTTGGGTAGATTTATAACTAGAATGTTTGCCCGAGCAGCGGCCGTTAAGCCTACTCTTTTCGATTTCTAACTGCCAAATTATTTTTAACTTGCTTGACACTGAACACGAGGGTCTGATCTCATTACTCAGGGATCAGGGGCATTCTTCCAGACAATTAATGTGAAAAACATCACTGTCTAACCCCGACTCGAACCCGCGACCTCCAGCACTCGAGGCCACTGAAAACCTCCCATACTGCACATTCAGGGGCGGATTATTGCACCTGATGTCGTAAGCACATTCAGTAAATGGTGGCCCCCCACACTCACCCACCCCCCTATCTTCAACTCTTCCTCTCTTACACATCCCCGGTTTGACTCATAAAGACGACAAGCTGCTGCCCTGGTGCAGTATAGTGGACAGAGACAAGTATAAGGCTCCCGGAGTTCAAACACAAAACAGATCAATATTTGTATAGACTTGTAGGTCAAGTAGCTTTACACGGTCAATGACCCATTTGGGGCCCATTCGGTAAGATGGAACTTTTTAAAATTAATTTGAGACCGTGTTAACTTATAATTTGGTAAACAATGTTTATGTTATTATTGTGTTGTTGCTTGGTGTCCCTTTTATCTTGGTTCCTCTAAGCTCACACGTATTTTACTTACCGGTAATAGTTAGTGCACTTTATCGTACAGTAGTCCTATTCGTTGCTCCCAAGTAAGGAACCCTGGGATAGAGGAAACTAGATAACACGCACCTCAGTACAATCGCATTCACTTGCTGGCTCCGTGGAGCATAGAGACACCACTATATCTGGCATTGGAATAGGAAGTAAATGTCCAACCACTAAAAGTGGTGGTTACAACAGCACTGTTTTAGCATGATGATTTTGCTAACTTGATACGCATCCCTTTTTAGTTACCTTTCGCGAAATACTTGAGCAGATTACCACAATCCTGATAAATATTGGCCACCCGAGATACAGCTATCGTAACCCCAATACCGGCAGAAGGTTATCGTCACTTGCGTCACATCCGGTTTATGTTTCAAACTCTTTTGTGTGTGTCCATCTTCCCAGCGTGGATCGGTGGCCTAATACTGGGGTGGACATATTAAAACCTCTGTGTCCAGTGTGGACTCCTGGTCCAATACGAAGGGAGGGGGCACAAAATACGCCTTGTGTCATCTACCCAGTGAGGATCCATGATCCAATACTTGGATACTGGGGTGGGGGGGGGGGGGGGTTGCAGAATAAGGTCCTCTAACAAGTGTCGATCCCTGGTCCAATACGGGGGAGGGGATGCGAGGGGTGGGGGACAAAATAAGGCCCTTGTGTTATCTACTCCAGTATGCATCATGGATCCCTGGCCCATTACGGACCGGGGAGTGGGTAGGCAGAATAATGAACCTGTGTTATCTACACAGTATGGATCTATAGCCCTCTACTGGTGAGGACAGGTTAAGGCCTATGTGTCCTAACAAATGGGTGCTAAGACTTTCATCAAAGCCATGTGGAACATACTCCACCTCACGTCAGGATCAAGGAAAACATACTGACCAAGACCCCCACCTCACATCAGGGCCAAGGAAAACATACTGACCAAGACCCCACCTCACATCAGGGTCAAGGAAAACATACTGCCCAAGACCCCCACCTCACATCAGGATCAAGGAAAATATACTGACCAAGACCCCCACCTCACATCAGGTACAAGGAAAATATACTAACCAAGACCCCCACCTCACATCAGGGTCAAGGAAAATATACTGACCAAGACCCCCACCTCACATCAGGTTCAAGGAAAATATACTGACCAAGACCCCACCTCACATCAGGGTCAAGAAAAACATACTGACCAAGACCCCCCACCTCACATCAGGGTCAAGGAAAACATACTGACCAAGACCCCCACCTCACATCAGGGTCAAGGAAAACATACTCCGCATATGTAAGCCTGACGCGAGGTTTGCACTTAAAGAGTATATATCACCTGACCATGGCGGGAAGGGCAGACTAATGCCTGGTCATGCAAAACATACTGATCAGACAATGTTAGTCAAGGTCAGGTGAAACATACTGATTATATTATGTTAGTCAAAGTTAGGTTATCCATACATATCATATGATGTTAGTCGGGTCAACGTACTGATCAATGTTAGTCAGGGTCAGGTGAAACATACTGATCAATGTTAGTCAGGGTCAGGTGAAACATACTGATCAATGTTAGTCAGGTCAGGTGAAATATACTGATCGATGTTAGTCAGGGTCAGGTGATACATACTGATCAATGTTAGCCAGGGTCAGGGGATACATTCTTATCAATGTTAGTCAGGATCAGAGGATACATACTGATCAATGTTAGTCAGGTGAAGCATACTGATTAACGTTAGTCAGGGTCAGGTGAAGCATACTGATCAATACCCCACCTCACATCTATTTAGTTCTCCCTGGAAACAAGACTCCTTCATCGCAGACTGTCTAACATGTGGGGATCGACGCTGTGATCCATATAGGAGTGAGCTTACTGAGGAGCCTCGCATTGCACTACGTCTAGTAGGACATCGATCCACCTTCTCAAGTACATTTCATGATGTTAGGAGAACCACTGTAACCCGCCACCAAAGATAGTCGTCAGATGTACTTATCTCAAGTGCGATGAGTATTAATAACAGCAACAACCTGACCCTGACGTGAAGTGGGGACCTGATCGGTATGTCTCACCTGACCCTGACGTGAGGTGGGGACCTGATCGGTATGTCTCACCTTACCCTGACGTGAGGTGGGGACCTGATCGGTATGTCTCACCTGACCCTGACGTGAGGTGGGGACCTGATCGGTATGTCTCACCTGACCCTGACGTGAGGTGGGGACCTGATCGGTATGTCTCACCTGACCCTGACGTGAGGTGGGGACCTGATCGGTATGTCTCACCTGACCCTGACGTGAGGTGGGGACCTGATCGGTATGTCTCGCCTGACCCTGACGTGAGGTGGGGACCTGATCGGTATGTCTCACCTGACCCTGACGTGAGGTGGGGACCTGATCGGTATGTCTCACCTGACCCTGACGTGAGGTGGGGACCTGATCGGTATGTCTCACCTGACCCTGACGTGAGGTGAGGACCTGATGGGTATGTCTCACCTGACCTTGACAGGTGAGGACCTGATCAATATGTCTCACCTGACCCTGGTGTGAGGTAGGGACCTCATCAGTATGTCTCACCTGATCCTAGTGTGATGTGGGGACCTGATCAGTATATATCACCTGACCCTGACATGAGGTGAGGACCTGATCAGTATGTCTCACCTGACCCTGGTGCGAGGTGGGGACCTGATCAGTATGTCTCACCTGACCCTGATGTGAGGTGGGGACCTGATCAGTATGTCTCACCTGGCCCTGCTGTGAGGTGGGGACCTGATCAGTATGTCTCACCTGACCCTGCTGTGAGGTGGGGACCTGATCAGTATGTCTCACCTGACCCTGATGTGAGGTGGGGACCTGATCAGTATGTCTTACCTGGCCCTGCTGTGAGGTGGGAACCTGATCAGTATGTCTCACCTGACCTCTGTTACTCCCGTCAAACTGCCATAGAAACCACATGTACAAGAGTCCATAGCTTCCTGAAGTGAGTAAATTGTGACGGTACTCTTTTGCTCTTAATGGTAAAGATCCTATATCAGGCCCTCGCGTCGAGCATGAAAAGTGTAGAGACCTGAGTATACTAGATATTAGCCTTTTTGTGAGGCGTGTGTGTGTGTGTTTGTGGGGGAGGAGGCGGGGTGGGTTGGCCAGCGCCCTTTCTCTCTGGTTTTCATCCCCAACAGTAAATCAGTGTCTATGTGTACCTCGTAAGTTCCTACTTGAGTGATAAACGGCTTATGACGATCGTGCTAACCCAGGTCTGTGTCAACCTGGCCCGTATTTATTTTCAAACAGATCCGGCTTCTACTAAACAGACACACACAAGCCTCAGAGTGATTCAAAACGGGGATCAGACAAAGGGATACATGAGAATGGCTTTGTCTAAGTTTGGAGTCTTGGATGTCCCGGTATTCCTGTGGTGTTGTCTCTACTGGATTAGTAGTGTGTCAGGTCAAGGTAAGGACATGTCCTGTCAGCATCGTCACCAGCATTTTCATCACAAACATCGTCATAAGAATATATGTGCTAAGTTAGAGGTAATCTCACACCAACTGGGGACACATCATGGGACTTGAGATGTGGGACATGAAACATGGGTAATGATGTGGGTCATTAGACAAATAATGAGACATGGGTAATAATATGGGTCAATAGACAAATAATGATACATGGGTATGGGTAATGATGTGGGTCATTAGACAAATAATGAGACATGGACATGAGTAATGATGTGGGTCATTAGACAAATAATGAGGCATGGGTAATAATATGGGTCATTAGACAAATAATGAGACATGTGTAATAATTTGGGTCATTAGACAAATAATGAGGCATGGGTAATGATGTGGGTCATTAGACAAATAATGAGACATGAGTAATAATATGGGTCATTAGACAAATAATGAGACATGGACATGAGTAATGATGTGGGTCATTAGACAAATAATGAGGCATGGGTAATGATGTGGGTCATTAGACAAATAATGAGACATGAGTAATAATATGGGTCATTAGACAAATAATGAGACATGGCCATGGGTAATAATGTGGGTCATTAGACAAATAATGAGACGTGGGCATGGGTAATGATGTGGGCCATTAGATAAATAATGAGATTTTAGGCAAAAATTCAGTTATGAGACAAATTTCGACATCTAAACAAATAACCCACAAATTGAGCATTGACACAAATAGAGCCAGTCCGGTAGCAGAGAATGCTGTCGGAGATGAAGTGTTATACTTATGTGTGCTAGGTCTCAGCTTGTATTTGATGAGATGCAGTGGCCAGTTTAATTCATCGCTTATGTGTATTCTCTAACAGTAAACAAGGTACCCGTTTAAAGCGTAGTCTACTTGAGCGAGTTGATAACAGGGATATAATCTGGTACCTGTGTTTGTGATACACGAGCGTGATGTACTCATTTCCTGTGTAAAATATTTAAATGAAACATAACATTAATATAAAATAATAAAATAACATTTCCTTCCCGACATGTCACAAGTAGCGGCAACGATGGAAGGTTGGGCATGACACTAGTAACCTTCCCGTGTAACAATATTGCTACTGAAGAACTGCAAACAAATGGATTCCGGAATCCATAAAATCTGGTTATGGTAAACCAAATGTAGTCTTTGATCTCTATTCTGACACCAGGTAGAACATGAAACGATTACGATGAATAGGCTCTGTGGAATCTAACTTCAGACCCATACAGGTGACAAAACCGCCCTCGCTGCACCATTACAACACGTAAATAGGTCAGCGAGGGAGGAAAGTGTCCTGTAAATACGTACCAACGAGAGCGTGTCATGTTTGATTGAGTCCCACTCACCAGCCAGGTGTGTTACACGAGAGCTCAGCTTAGGGACTAGTGTATGTACACACAATGAAGAAGCGTGTGACCCAAGGGTGGGAGACCCTCTGTCTATATTGCAATAGGGCTCAAAATCTTCGAACGCCATAGTATCTCCCTTTAAGGCAAAAAATAATAGTAAAAGTGTCGCTGCGGTGATACAGAAAATAGCAATAAAGTGTATAATAAGGTAGAAAGGTATGGATCTGGTACCGCGCTCATACATGAGCAAGTTAAGTTTTGTTCTTGTCCTTGTTCCGATAGGGTACCTGAAATAAACCTTAGTTCTTAGTTCGACTCGTTATTCGCTAAATGTGGTCACTCTTGAGCGGGTCCCAATAGAATCCAGTCGTTTCTGTCGCGGGCGCGTGTCAACCAGTGAGATAGTAGTCTGTCTGTTATGGGGTCGTGTGTGTTGTGCTTGTCTGGTGAATATCGCCAGCGTGCTGGGAGCTGTTCCAGGGTATCTTTTTGTTGCGTGGGTAACACATGGTGGTTTTGGTACTCCAGCTTTCGTCTTGTCGTTGACATACTGTAGGACATCCATGATGTGTGACATTCTCCGGATGTCGCTATTGTGTAGTTCGTTTTGCCGCTGTTATCTGAGGGTTATGCCCGCCAGACGTCTTTCAAGGGATGCTTGTGCTGTTCGTAGTTGGTTCTCTGCTGTTTTTGTTAGAGACCAGGTTTCGCTACCTTACGCTGGTAGAACTTCCGAATGGAAGATGTCCGTCCGTAGTCTGATGTGTTCTGTGGCGTCTGCTGCTGTCATGATGGAGCTGAAGGCTGCCCAGCCCGCCCGTTTCCGTCTGGCGATCTAAGGTTTTATGTTCTCCATGTCGAGAAGCCTTCCCAGATAGGGATATTCGTCAGTGTCCTCTATGGGCGTTCCATTCAAGAGTAGGGGGTTGGGCTCTGCCAAACGGTTGCGCATAGCTTTGATTTTCCTTAGGTTTATGGCTAGGCCTGCTTTCCTGCCTTCCGTGTCTGCTGACCGCAGCATCTCTGTGTCACTTCTATGGGTGTCTCTGTGATGAGGATGATGTCGTCTGCAAATCTGAGGTGGTTTATTCGTCTTCTATCAACTCAAGGAAAAACGAACTATACTTTTCCATGTTAATATACACTTTTGTTCGTGTCCTTGTTCCGATGTTGTATCTGAACTATACCTTTCCGTGTTAATATACACTTTTGTTCGTGTCTAATATACACTTTTGTTCGTGTCCTTGTTTTGATGTTGCATCTAAACTATACATTTCCGTGTTAATATATACTTTTGTTCGTGTCCTTGTTCCAATGTTGTATCTAAACTATATCTCTCCATGTTAATATACAATTTTGGTCGTCTCCTTGTTTCTATGCTGTATATAAACTATACCTTTCCATGTTAATATACACTTTCGTTCGTGTCCTTGTTCATGTGTTGTGCCAGAACTATAAAAATGTACTTGTTAATATATACGCTTTATTCTTGCCCTTGTTCCATGCTGTAGTCTACTTCCTTCTCCGGGTTAAAAAATACTTTATTTATACTTTTTCGGTTTTCTAAAATATCCTTCGCCTTGTTTCCTAAGGTTTGGTACATTACGGTCCAGGACACCGTACTACAGTACACACATGTCAATGGGTTCACTTCCTATAAGGGCACGACCTTGCTGGCTCATTAAAACGAACACGCACAAGTTGGGATGTGAGCCCGGGTACTACCCCTATGGTTCCTGTTCCATTGTCATTTTCTGAATAAGAGGGAATAAAATCGTTGCCTTTACGCTGCATGAACAAGCGGCCTTTATTCCTCAGCTCTATAAATCCTATCAGGTGAACCTCTTTAATTGAAATAACAGTTGCGATGAGATATGATAGACATACACATTAAAAGACTGGGAGGATCCTTCAGTCAGGTGTTACAAAAGAATAGAGGGATCCTTCGCAAAGACCAGTCAGGTGTTACAAAAGACTAGAGAGATCCTTTGCAAAGACCAGTCAGGTGTTACACAAGACTGGAGGGCTATTTCGCAAAGACCAGTCAAGTGTTACAAAAGACTGGAGGGATCCTTCGCAAAGACCAGTCAGATGTTACAAAAGACTGGAGGGATCCTTCGCAAAGACCAGTCAGGTGTTACACAAGACTGGAGGACTATTTCGCACAAAGACCAGTCAGGTGTTACAAAAGACTGGAGAGATCTTTCGCAAAGACCAATCAAGTGTTACAATTCTGAGAAAAAATATTTGCATCAAACAACAGATAGGTAGATCTATGCTACAGTCTACCCAGTTCTTAAAAGGTACCTGAGTAACCAGTCAGGTGAAACGTGCTGATCAAAGTGAGTGAAGAGTAATGACCTCCAGGTGAAACCTACTGATGAAGACCTCTCTTTATGACCTAACTCGTGTTCCTGGAAATATCCTGTGTTACAGCAGTTTGGTCAACGTGGGAAAAGACTTTACGATACTAGAAGTGGCGTGTTTACTGTTTGAAATTGCAATACAGCTAGTAGGACCCAGGCTCATATTCTCCTGCATGCATCGAATTGGAAAAGGAGCCATTTTAACTCGCTACTAAAGAAACGCCGCCATTAGTTAACTTAACTCGAGCAGCTTGGAACAGCAACGAGGTAGGGATATACACTGTGATCTCCTTTGTGGTGATCTAACCTGGAAACCTCATATTGCACTATAGCTAGACGCGTCCATATCCACCTTCTCCAGAACACTCCGGATATAAGAAGAGGCACTGTAACCTGGCACCACAGAAACATGGCCGAGAGTGAAGAACTCCGCGCTTGTAGCTTCAACAACACTTCATCCCCGACAGCAGTGTCTGTTTTGGGGGCAGCCTAGACGTTTAACCTTTTTTTAAGTATAAAATGTGTTGGATGTCGCTGGTTCAAATCACGGTGGAGACCGTGTTGTTTTTTTCACGTGAACTTGATGGTATTTCTTGGAATCTCTGGTTAGTAGAGATCGGACGCCCGATGGTATTTCTTGGAATCTCTGGGTAGTAGAGATCGGACGCCCGATGGTATTTCTTGGAATCTCTGGGTAGTAGAAATCGGACGCCCGAGTGCAGTTGGAATTAGACAAGACTAGACTTAACGGCAGCTGCCCGGGCAAAATTAAAAAATGATGTTACAAATCCACCCTATCTATTACAGGATCCTCGCCGGTGCTACGGAGTTCGTGCATTGTGCTGATACTCTCCAAATATGTGGAGACGAACAGAGTACTTATGAGTTGAACCGTGTGCAATGACGTTGCTCCGTCGACTAAACTAAACTGAACCAAAACGTAGTCACATACTAGGTCATTCCTTTCTGCAAGCAGGGTGAATGTCACGTGGGGGAACGTGGTTCGACACGGGCACCATTTCTTTGATAGGTTCTGGGTGCTTCACGTATATTTGTAATTGCGATTGTTTTAGTTGAGATGCGGCTAGAGAGTTTGACTTTCGCAGAAGGACCAGGTTCGATCACTTGGCCTCGACACGCTTCAGTCTACCGAGATGTCAATCAAAGTTAGAGAAAGCACGACGGGGAGGAATGAAACTGATTACCCCTGATTAACGCCAAGATCTCAAACAGGTACACCTGCGGCACGACATTACTGACGGCTACGTCTACTTTGCGGTAATCTTGACCTTTTACTAACACCAGGCAGCGAGGAAGGGGGCCGGTGTGTTAGTTGTATCGACTGGCCAAGGGTCTCCTTGTATGATCTTGACCTAGTTAGACCGTATCTGTATCTAGTAACCAGGTGTGCTACATGCCCTGTCGACCTCAGCGTGAGGTATGTTGTACACACAATCTCAGTAGCAGCTGATTGACCGATGTTGTACACACAATCTCAGTAGCAGCTGATTGATCGGTGTTGTACACACAATCTCAGTAGCAGCTGATTGATCGGTATTGTGGAAGTCAGACGCGCTGAGTTGACCGGTGTTGTGGAAGTCAGTCGCGCTGAGTTGACCGGTGTTGTGGAAGTCAGTCGCGCTGAGTTGACCGGTGTTGTGGAAGTCAGTCGCTCTGAATTGATCGAACTTTACTTTTCTTTGCTGACGGGTTACAGGGATCCTTGTTACTTAATGAAGCGTACTTGATAGGTATTACTTGAATCCTCCTGGCAATCAAAGGCTCTTCTGTAAGCTCATGGGAATAAAACATGAAAATAAATTGTAAAAGTTGATTAAGGTTGAGTTTAATCAAAATTTTAAAATGGGTATGGTCAGATATCGCACCGAGACGAGGCCACAAACAAAACCTACGTTACGACCAATATGCCTTCATCAGGGACAACAATGCTGAACTAACAAATCAACATATAAGGGAACAATGGTCAACTTATCTGATAGTAGACCAAGTCTGTCTAACCGACCGGTTGGTCCAGATGCTTGACTGAAAATCTTCTGTAAGCTCACCACTTTTGGTATTAGCAGCACAGTCGTAGAGCGTTGGCTTCCCATGGGAAAGGAGTAGGGTTCGAGGTGGGGATGGACAATATGATCCCTATAGCAATTAGCAATGAGCTTACTGAGGATCATTACAATTCACTACAATCAGGAGGATCCACTATTCTCAAGCCCCCCTCAGGATGTAAGAAGTGTCACCGTAACCTGTCACTAAAGAAACGTCGTCAAAAGTTATAAAAAGCTCAGTACGAGTTCTTTCCAACAACAACAACAAAATCCACGCTTCATTCGACCCAGTTGTAAATGGGTACTTGTCTTACTGCTAGGGAGCGACAGGCGACGAGGAAGGGAACCGACCACATCATCTTATAAACACGCTGAGATCTAGTACAATGAAGCCTCTGGCACTTCATCCCCGATAGCAATGTTTGCTATAGGACTACCGTTACATTTACTTGCATGTCGCACAAGTGGGTTGTGGATGGGACTAGCAACCTGCTCGGTGATATTAAAACAGCCACTGCAAATTCTCAGAAAGAGACATACTGTCAGGGGCCGACTGCAGTGGTTAGCTTTCCCTGGGAGTTAGGGGGTGAATCAAATAATACTAGCGATGGGAATCATTTGTACCGTCTAGTGGATCATTTGGACAGTCTAGTGGATCATTTGGACTGTATAGTAGATCATTTGGACGGTCTAGTGGATCATTTGGACGGTCTAGTGGATCATTTGGACGGTCTAGTAGATCATTTGGACAGTCTAGTGGATCATTTGGACTGTATAGTGGATCATTTGGACGGTGTAGTGGATCATTTGGACGGTCTAGGGGATCATTTGGACGGTCTAGTTGATCATTTGAACGGTGTAGTGGATCATTTGGACAGTCTAATGAATCATTTGAACGGTTTATTGGATCACTTGTATAGTCTAGTGGATCATTTGGACGGTCTAGTGGATCATTTAGATAGTCTAGTGAATCATTTGAACGGTTTATTGGATCACTTGTATAGTCTAGTGGATCATTTGGATGGTCTAGTGGATCATTTGGATAGTCTAGTGAATCATTTGAACGGTTTATTGGATCACTTGTATAGTCTAGTGGATCATTTGGACGGTCTAGTGGATCATTTGGACGGTTTATTGGATCACTTGTATAGTCTAGTGGATCATTTGGACGGTCTAGTGGATCATTAGGACTGTCGTGGATCATTTGGATAGTCTAGTGGATCATTTGGACGGTCTAATGGATCATTTGGACGGTCTCGATGATCATTTTGACGGTATAGTTGATCATTTGGACGGTCTAATGGATCATTTGGACGGTCTCGATGATCATTTTGACGGTATAGTTGATCATTTAGACGGTCTAATGGATCATTTGGACTGTCTTGATGATCATTTGGACGGTCTAGTGAACCGTTTGTACAGTCTGGGGGACGGCGTTGGCTAATGGTTAAGTGACACAGTTACCAATCCGAAGGTGCTAAGTTCGCTTCCCAATCACAGCACCGGCCTTTAAATCGGGAAAACAAACCCTTAGAAAATGCAGGAGGAATGAAACCCTTACATAAAACGCATGCTGAAGTCGGATTCGATGCATTGATCCGATGGGCGCAAAATAAAAACATAATGCAACGCACGTCACCTTCAGGAAATAGAGAAATAGGGCAAACTTCTAGAAAAATTTGTAGTCTAGTGGATTATTTGGGCAGTATTGGCTCATTTGGATAGTCTAGTGGATTATGTAGGCAGTCTGTTGGCTCATTTGGATAGTCTAGTAGATTATTTGGAAAGTGTATTTAATCGTTTGTACAGTCTAGTGGATTATTTTGACAGTCTATTGAATTACATGTGCAATCCAGTAAATCACTTGGACAGTCCAGCTGATAATTTGGACAGTCTTGAAGATCCTTTCACACTTAAAGAGATTTTCTACAGCAGATTACAGAAACTAGGGGAGGAGACAGAGAGGAGGGACATTACCAGACTAATGGGAGATCAACACAAAAATAGGACATGACAACGTGGGATATGGGGAGATCATGGGGAGGGAGGGACTAGGAGTCCTAAACGAAAATAGAGAGCTGTTTGCAGATTTTTCTGCAGGGCACAAATTGGTCATAGGAAGAAGTATGCTTGTACACAGAACCATGCATAAGGCAACATGGCTATCCCCAGACCAGAAAAAGAAGAATCAGATTGATGGCATCTGCGTAAATTCCAAATTTAGACGATAATTATTATATGTTCGGAGAGGGGGGGGGGGGGAGAGAAGATGTGGTCTCAGGCCACTTTATATTGATTGCGAAGGTACAGCTCAAGTTAAGGATAAACAGAACGATGCAGGTCAGCAGGTCACGGTACTGCGTAAAATACCTGAAAGAAGATGATAAGAAAAACGAGTTCCGTATAACACTCAGGAATAAATATCAAGCACTGGACCAGCTAGATGAAGGGGCCAGCATTGAGGATAAATGGGAACAAGTACAAAGTACATGGACAACGTCATGCGACGAAGTGCTAGGAAGGAAGAAACGGCAGCATAAAGAATGGATAACAGCAGAAACAATCACTAAAATCGAGAAGAGACGAAATAAGAAAATGGCCCTACAAAATGGTAAAACTAGAGCCCCAAAAAGCACAGCACAGAAAGAGTATGTAGTGAACAACAAGGAGGTTAAAAAGAGCATCAAGGCGGACAAAAGACGTTACATAAATGGTCTGGCTGAGGAAGCGGAAGAGGATGCAGGAAAGGCAACTATGAAAGGTCTATATGAGGCTACCAAGAAACTATCGGGAAAGTATCAACAACAAGGTAGACCAATCAAACATATACTTGGGGAAAAGACAACTAACCTTGAAGAACAGAAGAAAAGATGGATATAATACTTTAAAGAGCTTTTAAACAGACCAGCTCCAGACAACCCACCAGACATCCCACCAGCAGAGGAGGACATGCCGATCAACTGTGATAATCCAAGTAAAGAAGAGATTAAACGGGCAATAGAGTTTCTAAGAAACGGAAAAGCAGCAGGACCTGATGGGATACCACTGGAAGCCATAAAAGCAGATCTTGAAATATCTACTAACATGCTTCACAACTTGATAGGCGCATCTCGGATCAAGAAAGCTTACCAGAAGATTGGAGAGAGGGATATCTGGTGAAATTGCCTAATAAGGGAGATTTACAAGAATGCAAAAACCATAGAGGAATAATGTTTTCATCAGTGCCGGGAAAGGTGTTAAATAAAGTAATACTATAAAGGTTGAAAAAGGCAGTGGATAACAAGATAAGGGATGATCAGGCGGGCTTCAGACATAATAGATCATGCATTGACCGCATAGTCACATTCACGCTCGACACGTGGATCTTGCGAACGCTGCTCGACAACCCTATGACAGATAGACCTGACAGAACATCTGCACCTGTGTCCAGAGAACTTGGCCGCTATGGTGTTGACATAGCTGCCCTAAGCAAACCTTAGGTGCCAACTGAGGTTCAACTATCGGAAGTGGTTGAAGGGTATACATTCTTCTGGAGTGGGCGAGCCAGTAATGAACGTCAGGATGCTGGAGTCGGTTTCCCTTTCAAATCTACTCTTGTACACGACCTCGCAAGGCTTCCTAGGGGAATCAATGTTAGAATTATGACTGTGCATGTCCCATTGGGAAGACACCACAATGCCACCCCGATCAGTGTCAACGCACCGACGATGACCAACTCAGATGACTGCAAAGACAAATTCTACGAAGAACTTGACTCTGTTCTCTCGCTGGTTCCAAAGTCTGAGAAGCCAATCCTCCTCGTCGACTTCAATGCCAGAGTGGGGACCGACCATCAGATCTGAGATGGAATACTCGGTGTGCACGGTACAGGCAAGTGCAATAGTAATGGTCTCTTTTTGCTTGGGCTATGTGCAGTCCGCGACCTAGCAATCACAAATACAATGTTTCACTTTCCCACAAGGAACAAGACAACTTGAATGCATCCCAAATCAAAACAATGGCACTTGATTGATTATGTTATCACCAGGAGGACCGACAGACGTGATGTAAGAGTCACCAAAGCTTGGTGTGGTGAGGACTGACAGGCGCGATGTAAGAGTCACCAAAGCTGTGTGTGGTGAGGACTGACAGACGTGATGTAAGAGTGACCAAAGCTGTGTGTAGTGAGGACTGACAGACGTGATGTAAGAGTCACCAAAGCTGTGTGTGGTGAGGACTGACAGACGTGATGTAAGAGTGACCAAAGCTGTGTGTAGTGAGGACTGACAGACGTGATGTAAGAGTCACCAAAGCTGTGTGTGGTGAGGACTGACAAACGCGATGTAAGAGTCACCAAAGCTGTGTGTGGTGAGGACTGACAGACGCGATGTAAGAGTGACCAAAGCTGTGTATCGTGAGGACTGACAGACATGATGTAAGAGTCACCAAAGCTGTGTGTGGTGAGGACTGACAGACGTGATGTAAGAGTCACCAAAGCTGTGTGTGGTGAGGACTGACAGACGCGATGTAAGAGTGACCAAAGCTGTGTGTGGTGCAAAGTGCTGGACCGACCACACCCTCATCGTGTCCAAACTGAACTTCTACATCAAAACCACGAGCAAGCATCAGGATGGAGGGCAAAGGAAAACGAAGTTAGACACCACAAATCTGCAAAGCAAGACGATCGCTGAAGGGACCTAGATGGGAAGCTAAAGAATCTGCAGCTCGGTCAGACCATTGTGAATGAAGACTGGGCCGCCCTTAGAGACTGTGTATACTCCTCCGCCTCTGAACACATTGGATACACGACACGTAAACATCAAGACTGGACCGTCATTAGAGACTGTGTATACTCCTCCGCCTTTGAACACATTGAATAGACGACACGTAAACATCAAGACTGGTTTGATGGAAACGATCAGAAATCATATCCCTTATCAAGGAAAAAATTAGCTGTTTAGAGCTCATCAAAGGGACATATCGTCTGCAGTCAAAAAGATGGCGTTCACAACCATACGAAGAGTGGTCCAAGGAAAGCTCAGGAACATGAAGGACACGTGGTTCGGAAACAAGATGAAATCCAACTTTATGTTGACAGAAACGACACAAAGCGCTTCTATGACGCTTCAAAAAAAGTTTGTGACCGTCAACCGTCGCATGGAACTCCAATTGTGAATGCAGATGACTCAGAACTCCAAATATTGAGGAAGTCAGAACTGTAATCAACCAGCTATCAAATGGGAAGGCTGCAGGTGCAAATCTAATACTGGCTGAGATCTACAAGGTAGGTAGTTGTGTCCTAACACAGAGACTAACTGAGATGTACAACACAATATGGACCACTGAGACTGTCCCACAACACAATGTGGACCACCGAGACTGTCCCACAACACAATATGGACCACTGAGACTGTCCCACAACACAATATGGACCACTGAGACTGTCCCACAACACAATATAGACCACTGAGACTGGCCCACAACACAATATGGACCACTGAGACTGTCCCATAACACAATATAGACCACTGAGACTGTCCCACAACACAATATGGACCACTGAGACTGGCCCACAACACAATATGGACTACTGAGACTGTCCCACAAGAACTGAAGGATGCTACCATCGTCCACTTATTCAAGCGAAAGGGAAACAGTCAATCCTGTGATAACCACAGAGGAATCTCTCTCCTACCGACTGCTGGCAAGATACTGGCACGAGTTCTCCTCAACAAATTGATCGCTCACCTAGAACATGGTCTTCTTCCAGAGAGCCAGTGTGGCTTCAGATTGGGTCGCGGAACTGTGGATATGATATTCGGGGCTCGGCAACTTCATGAGAAATGCCAAGAGCAGCAACGTGGACTGTGCATGACTTTCGTGGGCTGTACATGACTTTCGTGGGCTGTACGTGACTTTCGTGGACCTGACTAAGGCTTTCGAAATTGTCAACAGAGATGGACTTTGGAAGGTCATGGGGAAATGTGGCTGTCCAAGCAGACTCACCAAGATCGTCAAACAATTCCTCGAAGATATGAATGCTCATGTGCTAAGTGATGAGGAAACATCAAATGCCTTTCCTGTGACAGATGGCGTCAAGCAGGGCTGTGTGCTAGCCACAACACTCTTCAGCATAATGTTTGCTGCCATGCTCAGCGCTAGCTATCAGGGTTGTAACCAAAACGGAGTGGAAATAAAATACAGGACTAACGGAAAACTCTTCAATCTCAGGCGACTGCAAGCACACAGCAAGGTAAAGGACACATCCATCTCTAACTTGCGTTTTGCTGATGACTGTGCCCTCGCTGCCAGCACCAAAAGAGATATGCAGACATTTGTAGACAAGTTCTCAGCAGCCTGCGACATGTTTGGTTTTACAATTAATACAAAAAAACCGAAGTCATGTTTCAGCCTGGCCCGGGTGACGCATATCGTGACCCAGATTTCAAAGTCAAGAACGAGCGC
Source organism: Ariolimax columbianus (assembly GCA_036924085.1). Lineage (NCBI taxonomy): Eukaryota > Metazoa > Mollusca > Gastropoda > Stylommatophora > Arionidae > Ariolimax > Ariolimax columbianus. The sequence continues at coordinate 101,291,053 of JAVGWX010000005.1, read as the reverse complement.
CTCGAATCAGTAGACAGCTTCACGTACCTTGGGAGCAATCTTTCCAGGGAAACTACTATTGACTGCGAAGCCAGTAACAGAATCTCCAAGACCAGTGCTGCCTTTGGGAGGCTGCAAGATCTCACACAAGGGTACACCCCCGGGAGGTGGTGGTGGGAAACACCCTGTAGCAAGACCTCACACAATGACATAATACCTAGTCTACAACCGGTAGAAAGTGAGACGACACTGGGCTACAACCCGGTAGAAAGGGAGACGACACTGGGCTACAACCCGGTAGAAAGTGAGACGACACTAGGCTACAATCCGATAGAAAGGGAGACGACACTGGGCTACATCCCGGTAGAAAGGGAGACGACACTGAGCTACAGCCCGGCAGAAAGGGAGACGACACTGTGCTACAACCCGGTAGAAAGGGAGACGACACTGGACTACAACTCGGTAGAAAGATTGACGACACTGGGCTACAACCCGGTAGAAAGGTGGGCGACACTGGGTTACAACCCGGTAGAAAGGGAGACGACATTGAGCTACAACCATGTAGAATAGGAGACGTCACTGGGCTACAACCCGATAGAAAGTGAGACGATACTGGGCTACACCCCGGTAGAAAGTGAGACGATACTGGGCTACACCCCGGTAGAAAGTGAGACGACACTGGGCTACAACCCGGTAGAAATATAGACGAAACTAGTCTACAACCCGGTAGAAAGTGAGACGACACTGGGCTACAACCTGGTAGAAAGTGAGACGACACTGGGTTACAACCCGATAGAAAGTGAGGCGACACTGTGCTACAACCCGATAGAAATATAGACGAAACTAGGCTACAACCCGGTAGAAAATGAGACGACAAAAAAAAGATGTAGAAGTAAAGTTAAAAAGTGTGGACAGTCCTGTGGGTCATTTTGGACAGTTCGGTGGGTCATTTGGACAACCTAGTTGATGTGGTATGGAGATATTTGATTATCCTGGGGGTGGGGTGGGGGTGGATTGGAGTGTTTGAGAGCTGGGTGGAGGTTTTATCGTAACATTTGTTAAGAAGCCCTTCTCTAAGACCTTATCACCCACGGCAACGTTTATAACGGGGTCACCTTACCTTATTTATAACACAGAACAGAGAGGAAGGGCAGGGGTCTGTTTGTTGCCATGACTTGCCAAGCAGGGGTGTCACCAAGCTTGATTGTGACGAAGTCTGTAAGTGCCCGTTTCGTGTAGCCTGGTATGTTACCTGCCGTGTCGATCCCAATGTGATGTGTACACACAATTTATTGGTTTTAGCAGTATAGGGACAGAACGTGTTGTGCTCCAAGAAAAAAGGAACATTGTTCGTTTATTCCCCCCTATCGATACTATCCAGTCGACCACCCATATGTAAATTGGCGCCTTATTTACTGCCTGGGAAGTAAAAACAAAGTGGAAGTAAACTGATCACCGCACCGCATTGAATAACTGCATAGTATAATAAAGTCTCTAACACTTCGTTCACGATAGCAGGGCCTGTTACTTTCAGGGTCTTGTGAGACAGTCCTTTTGGTTACATTAAGGCATACGAGTTAATACAAATACAACACTTCATCCTCAAATGCAGAAAGACTACTTTTTCACTCTTTGTGTCATGCACTTATATAGAAAGTTGTGTATCTTAATATGCTGTACTTACGTTTTGATTTCAAAGTCGGCTCACCCCCGGCAGGTGATGGTGGAGTACGCCCTGTAGCAAGACCTCGTACAATGACATACCTCCTATAGAGGATGGTGGGAAACGTCCTGTAGCAAGACCTCACACAAGGGCCCCCCTCCCCCCGGGTGTGATGGTGGGAAACGCCCTGTAGCAAGACCTCACAGAAGGGCCCCCCTCTCCCCGGGAGCTGATGGCGGGAAACGTCCTGTAGCAAGACTACACACACGGGCACACCCCCGGGAGGTGATGGTGGGAAACGTCCTGTAGCAAGACCTCCCACAATGACATACTACCTAGATGTGATGGTGAGAAACACCATGTAGCAAGACCTCCCACAATGACATACTACCTAGATGTGATGGTGAGAAACACCATGTAGCAAGACCTCCCACAATGACATACTACCTAGATGTGATGGTGAGAAACACCATGTAGCAAGACCTCCCACAATGACATACTACCTAGATGTGATGGTGAGAAACACCATGTAGCAAGACCTCACACAATGACATACTACCTAGAGGTGATGGTGAGAAACACCATGTAGCAAGACCTCCCACAATGACATACTATCTAGATGTGATGGTGGAAAACACCCTGCAGCAAGAACCTACACAATGACAGCTAATCGCTTACAAGCACCGTTAAAATAGAGTACATCCCCTATACTGGTTGGAAAGCTGAATTCCAACAAGGAAATACCTAGACACCTCAAGCTGCTGCTAGCTAATGCCTTGTGTAAGACAAAGAAAGAAAACCACACACAAACCTACTTCTAATAACCAAATGAGAGTCCGAAAGTAAAACCCTTACGGCATGGGACAGCACATTCTAAAGACCAACCGAACAGACTACATGGCATCAGACACAAGTGAACTGTCTGACGGTATATAGTACATTTCCAGAAGATCTGCAGTCAATCTGAAGTCCATTGCTTCATATTTCCCGTTTCCCCGCCTGATTATTCCTCATTTGAGCCAACTAATGTTGAGTTGGTCGTTGGAAGCCCGTTTTGTAGTGTGTATGTTATATTGTCTTTCCATATACTACGTGGTCTACTTCATGCCTTTCCAACATGATCGTCGTGTGTTATGTCCAATGTCTGGTTTGGTGGATCGATTTGTATATTTCATCCAATTTAAGGATAGGTTCACCACTAAGGCTAGCATGTTAGAGGAAGCCTGTATCTGAGCTTTTGTAATAGCGGCTACAATAGCAATTGTTTTAACTGAGTAGGCTGCTAGCGCCATGTACACCCTTCTTTAGTCGCCTGTTAGACACGTTTAGAAGGTTACACGCCGTAGGACCTTACAGAGTTCTTCTTCTGGCTACTTCACGTGTCTACAGATTGTCTTTCTTGTTGCTACTTTTCACGTCTACATGCAGTCCTTCTCGTGGCTATCCCTCAGCGCTACATACACTAATTCTCGTGGCTACACAGCAGAGCTACATACACTCCTTCTCGTGGCTATCCCTCAGCGCTACATACACTCCTCATGGGTATCCCTCAGCGCTACATACACTCCTTCTCGTGGCTACCCCTCAGCGTTACATACACTCCTTCTCGTGGCTATCCCTCAGCGCTACATGCACTCCTCGTGGCTATCCCTCAGCGCTACATACACTCCTTCTCGTGGCTATCCCTCAGCGCTACATACACTCCTTCTCGTGGCTACCCCTCAGAGCTACATACACTCCTTCTCGTGGCTATCCCTCAGCGCTACATACACTCCTTCTCGTGGCTATCCCTCAGCGTTACATGCACTCCGTATGTCTACAAATGGTTCTTCTTGTGGCAGTGTACGGCGTTTGCACAGTGTAGCTACTTATCTAAAGTGTTACAACATGTATCCACACCACGACACGACTGCACACAGTAAATAACACAGTAAACGATATTTATGATCTATTACATGAATATCAACAAAAACAATATTAGCAAAAAGGAAAAAATGCATCTGAACTAAATGATCATATATTATATGAGCCATGAACGACGAAACCCCGTCAAATAAACAAATTACCATCAAGCAGGGCGAAAACTTGCTCACAGGTAAGAAAGCCGCAAACGCTTTTGTCGATCACTATGCCAGAGCAAACCACATCGAGGTCCCTGCAGAAAAGCATACAGACATTAGCGAAGAGCTAAAGGGGCACGACAACATCAATACGGCACCTGAAGAGCACATGATGGCCAAATTGACAATGAGAGAAATGGAAGAGGCTATGAGAACATTAAAGAAAAGGAGATCTCCCGGAAAAGACGGGATAACAAACGAAATGCTGATGGGGCTGGGCCAAGCAGCGAAGAGGAAATTGCTATCGGTCCTGAACCAAAGCTGGAAAAGGGGAATTGTACCCCAGGCATGGAAAGACGCAATACTGGTACCAGTACCAAAAACAGGAAAGGACAAAACAGATCCAAATGGATACAGGCCCATCAGCCTACTGAGCTGTGTCGGCAAGCTGATGGAACGTATGATAAACACCAGACTGATGTGGCATCTGGAAGAAAAACGAATACTAATTCCACAGCAAGCCGGCTTTAGACAGCACAGATCCACTGAGGACCAGGTCATCCTCATAGCCCAGGAAATAGAAGATGCCTACCAGGCACAGAAACACACAGTAGCTGTTTGGGTGGATCTGGAAAAGGCATTTGACAAAGTCTGTAAAGACGGACTTAGAGTCAAGCTAAGAAGAAGTGATGTTTGTGGGAAAATGTACAAGTGGATCAACCACTACCTCAAACAAAGAACGGCCAGAGTCCAAGTACAAGGGCAGATGAGCAAAAAGGTGACACTCGAGCAGGGAGTACCCCAAGGGGGAGTACTGTCACCCACACTCTTCCTGGTGTATATAAACGACATAACAGAGAAAATACCAAGGAGAGTCCATAGCTCAATGTTTGCAGACGATCTAGCTATGTGGACCTCTGAAAAGAATCTCACCATAGCAAGAAATCGGATGCAGCAGGCCCTAACATCGCTGGAAGAGTGGGCGAACTCATGGATGGTCAAAATAAACGAGGAGAAAACCACATGCACAATATTCTCGCTCTCAATCAAACCCCAAAATACCAAATTAAGTCTAAATGACAAATTCCTGCAGCCAAACGACAACCCAATCTATCTGGGAGTCACATTTGATCGGCGCATGACATGGAAAAGTCAGATCGAGAGAAACCGAATGAGAGCCAGAGAAAGAATGACAATCATGAGGAAACTTGCTGGCACAAGCTGGGGAGCAGACGAAGGCATACTAAAGAAACTGTACACTGGAAGAGTGAGACCAGTTCTCGAGTATGGCATTGCGGCATGGACAACAGCAGCAAAGGCGAACTTCGATAAAGTTAGCAAACTTTAAAACCAAGCCATGAGAGTTATAACAGGAGGCATGAAGTCAACGCCAATTGTAGAACTTGAAAAGATTACAAAACTGCAATCCATGACCGATAGAAGAGACTGCAGAGCCCAGCTGCAGTCAGAGAAACTCCGAAGACTGGCTGACAATCCAATGCACCAGAGACTAAACAATTTGGGAAATGGGAAACTAAAGCGGAGAAACTTTGCAGAAATAGCCAAAGCAAAGATGCACGAAGATCCCATAAACGCACTAACAACACCAAAACCCATCACTACTGTACGAAAACCTACCTGGAGGCAGGATATATTTCCAGAGGTGGTAGAAAATATACCAGGTATTGGAAACAAAAACTGCCAGACTGAAAAAGAAAGGAGAGAAACTACCCTAAGCTTCATATCGAAAAGCTACCCACGCATGGACTGGACCCATGCATACACCGACGGTTCTGTAACAAACACTACACAGAACGGAGGGGCAGGAGCATTCCTGAACCTACCAAATGGAAGACAAATATCACTGTCATTCGCTACTGGTAAGTACACAAGCAATTTCAGAACGGAGGCAGAGGCACTGAGGGCGGCAGTGGAAGAAATGGTGACACACAATGAAAATGAAAGCCATATAGTACTGCTTACAGATGCTCTCGCCGTAGTCACAGCGCTAAAAAGCCAGAAAAACACTGAGCTTAATGACTTAAGAGCAGCACTCTGCAAACTGTGCCAGCAGTTCGCACCAAAAAGGGTAGTGATACAGTGGGTCCCATCACACTGCAACATCCAAGGCAACGAGGAGGCAGGCAGACTGGCAAAAGAAGGTGCAAGACTACCACAAACAGATACTAGTATGACGTACGAAGAGTCAAAACGGCTTATCAAAGCCAGATACATGACCAAATGGGAAACCGAACATACTGGTTACACCAAAAACGATGCCTATTACCAGTTGAACCGAAGAGAGCAGGTCGTTGTCTTCAGACTTCGCACTGGCCACAATAGACTGAGGTACCACCTATTCAACAAATTGAAGATAGGTGGTACCGACGAATGCCCGTGCGGAACTGGTAAGATGACCGCTGAACATCTGCTGCAGAACTGCCCGACATACGAGGATCAGAGAGAGCAGATGTGGCCATCACCAGTGGAACTGCAAGACAAGCTGAATGGCAGTGGCAACAGACTCAGGATGACCGCCGCTTTTTTCGAAAAAATAATGGTTACTGTCTGACTGCGTACGAAGAAGAAGAAGAAGATATATATATATATATATATATATATATATATATATATATATATATATATATATATATATATATATATATATATATATATATATATATATATATACATATATATATTACAAACTTTCTCGGAGGTTTTAAGCACTAGCTTTTGTTAACTCTTCCAATTAATAAAACCCAGTTCTAGCCGATACACTCCCCTCCCCTTATCTGCACACTCAACACACTCTCACAAACTCGCCTTCACGATCGTATTTTGTACTCTGTCTTTCTGTGCATTCCCCCACACTCAGATCCCTTCAGCCAGGTGATATGTACAACATTCGATCTATTCACGTATACTCAGATGAATCTGTGCGTAAATATGAAGCTAGATCACGTCACTTATAGTCGGAATCAGGTACTCAATTGTGGTCACACACTCAGTCGATCTGTGCATACACATACTTCAGAACCCACATCGTGCACTGTGTCCTGCACGTACGACACACATTCATATCTCTTCTAGTCACAGGGTGTCCAACACACACTTATAGAGCGACTGACCAAAATTCGAATGTGTATGCTGGTTCAGTCACCCTGTAACTCATTATCTCTCTCCCCCACAAACTCCTAGTCAGCCTGCTAGACATTAGAAGCATATCAATCGCTCCCATAGTCAGTCTGCTTTCTAGTCTCTCAATCTCCCTCTCTCTTTCTCTCTCTCTCTTTCTCTCTCTCTCTCTCTCTCTCTCTCTCTCTCCAGGCCAGTCTGATGAGTTCATCTTTGTCGAGTATTTTATAGTCTCAAGCAACTTCATGGCTGTCCAATGGCCTTATCTTGGTTTTCTGACATAGCCCTCACTCTAATTTGGATCTACCTCCAACTAGTTGTTATCGAACGAATAACTCCGAATTCCTGTCACTCTAAATATCGTAGCAGGCTGTGGTCGTCTGTGACTGTCCCACTCCTCCCCCCCCCCTTTCCACGATAAAACGGAACGCCAGAGCGGTCAGCTCTGAACTCCCACCTGTACTAAACATATTCTTCCCCGTAACCCCTCGTTTCCTTTGTCGACTTAGTGTCGAGACGGTGAGTAACCTTGGCACACACTCAGGTAACCTTTGTTCCCAGAGTCGCCGGCCCCATCACCCCTGCCCTTAAAGCCCATGCTCCAGCTGGAACCTTTACATTTCTCACAGCTTAATACAATCCTTCCGAAGGCTACAAACAGTCCATCACAGAACTCCTTCTCATCTCTACAGACTGTCCTTCCAGTATATATTTCTCAGGGCTACATACATTCCTTCTCAGGGATACACATATTCCTTATCAGGGCTACATATATTCTTTTTCAGGGCTACATAATTCCTTCTCATTGTTACATATATTCATTATCAGGACTACAAACACTCCTTCTCATGGCTACATATTCCTTATCAGTGCTACACATAATACTTCTAATGGTTACATCTGAATCGTAAAATGGCAATATTAACTCATTGTATCCATTCATATACGATCAGCAGCGCGACCTGACGGCGGAGATGTTCAACTTCTTATGCCAAGAAATCTGAGAGTACATGCTGAGTCTGCAAAGCTCACAGAGACCGCTTTATGGTGCTACATTTGATACTACGAGCAAGTTCCGTACCGATATTTGCTCTTTGAGCATTTTAATTATCACAAATTTGCCAGTCCCAATGACTCGCCAGCATGTTAGCTACCTTTGTCCGTGATTACCACATCACAGTGTATAGTTACTCCCTTCTTTCACCTACTCTTTGAAGAATCGCTACAATTTGACATTCAGAGCAGCAGACAGAAAGTCCATTGTGTCAACACCGGCTGACTGCCGACGCAATACTTTGTTGTAATTAGAGATTCGTGTTCGCCTGGTCCATACCAATTTTTAGTTGGGTATTTAATGCCAGACGACGCCGGAGACATGCCACAGCATAGCTGGGGCAGCGCACCGAAAGGTTGAACAAGGGCTGGTTCTGTTTTGAAATTGCGCAGCTCGTCAAAATGAGGCAAAACATACCTGAAAAATCTAACAGACATTCGCATGCTTTTAGGGGAGTTGAGGTGGGGGAGGGGGCGCCGGTGTATATTTTAATTGGTTCTCAAACAAAAATATGAATGAGGTAAGGATGTTAATCGATTCTCAAACACAAAACATGAATACTTTAGTGAAGTTAATCGATTCTCAAACACAAAACATGAATACTTTAGTGAAGTTAATCGATTCTCAAACACAAAACATGAATACTTTAGTGAAGTTAATAGATTCTCAAACATAAACCATGAATACTTTAGGGATGTTTAAATAAGACAAAAGAAGTCTCGCCGTATCATAAGAGACAATGTAGTCAGGGTTTGAAGATACAGCAGTGAATCAGCTAACTTGCATCAGAGCCAGCGATCTACCATTGACCTAGTCCTTAATCCGCTTCCTAGTGGCGTCCCTGGAAACAGGCTGCACTAGTGTAGTCTGGTTAGGAAATTAGGGATCGCGGTGGGAAGTCAAACTCAGTACACAATAAAGCCAGCTTAAATCGGATGTGTCGGGCCCAAAGGCGCTGATATCGCAGCCTAACTGTAAACGTCAACACAACATCCTTTTCAGGACGATCGCCGAAGAAGAGGAAGACTAAGAAGAAGCCAAACCCCAACCAATGACGTCCATACTACATTGTTAAGAGAATATAGATATGTGGGACATGTGGTAAGCGTGCCTGACTGCAGGTAGACAGGAACAGTCACGTTTTGGTGACCCTACAACTTTAAGTGTCCACTTTGGTGTCTGGCAATCGCGTGCAGAGATGGCCTAAGTAAAGCCATTAGCCCAGCATGGAAATAATTCTCGAGGGGAAAATACTGAAATTAATTTAAACATCTGGCCACCTGGCATGATAAACTCGTTATGAAGTATTGAGTGCCAGGAGTGATCCCCTTATTCAAAAAATCAGATCCAGCAAATTATAGACCGGTGAGTTTAACGAGCATAGTCTGTAAATTGTTAGAGTCAATAATCAAAGAAAACATTGTAATGCATTTAGACAAATTTAATCTAATTAGAAATAGTCAGCATGGGTTTACTTGAGGGAGATCATGCTTAACAAATCTATTAGAATTCATGGAGGAGGTTACTAAAATCATAGATACAGGGGAGTCAGTGGATATTTATCTAGACTTTGCAAAGGCCTTTGATAGAGTACCTCATCAAAGATTATTTCGAAAGTTAAAATCACATGGAATAGGTGGGGAAGTTGCCAAATGGATTGAAAATTGGTTAACGGAAGAAGGCAGAGAGTGGGCATAAATAAGGAGTACTCTGAGTGGTGTGAAGTGAAAAGTGGTGTGCCACAGGTCTCGGTTTTGGGACCAATTTTGTTCTTGATATATATAAATGATTTGGACATTGATATGGGATCCATGATTGCAAAATTTGCTGATGACACAAAACTATGCAGTAGTGTCTCATCTAAAGCGAAAGTGGATATATTGAGGTTGGATTTAGATAAAATTCGAGAATGGTCTGTAAGCTGGCAAATGGAGTTTATTGTACAGTCATCCACATGGGTAGATCCAATATGGAACATAATTACAGAATGGGAGAAAACAATATTAGAAAGATAGATAAGGAAAGGGACCTAGGGGTTATAATAGATCATACAGGAAAGGTGAGTGAGCAAGTTAAGGTAGCAGTGAAAAAGGCAAATGCAATGTTAGGTATGATAAAAAGAAATATTAAACATAGGAGCAAGGAAGTGATCGTCAAACTGTATAAAGCTTTAGTTAGACCTAGATTGGAGTACTGTGTACAGGTGTGGAGTCCTTATCATAGAGGGGACATAAACATGCTAGAAAGAATACAAAAAAGAGCGACAAAGATGATAGTGGGATTCCAGAATTACAGTTATGAGGAACGACTCAGAAAAACCGGCCTACAGTGTCTCGAAGAGAGAAGAATTCGTGGTGACTTAATACAGGTTTATAAGATGATCAGAGGAATCGATAAATTAGACTATAACAAGTTTTTAAAAATACAGCCACCTAAAATAACACGAGGGCATAGCTACAAGCTGACTATAGAGATATTAGGAAATATTGTTTTAGTCAGAGAGTGGTGTCTGCTTGGAATGCATTGCCAGGGGAGGTAGTGGAGGCAGGGACAGTTAATGCATTTAAGAATAAACTGGATGCGCATAGCTTTTAGAGCAAGGTGATGTAAATGTAACTGGTTGTATACAGACTCTGCAGGGTCTTCTAAACCAGTATAAAGACGTTAAGTTAAGTTAAGGTTACTACTTACAGTTAGATCGATTGGAACGTGTCTATAATGCGGATCCAACCTTGTACATATGTCGTGAGAAGCTATGACTACCACTTTACTGCTCAGATTCGTGCATACATACACAAGCACACACACGCATGGTCTCATGCACACACACATGCAGTTACGCGTAGTCCTACAGCAGTGCTGTCGGGGATGAAGTGTTATAGACCTCATTGTACTAGGACTCATCTGTGTTTTATAGTTAGGATGACCAATTCCCTTGTCCGTGTCTTTCCTTCACTATAAGTAAGCCAGGTGCTCATTTTTAGCTGGATGGACTCTGATACTTATCCGCACACATACTCAGGTGAATGAATTCATCTCATTAGTTGTATGTCTTTACTCAGGAACCCTACACAACTGCTGTATAATAATTTATCATGTGTTTTTCGTCATTTGGACTGCATGCCTGCCATATATTTGTATTTGGTAATCAGGCCCAAACTACCTGGAAACGAAGCTTTGTTATGGCACTTTAATAGCGATAAAAGCCGAGAAATGCGACTGGACACATTCACGAATTTAAGCGACGCGGGGTTTTTCCGATGTGGCTACAAATGTTGCTATTCACACTACACGACTTTACAAATAAATCATTTTAAAATGTATAGTTTGTATTTATTCATAGTTGCCCATTGCTCCAGGCTCAAAAGTGGGCCTGGAATATTTAACGTACACAAAATGTACAGACAAGCGGCAGTCCAGCCCTTTTTTTAATGCTTAGTGGTTCAGTCACGCAAAACTAGCAGGGAGGTCGGATACTCTCTGAGGCCTCTACTCTTGATTATGTAGCTGATAGCAATGGCTCTTGTTACATTACAGGGCATACCCAAGAAAGGGGGGGGGGGGGGTGCTTCGTTCTGCTTGTTGTAATGTAATGTAACATGTCATAGTAAGCTCACCATAACATAGATCACTGTCGATCCCCACCTAGTAAGCTCTGATGTTGTAGCACGGGCTGTGTCCATGGACACGGTCTGGACATCGGGTAGTTTCTTGATCAGTATGTTTCACCCGTCGTTAGGTGGGTTCTTGGTCAGTATGTTTCACCCGTCGTGAGGTGGGTTCTTGGTCAGTATGTTTCACCTGTCGTGAGGTGGGTTCTTGGTCAGTATGTTTCACCCGTCGTGAGGTGGGTTCTTGGTCAGTATGATTCATCTGTCGTGAGGTGGGTTCTTGGTCAGTATGTTTCACCCGTCGTGAGGTGGGTTCTTGGTCAGTATGTTTCACCTGTCGTGAGGTGGGTTCTTGGTCAGTATGTTTCACCCGTCGTGAGGTGGGTTGTTGGTCAGTATGTTTCACCTGTCGTTAGGTGGGTTCTTGGTTAGTATGTTTCACCTGTCCCGAGGTGGGTTCTTGGTTAGTATATTTCACCTTAACTTAACGTCTTTATACTGGTTTAGAAGACTGTAAATTCTGTATACAACCAGTTTCATTTGCATTACCTTGTTCTAAAAGTTATGCGCATCCAATTTATTCTTATATGCATTAATTGTCCCTGCCTTCACTACTTCATTTGGCAATGCAATCGAAGCATTCACCACTCTCTGACTAAAAAATAGTTCATAATATCTAATCTGGACCGGGATCAAGATGCTGAGCAGCACATGAACTGTAGTGGTCAGAGACCCATAGCTGACTGCTAGCGTCAGGGCCAGCGAACCAGAGCTGCCAAGACCCTTCTACACCTCCACGCGGTGATCCTGGATAACAGGCTGCAGCAGGGCAGACTGGCTAAGGAGAAGGGATCGAAGAGGGAATGCTAACCCGGTACTAAAAAAACGCTTGCTGAAGTCGGATGTGTTGGACCGAAAGGTGCAAATATCGCAGTCAAACTGTACGCTACGACACAACGCATTCCGTTCTCTTGACTACATTCTGCTACTTAAGCCTTTTCAGGGTTTTGTAGCGGGAGATTGATAACGAACGAAGAAGAAGAAGTAATCTGGACCTGTCTTTAGTTAATTGGTAGCTATGCTCTCTTGTTCTTGTAGGTCGTTGAATTTTGAAAAAAAAGTTGTTATAGTCTAATTTAATCTTTTTTTTTTTTTTTTTTTTTTTTTATTATCTTATTAACCTGTATTAAGTCACCTCGAATTCTTCTCTTTTCGAGACACTGTATGCCGGTGGGTTTGTGGGGTGGGTTCTTGATCAATATGTCTCACCTGTCGTGAGATGAGTTCTTGGTCAGTATGTTTCGCATGTCGCTAGGTGGGCTCTTGGTCAGTATGTTTCACCTGTCGTGAGGTTGGTTCTTGGTTAGTATGTTTCAAGAGACACGGGCGTGAACTGGTGTATCAGGATTAGGTGAAAGACATCTGCTTCAAGTCAGGATCAAGTTTGATATACCGTTCAAACCCTGTCTCGTACTGGGTGAAACATGTCGATCCCGGCCACACTTCAAGCCAAGGTCGTGTTTAAGCCCCACCTCACAACAGAAGAAACATACTGACCATTAACCCCACCTCACCACAGAAGAAACATACTGACCATTACCCCACCTCACGACAGAAGAAACATACTGACCATTATCCTACCTCACGACACAAGAAACATACTGACCACTACACACCTTTCATCCGTGTAGGGCACCTGGGAAAAGGAAGTATTAAAGCAGCCTGTCCATAGAAGTGGGGATCAATGCTGTGATCCTGGTTAGGATAAGCCTGCGGAGAAGCCTATTATTGCACTACAACACATAGAACTGAGGTCCACCTTCCTCAGCAGGGAAAATTGATCGAGTGAAAACAAATCTCAGTACAAGTGGCTTCTATAACAAACAATGACATTTTACGATATTTATTGTGGGGTCTATTCATTTCTCTGCCCTACCGGGCTGTTATACACCCCGGTTATGTGTACGCGCATACTTGAGGCAGTCTCTAGGCAAAGTTCGTTAGGCCATTTTTAATTCACATTTCAGCTTTTTGTTTAGCAAGCGATCTATGATTAGGGTTATTTTTTAGTTGGTATGTGCGTGTGTACTTGCCACGTATTTGGCCCTCTTTTTTAAAATATCGTTAGAGAAGAGGATTGTAGATTGCGTTTTGGATCACATGGCTACAAGTGTCAAGATTGTAGAGATACAAGACCGAACGGCAAAGATAGCGATGATAAAGTTGAAAGTTGTTTTTTTTTGTCCGACTGAAATCCAAATGGTTTCCGACTGAAAAATATGGCTGCGACCAACAGACTCCATCTATTTCTTTTTTCTTGACTTTCTCACATATTACAGAGATGGCAACCACTTCAGCTGTCCTCCTTACAGGTAGGCTGAAACAAATGGCTTACATTCGTTTCTACGGTGGTTCGTTCTGTAGCAAGTAAGATAAGGTTATTCTTGTTCTTCGAAACAAGGGAGAAAGCGAGCTATCGCCACCAGCTCAGCATAGGTGAAGAGGGAGTCACTGTTAGACTCCATACAGACCACAGCAAATTGAGATGATATCCGTTCAACAAACTAAAGAGGATGAATGTGCCTGTGGCCCTAACAAAATGACTGGTGAACATCTGCTACAAAAGTGTCCAACATACGAGGAACAGAGTACGCATAAAGCACCATCACCAACATCATTCATGGACAAGCCCAATGGAGATATCAATAAGCTAACGCTAGCCCCTGCTTTTGTTGTCGTCGTTGTCGTTGTGTTGTTCGAGTCGTTCTGTGTTGAATTAGCTCTTGACGACGCTTCTTTGTTAGCATGTTACAGTTGCTCTTTTTACACTCCGAAGCGCATTAGAAAAGACTGGCCAGAGCCCTACACTGTAGGCTACTCATGAAGCTCAAAACTATGGGTATTACAGGGTCGACCCCCACCTCGTTTGTCAGGCTGCTGTAACATCCTGTTTCCAGGAGCACAAACAAGAACGTTACGCAATCGGTTTGTTATTCCTAATCCTGGCTATTATTCGTTCCTACTGATTTCTTTTGATATTTATGTTGATATCTGATAGAGTACGAACAAGAAAAAGAAAAAGAAGAAGAAGAATACATTTGAAAGAGCATCTGACCAAGTGATATAGATAATTGTCCCTCAACAAAACACCGGTCAGGTTAAAGGATTCTTTTAATCGGAGTTAAAATAACACCCATCATGCATTCAGAAGGCGAACAGACACTCGTGAATAATACGAGGGGCGCTCCGAAAGTAATGTCTCCTATTTTATTATCATGTCCCACAACGCCAGAAGTGGATTATGTCAGTATGGCAGTCAAGTTTTAATCTTCCTTCCAATATCCGTAAGATATTGTTTCCGTCCGACAGGTGGCAGGGGAGGAGAAGTCTGAAAAAATGGTGTCTCTTATGGAATAGCGTTATAAACAGAGGTGCGTTTTTTAATTCCTCCATGCGAAAAATGTTACATCAATTGACACTCATTGACGCTTATCGTGAAGGACAAACCACTTTCCGAACGGCCGGGCACAGATGTCACACCACGCAATGAAGAACGTCTCGATCAGATGATCTACGGAAATTAGAGAATTACGACCAGGGAACTGTCTACCCAGCTGGATATCGGCTTCGGCGCGTTAGAAACGATGGTGGCAACGTTGTAGTGCCACAAAGTTTGCGACAGGGGGATCCCACGAATGCTCCCACAGGGAATGAAAGAACATCGCATGCAAGTTTGTCATGACCTCTTGAACCATTTCGATGAAAAAGGTGACAGTTTACTGGGATGCATCTTCACTCGTGATGAGATCTGCTGATATCTCTACAATCCTGAGTCAAAACGGCAGTCCATGGAGTGGCGACATGTGAATTCCCAATCGAGGAAAAAGTTCAAAGACACAACTTTCAGTGGGTAAAGAGATGTGAACTATCTTTTGGGATAGGGAAGGGGTAATCCTTCTAGATGTCATGAAACCTGGACAAACCATTAACTCTGACCGTTCAATTGCGAGGCTGACTAAGCTGAATTTCCAGGATCTGGCCAGAGAAAAAGACAACCTGCCTTTTTGCAACACGATAACGCCAGGTCCCATACTAGATTGAAGACCGTTGAGCACATTGTCAGTCTCGGCTGGACTGTCCTACCACACCCAAAGTATAGGTCAGATTTGTCGCTTTCTGACTTCCATCTGTTCGGGCCAATGACAGATGAACTGCGTGGACAACATTTTCCTAGCAACGATGCCGTCATAGCAGCTGTGAAACAGTGGGTCACCTCCCCTAGTGCAGATTGTTACGAGCGCAGCATTTATGCTCTTGTTTGTCGTTGGAGAAAATGTCTAGCCAAGAGTGGTGACTATGCTGAAAATAGTTTTTCTAAGGCAAGACATTATTCTGTCAAACGGTTTGTTGTGATCTTTTTATTTGGTATAGTTGTCATGAAATAAAACAGGAGACATTGGTTTTGGAGCGCCGCCTCGTAATGATAAGTTCGCTTAAGCGTCGTTAGGCCTCCTACACGACCCACCGCTGCGGTGGGGCTCCAGGCCACGTCCATATCGGAGGTGGAGGCTTCTATCTGCTGGAATCATACTTTACGGGGACGGCCTCTTCTGTGTCTCCAGAAGGTCAGGAGGAGACCTTTTCTGCCGAGGAACGACTTGGGGAGTATCTTGTGGCCGGGGTTTCCTTGTTCAGTCGTATGACATGACCAAACAAAGAAACTCGGCGACGGTCAAGTGTTTCCTGGTCCAGTCGTATGACATGACCAAACAAAGAAACTCGGCGGCGGTCAAGTGTTTCCTGGATGAGTCGTATGACATGACCAAACAAAGAAACTCGGCGGCAGTCACGTCTTTCTGAGGTTGGGTGGATGCTTGTTTTGAGTCCTCCACGTTGCAGATGTAGACATGCCATTAGATGCCCACGATATACCGCTGGTTGCGCACGTGGAAGCTCTTCAGTCTCGACACGTCATGTTTGAGCAATGTCCAGGTTTCTGAACGGTAAAAGAGGACTGGGACCTCGCAGGTCTGGTAGATGCGGATATTTGTTTTAAGGGACATCTTACCACTACTCCATACATGTTGGTGGTCGTGCATAGCAGGAGCAGCTAGTTTGATTCGCCTTGACACATAGCTTCCAGCTATATTTTCAGCAAAGTGAAATTCTGTATACTCCAGCACATTGAAATATGCACGGAAATGAGGAGGCACATAGGTTAGCCAAAGATTGAAGAAGCCAAATTCAAACCGATGACATATACACATAATACTATATAAAGATAATGATTTAAAAAAAACTTCAAAGACAAATAGCACAAAGAATACACACAGGACAAATAGGTGTCAACACGCCTGTGCCATTCTTTTTTCTGATTGCCAGTTATAAAATCAGACAAGAAGGCAGCTGGTCACGCTACTTGACCAAAGCGTAGTCCTCTTTCAGTAATGCATTTTCCACTTTATTCCAAATGATAGTATGTGCTATATCCATCCATGTGCCCAGTTGTAATATAAAAGCCGACTAAATGTTAGGGCAGGGTGGCAGTGAGTGTGGGAGCTACCCCGACCAGCACAAGCGGACAACTAGTACTTCAGTCTGTACAAATCCAGCCCCTCCCCTTCCCCGCGTATATATTGACCTGTGTATGTCCCTTTATCTTCAGTGGAGACACCTCCTCGAGTGACATTCCCTATAGAAGCTCAGCAGATTATCATTTACAAAGTGAAGAAGGACCACCACACGATCAACTGTACAGCCGATGGACTGAAGCCTCTCACGTAAGTATAACTGGTTGTCTCTGTGGGGCTGCATTATTTATCTCCAGCGTATGAGTAGCAAAGTAGTAGAGCGACAGCTTCTCTGGGCAAAGGTGGCCTGTTCAATTTTTGTTATTGGCACGCTGCAGTCAACCTAGCTGCAAATGGGTACTACCCTTATACTTAGGGTTGAAAAGACATAGAACACGAGAACTGGCCTTCATAAATATATTGACGAGTTCGCCTTTTTCCTAAGATCCGTGGTCAGTGCTGGGGAGCCATCAGTGCCCATTACACCTGGGGGTCATCTTTAAAGGACAGGAACAGTCTCTACACTTCGCCCGATCTGCAGCCATATTTCGCGTAGTACCCCGGCTGTGATTCATGATTTACATTTGGGATTCTACGGCTCTTCGCCAGATTGCAGTAGGAATGCCACTTTTCAACTTCTCTCTAGATTGCGTGCCATGGCGGTTCTGTTGGTGGTGTGAGGCTCACTTCTTATGTCATGGCCGATCCAAAACCAGCGTCAAGCTGTTAAACTGATGTGCATGTCTTTTTTACTACTGCGGACGGACGCTCTTGATTGTTGATGGAGTACGGCTAGACCATTCGATGAATTCATCTTAAAAAGGTTGTGTGGAAAGATGACAATTTGGAATTTTCGTTTTCTGTTCCTCTTCAACACTCTTCACCATACATAAGCACATAAATTATGCAGCTCTTGTATATTCACACTGTGCCCAGGGTCATTTTTTAAGTAAAACAAATTAAGTCCTTTTAATATTTCTTGACATAAGCAAATGAAAATATCTCAAGACATCCCTTCAATTTGATAGTTACATAATCCTAGATCGCCATTTCACTTAGAGACCCCTCTTCTACTCAAGGGGTGCAGAGTACTTTGTGTATCCTAGCAGTCGAGTGTGCAGATAACAGGTGGCTGTCCTGTTGTGTGTGCTTGGTATTCACTGTATGTACAACATGTGGTCATTTATATTTGGTTGTAATGATATCCCTAGGCGGCACTAGAACGTGTCAAAGTAAACAATAAACAGACAATTAGTTGTTGAGATACGATTTTATGATGGACCAATATTTCAGGCTCTTTAAAGAGTTTGGTAGTGTATTATTTAGCAATGTAAAATAATAATTCTCCATAGGAAATGTATCAACGTTTGTATATGTGAAGTAGATACAGTAGCAAGGTTAGGACAAATAAAAGACAGACTGCGGAAATGAATTGAAGGGGGGGGGGGGGATATTACTATTTGAAGCTGGACCAAATGGATTGCTTGTTTTAAAGTACGATGTTACATGACCATTTTTGTGTGCGTTAAAACGTATTTATATGTAGACAAAGTAACGTGAACTAAATATAGGAACAATGTACAAGCATATCTAAAGTAATTATTTATTATTAATTCTCTCGGAAGAATTTATGTCCATAATGCCTTGACAAAATAATATCAAATTCTACCTGAATATACAGCGAACATTTCCAAATATAAAGGATAAAATACATTAATTGTATATTGATACATGTGTATGCATGTGTGCGCGTATATTTAAAATAGGACTAGGCGTGTAGAGGCCTGCAGAAACCTTAAGCCAACAGAACCTCAACAAATATGGACCAGTCCAGTAATATGAGATAAGGATAGTTTCACATTATTAGTACAAAGATGGTATAAATGTCTTATTGTCTGTTGTTAACTTGCTGCTTAGCTGATGTTTACGTGTTTAAGTTGTGGTGCCAGTTCATAAGTCGCAGCAGAGCCTTTCTTACTCGATTTCTCTATAAATGCTTCTTTATCCCATAAAAAACATGCCACGAGTACTAGTGCTCTTGGGCCTATTTTCGTTGGACATTGTTTACATGTATGTTTAGGTAGTTCAGAATCAATTCAGCCCTAAATGTTTACTTGAAATAATGGACGTAACCAAGAAAAGGGCGCACCAGAGACCATAGTTGGTAAGCGGCCAGAACAACGTCCAGAAAGCAATGGCAAACTACTGGAAGTAAAATGCCAAGAAACTTATGACAGTCGAGAGAAACGAAACTCAAAGATCTGATGGTGAGGCCCTCAGGCCAAGCAGATCATCGACGCCAACTGGGGAAGAGGCCGATTTCAGAGTCAGTACAAGTAATAGAGATGACGGCCTAAAGCCTGACTGCATTACAGTGGACAACTCTGAAATGGGACTAAAAGCAAAACTAAGAATAGGCACCTGGAACGTCAGGATCCTATACCAGGGCAAGTTGTTCATGATCGGAAGAGAAATGAAGAGAACCAAAATAGAGATTCTTGGAGTCTCTGAGCATAGATAAGCCGGTCAAGGGCACTGTACCAGCTCCTCAGGAGAAACATTCAAATACTCTTGGACGGACAAGGGTGGAAAAAGCGGGGTCGGCTTTATTCTGTCAAAGAAGACAGCACCTTCACTACTCGGTTACAATCCAGTCAACGACCGAATAATTGTAATCAGACTAAAGAAAAAGACTAGAAATGTAACAATAATTCAAATGTATGCACCAACATCAGCAGGAGACGATTGTGAAATTGATGATTTCTATAACACCTTGCAAGAAGCGATGGGAAAAGTTGAAAAAAGAGACATCTTGGTCATCATTGGCGATTTCAATGCGAAAGTCGGAGAGGAAAGAGCCGAAGAGGGGAGAAGTGTTCGAGGACCTTTTGGTTTGGGACACAGAAATGAGCGAAGAGAAAAATTGGTTGAATTCTGCACGGAAAACAACCTCTCCATTGCCAACACCTTCTTCAAACAACATCCACGAAGACTGTACACGTGGACCTCCCCTGATGGCAACAGCAGAAACCAAATATATTACATCCTAGTTCAACAAAGATGGAGATCAAATGTGCTGGCAACAAAAACGCTGCCATGAGCAGACTGCGATACGGACCAAAAATTACTGTTTGCAGTTTTCCAAACAAGACTACGAAGGATCAACAAAGGTTGCCAGCCAATACGCTTCGATGCATGGGCAATACCTACTGAATACAACATCAAAGTAGAAAACAAATTTGAGGCTTGCTGTACAGGAAGAGATGACACCTGAGGAGTTGACATCGTACGCACGGGATATTTTGATCTCGACAGCAAAAGAAATGATTCCAAAGATATTGCACAAGACACAAAGCTATATAACAGAGGAAACACAGAAACTCATTTCTGAAAGGCAACAATTAAAACAAATGGGAAGTAAGGGGACCAACACAGCATTTAAAAACTGCGCAAGAAAAGTTAGAAGAGAAATAAGAAAAGATAAAAGAAGATTCATAGTAGAAACGTGTAAGGATATAGAAAACCTACAACAACAAGGCAGAGAGAGAGATGCATTCAAAGCAATAAGAACACTGACAAGGGAATTCCATCCGGTTCCACATGTCATAAATGACAAAGAGGATAACGTAACACATTAACATAAACCAAAGACATACTGAATAGATGGAGAGAGTACTGCAGAACCATGTATGGAGTTAGCACAAAGCGCTCAGTTACAATCCTACCAAAGGATGAGAAAGAACCTGAACCAACATTGGAAGAAGTACGCTCTGCAATTAAAAGCCTGAAAAAGGGAATGTTCCCAGGATGCGATGATATTCCAGCAGAGCTAATACAAACAGGAGGAGAGGCATTTGCTCGAGTCTATCACAAGCTGTGTAAACAGATATGGCACAGTCCAGAGTGGCCAGAAGCATGGAAGAAATCAATTTATATTCCCCTCCCCAAAAAAAGCAACCTGAAGCTGTGCACGAACTACCGAACTATCGCGCTGATCAGCCACGCTAGCAAGATACTCTTGCGAATCCTATTAAGAAGGATAGAGAAAAGGTTTCAATCTGAAATTCACGTAGTCCAGGCAGGTTTTAGGAAAGACAGAGGGACCCGGGACCACATATTCAATTTAAGGAATATATATTTAAAATGTAGAGAGTTTAATTTAGACCTGTACACATGTTTCATTGATTACACTAAGGCCTTCGACACGGTAAAACATCAAAATCTGTGGAGAATCATGAAGGAAATGGGGTTTTCTTTGCATATAGTCCATCTCATTGAAACATTATACCAAGATCAACAAGCCGCTGTCCGAGTATCTGGGCAAACATAAGATTGGTTTGCAGTACAAAAGGGAGTCCGACAGGGATGTATCCTCTCACCTTATCTGTACAACATTTATGCGGAATGTATAATGAGAATTGTTCGAGAAGAGGCTTTCTTGAGAAAGGTGCTATCGGAAACATGGACATGTAACTGAGAGTCGCACATCCATACTATAGATATTCAAACATTAAAAGTTTCGACCCATTTACGATTGGGGGGTACGAGATTCCAGAGTTACGATATGCAGATGACACAGTGATACTATCAAGAAGTGCAGAAGGGCTAGAGCAGCTACTTTCAGCCGTTAATGAACATAGTAAAGATCAAAATCTGCTCATAAACATAAACAAAACAAAGAAAATGACCACCGACAAAACACAATGTCAGCATAAATTTACAGTGGATGGTGAGGAAATAGATCAGGTCACACATTTTGAATATCTGGGCTCCAGAATTGACAAAAATGGTGACTGCTCGAAAGAAATCAGAAGAAGACTAGCTATGGCAATGCAGAGACTGAACAGCCTGAAGAAATTATGGCAGGGCACCAACAAAACGATAAAAGTAATAGTCTTGAGAGCCTGTGTTTTTCCTGTGGCAGCTTATGGCTGTGAAGCATGGACGA
This sequence comes from Ariolimax columbianus, assembly GCA_036924085.1. Classification (NCBI taxonomy): domain Eukaryota; kingdom Metazoa; phylum Mollusca; class Gastropoda; order Stylommatophora; family Arionidae; genus Ariolimax; species Ariolimax columbianus. The sequence continues at coordinate 101,269,030 of JAVGWX010000005.1, read as the reverse complement.
TTACCAAAACTTCTAGACAAAGAATCGAATCCTTCGAGTTAAAAATGTTACAGAAAGATCCTCAGAATACCCTGGACAGAGAAAAGAACAAATGTAGACATTCGGCAAGAGTTGAGCATAGAGGAGAACGGGTTTATCAATTCCATTTTGGCTAGAAAATGCAAATACTTTGGTCACATCAAGAGACACAACGGTCTTGAGAGAAAGGGGATGGAAGGTATGGTGCCAGGCAAAGGAGGAATGGGTAGACCAAGAAGACGATGGCACCAAGATATCAAGGAATGCCTGAGTATGACTGTGGTGGAGGCTGGTGTTTTGTCACGGGAACGAGTTTCTTTCAGACAGACTGTGATGGGAGCGACGTTCTACAAAGGACATGCTACATGATGAACCAAGAAAATCACTTCCAGACTATGTAACTTCAACACTAATGCTAAATGAGTTCTTCCGGATTGCAAGAAAACATGGGCATGTAACTAAGAATATTACACTCAGACTGTATACTTTCAACAATCAGTAGTACGCTTAGGCGACCACGGCCCTTCGCGTCGAATGACTTGTCCATGACCACGTCTGATTGCAGTGTCCCAGGTGGCCTGCAGTTCTGTTGGGGAGGTGGCGATCTATTTTAGCCAGGTATTGTGGGGTCGGACCGGAGGACGTCTCCAGGATGAACACGGCTTCTTCCCGTAACTCGCCCCCACAGCCTGTCGGAGCGTGACGGAAGAGGAAGAGACAACGGCAATCAATCGTGAGGCAATGCCTGCAGGTACTTCACTGTTGGAAATCAAGTCATGCTAGACGATCCCGATTATGCGCCTCTGGTTGCGCAGATGGAAAGCCTCAAGACGCTGCCTGTGCTGCTGTAGTAGTGTCCAGATGGAAAGCCTCAAGACGCTGCCTGTGCTGCTGTAGTAGTGTCCAGATGGAAAGCCTCAAGACGCTGCCTGTGCTGCTGTAGTAGTGTCCAGATGGAAAGCCTCAAGACGCTGCCTGTGCTGCTGTAGTAGTGTCCAGATGGAAAGCCTCAAGACGCTGCCTGTGCTGCTGTAGTAGTCCAGAACCCGGAGCCGTACAGAGAATAGGAACAATGCAGTATGAGTAAATACGAAGCCTGGTCTCCAGGGAAAGCCTTCGCAATGAAAGCGAGTGCACGGATGAAGCCGCTAAGCCCATCCTACGGGTGATGTCGTGACTGCTGTGTGCGTCAGAGGACTGACTGCTGTCGAGATATACGAAGTCCTCGCTGGCTGCAACAGGTTTGTCGTTCACGGTGATGCTCAGCGCAGAGGGGCCCCTGGTGAGGCTTTGAATTTTTGTCTTTGTCCAGGAAATGTGCAAGCCTAGGACTGGATCCTCGCGCAGTCTTGTGCACACAACCCAGAGGTCCTCCTAGGTGACTTCCGGGTAACTGATCTCGTCTACGCTGATGACGTCGTCACACCGGGCTACGATTCTCAGGCCCTGGTAGGCACTGGATCGATCGGCTACCAACCTAGGCTTACATATTTCCTTGAAGATACTTTCAACAGTAATTTAAAATCAGTCCAACTGTTTTTCTGGGAAACATGGACATGTAACTGAGAGTCGCACATCCATACTATAGATATTCAAACAATAGTTGTCCGCATCCCAGACTTTGTGTTAGATGGGCAGAAGAAATAGCAAACACATATCTGTGATAAAGAACATGATTAAGAACTACTACAGCGATACATTGAGGAGAGAAAGTAGAGATTGATGCGACACACTGTCAGAAAGAAGCCTGGCAAAATAAATAGTCATGCACTGGATTGGAACACACACGGAAAGAGATGCACGGGAAGACCAAAGGTCACAAGAAGTTGAACGGTGGAATAAAAGGCCAGTGCATCCAGTATCATTTGAGAAACTTAAGAATACGGTGGAGAATTTAAAGTGATGAAAGGTAGAGGCCGTGACTTTGTACTCCACAATATTTCACGTTTATAAGCAAATCGGCCCTGTGTTACGGGGGTCAGAAAGGAGTTAAGGGAATAGTATTGTAACCTTGCGAGCATATCGTAAAAGGAAAACTAAAATAGGTTTGCATGGCGCTAGCAGCCTCATCATGTAAAACTACTAATATTAAACATGCAATTGAGATCAAGATACTGAGCAGCGCATGAGCTGCAGTGGTCAGCGACTCATAGCTGACTGCTAGCGTCAGGGCCAGCGAACCAAAGCTGCCAAGACCCTTCTACGCCTCCATGCGGTGATCCTGGATAACAGGCTGCAGCAGGGCAGACTGGCTAAGGAGAAGGGATCGAAGAAGGAATGCTAACCCGATACTAAAAAAACGCTTGCTGAAGTCGGATGTGTTGGACCGAAATGTGCAAATATCGCAGTCAAACTGTAAACTACGACACAACGCATTCCGTTCTCTGGACTACATTCTGCTACTTAAGCCCTTTCAGTGTTTGGTAGTGGGAGATTCAGAACGAACGAAGCCAAGCCAAGCCAAACATACAATTGCAAGTGTTTGATACAAGTTTCATATAAGAGATTATTAATAAATAATTACTTTAAACGTGTTTATACATTTTTCCTATATTTAGTTCACAATGTTACTATGTCTTCATATAAATGCATTTTCACATATGCAAAATGGTCATGTAACAACCTACTCTAAAACAAGCAATCCATTTGGTTCAAGTTCAAATAGTTATATCCGGGTTCGATTAATTTCCAGAATCTATCTTTTATTTTTCATAACCAGCTGTAGTGATGGCTTTGTGCTTCACATGCAGCGAGAAAGCGAAAAAAGACGAAGAAACATCCATCTTTAGCCCGCAGTTTCGCAAAATATATCACTGGTTATTTTCGTATTTTAAATATCTGATGTTTCAAGTGAGGTCTGGTCAAGCTTCCTTCTCTATTCAGTTCTTCTGTGAGTTACTTCTGATAACGATTGTCCTTCCTTCTACCTTTTTTTTTTGGCAGGTACCAGTGGAGAAGAAATGAACAGCTCCTAGAGGAAACAGACACTTTTGTGAAGGCTTTCAATAACGGGACCTTGTATTTTCCAAGCTACAGCGATAGGGAGGACGGCGTGTACCAATGTTGGGCCATGAACAGTTTGGGAACATCCTTGTCAGAGAAGCTAACTTTAATTTTAGAGCGGGAACCTGCTGTTACAAGTAAAGTTGTCAATTACGTCAGAGTTAGAGTCACTGTCTCACAATCATCATCCACACCATCATCAAAACAAGCACGAGTGCCATTATCACAACCACAAAAACAGTTGGTTGTCCATCGTAAGCGACGGTGGTGATATCATGAGACAGTTGTGTCTTGATGATGCCACTTACACTGTATGAGGATTGTAGTGAGGGGGGGTCTCGAACCAACGCCGTTTCGGTTACATCGCTTTGCGAGGCGAGTGCCTCACCTCTCGATCAAAACCGTAAGTTATATGAAAGTCAGGATCTGCTTATCATTTCCAGTCTTTCTGAATATGACTTCTACTCATCCTAAACTGTGTCTGTCCGAAATGTGTCTGTCCATCAACTGTGTCTGTTCGAAATGTGTCTGTCCCTCAACTGTACGAAATGACAACAGACAACTGACTAGTGTTGGGCGTATTTCTTGGACGCTGAAAACACGGATACCGTCTAATCAAGTGTGACAGAAAGGCAGCAGGTATTGGACCTCTGCTATGAAGCTTTGCTTCGCTGGTCATCTATTTATCTTGTAGTTTTTCTCAGCAGTATGAACAAGCTGTGCTAAGCACCTGACTTTCTGCTAAGATACTTCTGGTTCGTTTCTGAAGGTCCAAAGTCGAATCGGTCCACCTTTGTCTACCACCGCTCTGATTTCTGAGCCTCAACTTCTCTCTCTCTCTCTCTCTCTCTCTCTTCTCTCTCTCTCTCTCTCTCTCCTTCTCTTACGCACCCATGTTGGAGACGTTTTACTGTCAATCTCTATCTCCTGGTGAAAGTCGCTGAATTCCTGTGTCTGTAACTTCTGAATATCACTTTGCCCAAGGAAGATTTCTAAATCTCATCCTTTCCGAGTGAAAATCGTAGCATTATGTGAATGAAATTTCAGTACTGATTTCTTTCAAGTCCTGCAGTTGGTTCTCTCTCTCTCTCCCTCTCTCTCTCTCTCTCTCTCTCTCTCTCTCGTGCGCTTTCTCTCTCTCCCACTCTCTCTTTCTCTCTGCAGAATACGTCCTAAAAACTCAAGCATTCTCTCTTAGCAAAAATCGCCGAATACCCGTAAGTCTGTCCTGCTCTATCCTAAGTAACACGCGAGCGTCTTGTTGAATAACCGCCCCATTAGGTTCCGTTCCTCTTGTGAGTCGTTGTATCAAGACTCTATCAAAGATTGACGGCCCAGTCCATCTGCATGGCCTGATGGTCACTACATTGGGCAGAGTTAGCCCCTCGCATTCTCTCTTGTATGCGTGGTGGGATGGAAGACATGTAACATCTTCGTGCTCGAAAACGCCCCAATTTCTATGTCCTTTGTCACAAAATGGCGTGGGAGGACATAACGTTTCCTAGACATGAGGAATTCCAATACGTTTAACAGATCATTTGCAGCAGACATTTTGGCTCCATAGAATCTGGTGGCGCTGGCTCCATAGAATCTGGTGGAGCTGGCTCCATAGAATCTGGTGGAGCTGGCTCCATAGAATCTGGTGGCGCTGGCTCCATAGAATCTGGTGGCGCTGGCTCCATAGAATCTGGTGGAGCTGGCTCCATAGAATCTGGTGGAGCTGGCTCCATAGAATCTGGTGGCGCACCGCCTGGAGGAAAAAGAAAACCAAAAACTCAGTAAAGAGTTGCTACTCCAAGGTAGCATTACCTTTAAGTAAGCCATAACTGGAAAGGGGCTACTTACTTAAGAGCCGGGGACGATAAGGCTACGTCTGGTCAGGCAAAACACACTGATCAGACAATGCTAACCAGGGTCATGAGAAATATACTGGCCAAGACCCCCACCTGACCTCCTCGTTGGTTGTCCTGGAAACAGGATGTTGTCGAAGACAACAGTCTGGCTAATAAGGTGAGGTTCGATGTGATCCCCGTAGTAGGGAGCGAGACGCAGATGAAGCCAAGCATAGCACAACCGTCTGGAGGAACACGGTCCACCTTCATCAGCACGTAAAGAACAATACTTAAGATCCTGGTGATTTGATCAGAGGTGCGAACTGTCTTTCTCAATTACTGACTAAGAATTCTCTCGACTTAAATTTTCTCTGTCTACCACCTGGCTCTTGTGCAACCTCTAGTGTGTGGTCTTAACAAAAAGTATCTTCCCTTCCAACCTAGTCAAAGGTTCCAAAGTTATATTAGAAGGAAAGTCTCTCTACGACTTGTTCGAGGCTCTCAGATTACTGGACATTACTGAGAGAAAGCAAGTACATATAGGAAGTCACACCTATCATCACCTTCATCACCAGTACCACACTACCACCACCGCTGCCATCACCATCACCACTATAACTATCAGCGCTTCTTTCACTTTCAGCACAAAAATCAACAAAATCACCATCATCACCTTCATCACTAACACAATCACCATTTCCATCGCCTTCACCACCGTAATATCATCATCACCTCTACCATCATCTCCACAACCATCACCACTACAATTACCTTAGCTACCACCTTCATCACCCCCACCATCATCATCCCCACCATCAATTTCATCCTCATTGTCTCAACCATTATAGTTCAACGTGAGTTAATTTTGTTTGTTTATTTATTTCTTTGTTCGTTTGTCTGTTTATTTATTGCTTTAGATGGATAGGGAGGTGTCCGCCTTAGGTTTTTTCTTTTCCTTTGGCTCCAAGGGTTTTTGTCTGTCTTCATTTTATAAACTGCCTTTCAGAAATATAATCCTGCACTTTTTCTAAACTGTAATTCAAGGTGTCATAACTGAAGACGAAATATTGGAAACAAATCAGGGGCAGTCTGTGGCCTTCAAATGTGCGGAGACACCACCGACATTCCCAGAATATGTCAAGAGTTGGTACAACTTCCCTAATAACACGCAGTTAACACTGACCAACAGGATTGGCCTTGATAGTGAAGGTAGGTCATACACTCAAATAGATAGAGCGGGTTTTTGCGGTCAATCGGTCAGTCTTAGTTGACTGAAGATAACAGTGGTAGAGATGGTTACACAGTAGATATGGCCGTTGGGGATGAAGTGTTTAAGACTTTATTGAATGCTCTCAGATTTAACGAGGTGATCATTTCGCTGACTTACATTAATTTAAGGCAACGACAGATTGTCCACGTGTGGGTCCTGGGGTATCTTTGGTAGAGTCTAGGTTTAGAGTTGCGTAGTACTTATCCTATCATAGATAGCCTGGTCACTAGGACCAAAATACGATATGTAGCAGAGTCTAGGTTTAGCTGAGTAGTTTACTTATCTAAAGAGTTACAACATGTGGCAGAGTCTAGGTTTAGCTGAGTAGTTTACTTATCTAAAGAGTTACAACATGTGGCAGAGTCTAGGTTTAGCTGAGTAGTTTACTTATCTAAAGAGTTACAACATGTGGCAGAGTCTAGGTTTAGCTGAGTAGTTTACTTATCTAAAGAGTTACAACATGTATCCACGCCATGGCACGACTTCACATAGTAAATAACACAGTAAACACTCAAAGGCAAAGGCCGCCGTCCATCGCAGACGATTATAGCATAATTTATTTGCTCACGATATTTTTAGTAAGGATTAACTGCGCTACTATTAATCCTCACTCTCTCTCGTCTCGAGCCTCTCGACCCCCAGTGGCAAGTCAAGGACAAGCCCACTTGATGGAAACTACGAGATGCATGTGACTCCGCATCAAGCACTCGTGAAAAAAGACGCGAGGCCTGATCACGAGGTCCGACGGCTTAACCACCGCCACGGAATCCTCAGTAAACACTATAAATGATTTAATAACATGCATATAAATAAAAACGGGAAAGTACATCTAAACTAAATAATCAAAAAATATATGTTGAACTGTAAGGTTTTTAAGTACTAGCTTTTGATGTTTCCCCCAAAATACATAATCCAGATTCTTGCCGCTGCACTCCCTTATCTGCACACCCAACACACAATCACCAACTCGTCCTCACGATCGGATTACGTACTCGGTCGTTCTGTGCATTCACATATAATCAGATCACTTTCAATCAGGTAATCTGTGCATTCACATTTAATTAGATCGCGTCAATTATAATCGGATCATATACTCACTTGTGATCTCGTTCTCAGTCGACCTGTACATTCACATACAATCAGTTCACGTATGAACAGGCGATCTATGTATTCATATGTAATTAGATCACGTCAAATATAATTGGATCACATACTCGCTTGTGCCCACATACTCAGTCAATCTGTACATGCACATATAATTGGATCACATACTCGCTTGTGACCACATACTCAGTCAATCTGTACATGCACATATAATTGGATCACATACTCGCTTGTGACCACATGCTCAGTCAATCTGTACATGCACATTTAATTGGATCACACACTCGCTTGTGACCACATACTCAGTCAATCTGTACATGCACATATAATTGGATCACATACTCGCTTGTGACCACATACTCAGTCAATATGTACATGCACATATAATTGGATCACATACTCGCTTGTGACCACATACTCAGTCAATCTGTACATTCACATACAATCAGTTCACGTATGAACAGGCGATCTATGTATTCATATTTAATTAGATCACGTCAATTATAATTGGATCACATACTCGCTTGTGACCACATACTCAGTCAATCTGTACATGCACATATAATTGGATCACATACTCGCTTGTGACCACATATTCTGTCAATCTGTACATGCACATATAATTGGATCACATACTCGCTTGTGACAACATACCCAGTCAATCTGTACATGCACATATAATTGGATCACATACTCGCTTGTGACCACATACTCAGTCAATCTGTACATTGACATACAATCAGTTCACGTATGAACAAGTGATCTATGTATTCATATGTAATTAGATCACGTCAATTATAATTGGATCCCATACTCGCTTGTGACCATATACTCAGTCAATCTGTACATGCACATTTAATTGGATCACATACTCGCTTGTGACCACATACTCAGTCAATCTGTACATGCACATATAATTGGATCACATACTCGCTTGTGACCACATACTCAGTCAATCTGTACATGCACATATAATTGGATCACATACTCGCTTGTGACCACATACTAAGTCAATCTGTACATGCACATATAATTGGATCACACACTCGCTTGTGACCACATACTCAGTCAATCTGTACATGCACATATAATTGGATCACATACTCACTTGTGACCACATACTCAGTCAATATGTACATGCACATATAATTGGATCACATACTCGCTTGTGACCACATACTCAGTCAATCTGTACATTCACATACAATCAGTTCACGTATGAACAGGCGATCTATGTATTCATATGTAATTAGATCACGTCAATTATAATTGGATCACATACTCGCTTGTGACCACATACTCAGTCAATCTGTACATGCACATATAATTGGATCACATACTCGCTTGTGACAACATATTCTGTCAATCTGTACATGCACATATAATTGGATCACATACTCGCTTGTGACAACATACTCAGTCAATCTGTACATGCACATATAATTGGATCACATACTCGCTTGTGACCACATACTCAGTCAATCTGTACATTCACATACAATCAGTTCACGTATGAACAGGCGATCTATGTATTCATATGTAATTAGATCACGTCAATTATAATTGGATCACATACTCGCTTGTGACCACATACTCAGTCAATCTGTACATGCACATATAATTGGATCACATACTCGCTTGTGACCACATACTCAGTCAATCTGTACATGCACATATAATTGGATCACATACTCGCTTGTGACCACATACTCAGTTAATCTGTACATGGACATATAATCAGATCACTTTCATTTAGGGTATCTGTGCATTCAAATACAATCTGTTAAAAAAATGTCCTACACATACGACACACATTCGGATCTCTTACTGTTCACAGGCTGTTGAACATAAACACCTATTGATCGACTGGCTAAAGCTCAAGGTGTATACTGGTCCAGTCACCCTGCAAACTCACTCTCAGACTCCTTACAGGCTCTCAGATTTCTTCCCAGCCAGTCTGCTGAGTTTATCTTTGCAGAGTATTTCATAGTCTCAAGCAACAACATGGCTGTTCAATTGACTTCTGTGGATTTTCTGACTTAACCATTACTCTAATTTAGAACTACCCCCAACTAAATGTTATTGGATGACTATCCCCGAATCCATGTCACTCTAAATGTCGTAGCCATTCGTGGCGGAATCTGACTGTCACCGACTCCCCTTTATGTCAATTCGGAATTCCACAGTGGCCAGCTACAAACCCCATCTGAGATCTGAACACAGCTCACAGTACAACAGCTGCTACGGGAGCAACATGTCCCGTCCAATGTTTTTAGGCTCGCTGTAGAAACGTATGGATGTTGAACTTGTTAGAACTGTTGAGGATGTCCAAGTTAGGTACTTCGTCAGATAATTCTTAGAAGCCGGTTGAGACAGCGTTTATGGGAATAATGTAGTTGCCTGGCTTGTCGACTATACACTTTCCATGTTATGGTGACATGCAGAAAATAGGTCATGGCTTCAGCACGACACACTTACTGGCAACATTCATCCTTGTTGATTTCAAACATTTACTCCTAATCTTTAAAACATAGCGTCCTGATATGTCAATCCTGTTATTGACCTCCGAATCAATATGTCCTGCTCTGGTGAGGGTACTGCCTCGGTAAGTAACGCTTTGGACTGCTTGCAGACGTTGATTTTATATGATGATATTAGTTTCGCTGTAAGGCATCCTGGAAGCAGACTGAAACAGAATCAGTCTTCTTAGCCTTGGTAGTAAGACTAATTTTAGTGTATGGTGTCGACAATTTTTTCAGGGGTGTCTGCATTACATGTTCTGATCAGGTTTTAGGAGCACGGTCGCCAGAAAAGAGGATATCAGAAATGGTGGCTTATCTTATCTTGGTGCGGGACTTCATGCCCCTCGGGCTGAATAGATGACCATGCGTCCTGTACCTGGCACGTACACCAGATAACATGCTTGCAGAGAGCAAACTAAAGAGTGTAGAGGCTAGCATACAACCTTATTTAACACCATTTATGACAGGAAAGATACTTCTCCGTCATGTATTTCTCAAGCCATCATGCTTTTGGTGAAAAACCGTAATGAATAGACTGGGGACAGCCATATTTTTCCATGATTTGCTAGAACCCTTCTCTGTTGACAGTATCAAAGACCTTGGTAAGGTCCACAAATGCCGGGTACCAAAGTACCCTCAGTGCGCCATCTTCAGTGGTAGCTTTAAACTTGTAGGTTTATATAGACCAGAGCAGTATCTAGGATAGACTACAGAACTTAGCCAGGGACTGACAAGAATAGAGAGATAGAATTAGAAGCCACCAAAGCAGACCAACACTGAAAGGTAACCAGAGACCACACACGTGTAAGAATCTGTCTGCGTGGGATGTTTTGTTTGAGTCGTAGCTAACACATGCCACATGTGACACAGACTTCAAAGTCCCTGAGTGACATTCGTTTGCATTTTCGTCAGAAGGAGACGTGCTGCTTCAATACGAAGCTGTCATCTCGGACAACACGTCGTGACACATGTGTTACCGTTGGCCTGACACCACAGTAACAGAACCACTATCGTCTGTCATATGCACGAGAACAGCTGCAGTCGCCGAGTTTCTGACAACAGACGACGAAGAATAACCAGCAGATCTCATCACTGTAGACACTTCCTGACGTTGAGATGAGAAAAGAGGCTCAGCTACATTGTATAAGCTGAGAGGTGGGACATAAGGCAACCAGACGAGCGAGGACAGAGATTATGACTGAAAACAAGTAGCTAGATAGCATGTTATCAACGCACAGGGATATAGATGGTGAATCAATTCACGACGTGATATAAACCAAGGGTTCTGTTAGTGCAGATGAAAGACCTGTGCTAAGTGCACGCAACTATTATTATTATTATTTTTCGTTTGCCTTATTTTTCTATTCTCCAAGACGTTGTGCGTTGCACTTAGGTTTTTATTTTGCGTCTGTCGGCCCAGTGCATCCAACCGGCATGAATTTTATGTAAGGGTCTGTTTCCTCCTGAATTTTCTAAGGGTTAGCTTCCCCGGGATAACGGCCGGTGCTGTGATGGGGATCGGACCCAACACCTTCGGCTTGTGAGCCGTGTCACTTAACCACTAGCTCACGCCGTCTCCCATGCAACTCTTGAAAGTTATTTACTTAGTTTGAGAAGTGCTGATAACAAAACTCTTAGCGATTCTCATGTTTAGTATAACTATTATAATGTGTATAATGTTCAACAAATAAACATTCATTGTTTTGCTGTTGTTAAAACACTTGTTAGTGGTTTTAATGAGCAAGTGTGAGTTAAGGAGTGATAGTGGTAAGGAAGAAAGTTAATAATAAGTAGTGGCAGAATAAGTGAGAGTTAACCCTGCTACATATAAATAAATGATACCATGACCTAAGATAACTATAACGATAACCCTGCCATAAAGGCTCTACAACCCATGGTAGACGAAGAACGACTGTGCTATGATAGCGATAATTAATGCGAAGTTGCAATGGTAATATTTACAGCATGCCTCGGACAATCAATCTCATCTGTTGTCTTCAGGTAACCTAAGGTTTGCATACGTGGAACCAAGCGACGCTAAGCAATATCGTTGTGGTCTGGGACCCCGTGTTCCGCATCAGCAGGACAGAATCCAGTTCTACAACAAGGTCGGAATTCTCGTTAAGCCAGTCGATACAGGTAAATACAAAACCAAGTTATCCTTGTTAATCTCTTTCCACGTTGGTTCTAGTCCAGCACATGTCAGGTTATAATATTCTTCTTCTACATCTATTTGTTGTACTAATTGTTGTTTCTTTACTACTTATTATTTTTCATCTTTTTTTCTACTTTTTCTTCTACTTTTACCTCTTTTCTACTTCTTATTTTCAACTTTTTATTAGTTTTCAAATTCCTCTCCTTCTTCTTCCTTTTTTATTTCTCCTTCTACTTCTTATACTAATTCTTCTTTTTTCCCTTCTTTTTCCTCTTCTTTGTCTCCTGTTTCACCTGCTTCTCTTTCTTCTGCATCTTGTTCTACTTTTTTCTTTCGTCTTTTCATTCTTCTTCTTTTATCTCTCTTCTTTTTCTACTTTTCTTCTTTTTTTAGTTCTTATTTTTCTCTTCTTTTTCAACATCTTCGACTTCTTTTTCTTTCTCTTCTACTACTACTTTTTGTGCAACTATATTTCTGCTTCTTTATCTTTTTGTCCTGCTATTTCATATACTTTTCTACTTCTTTGTCATCTTCTTTTTCTACTACTAATTTTTCTTCTGATGCTACTATTTCCTTTTTTTCTCTTTCTTTGTCATGATAGTCCTTTTCATCTTCTTCTACTTCTCCTATTTTTATTTCCACTCCCTTTTTTCTTTATTCTTCTACTTCTTCCTCTTATTCTTCTTCTTATTATTTTTATTTTTTTACTTGATCTTCTATTTGTTATTCCTTTTTTCATATCTTCTTTTTCTACTTCGTTCTCTTCTTGCATTTCATTTTTCTTTTTACTTTACATGATTTTCTTCTTCTACTTAATGTTGTTCTACTTTGTTTTCTACTTTTATTTTCTTCTTCTTCTTCGTTTTCTATGTTTTCATCTTCTTCTGCTTTTTCTATTTTCATCAACTGTTTCTTCTTTTCTCATTTTTATTCTCTTCTTTTTTATCATTTGCAATTGCTGAATTGTTCTCTGTCGTCATCTTCTTTATTTACTTCCTATTTTTAAACAAAACATCTTCTACATTTTCTTCACGCTCTTCTTCATCTATTTTTTTCTACTTTTTTCACACATTCAATTATACACACAACCAACCATTCACACACCCAGTCATTCACACACCCAACCATTCACACACCCAACCATTCACACACCCAACCATTCACACACCCAACCATTCACACACCCAACCATTCACACACCCAACCATTCACACACCCAACCATTCACACACTCAACCATTCACACACCCAACCGTTCACACATTCAACCATTCCGACACTCAGCCAATTGCACACCCAACCATTTACAAACTCAATCAATCACATACTCAACCATTCACACACCCACTCATTCACACACCCAGCCATTCTGACGCCCACCATTCACACACTTAACCATTCACACACTCAACCATTCACACAACCAACCATTCACACACTCAACCATTCACACAACCAACCATTCACACACTCAACCATTCACACAACCAACCATTCACACACCCAACCATTTCCATAGCCAACCAAATACACACCGAACCATTTCCACCCCCAACCATTCACACACTCAACCAAATACACACCCAACCATTCCGCACACCCAACCATTCACACACTCAACCATTCACACAACCAACCATGCACACACCCAGCCATTTCCAAACCCAATCATTCACCCTCCCAACCATTCGTACACTTCACCAATCACACACCCAACCATTTACACACCCAACCATTCACACACCCAACCATTCACACACCCAACCATTCACACACCCAACCATTCACACACCCAACCATTCACACACCCAACCATTTACACACCCAACCATTCACACACCCAACCATTCACACACCCAACCATTCACACACCCAACCATTCACACACCCAACCATTCACACACCTGACCATTCACACACCCAACCATTCACACACCCAACCATTCACACACCCAACCATTCACACACCCAACCATTCACACACCCAACCATTCACACACCCAATTATTCACACACTCAACCAATCACATACCGAACCATTTCCACCCCCAACCATTCACACACTCAACCAAATACACACCCAACCATTCCCACACCCAACCATTCACACATTCAGCCAATCACACACACAACCATCTACACACCCAATCATTCAAACATTCAGCCATTCACACATTCAGCCAATCACTCACACAACCATCTACACACCCAATCATTCACACATTCAGCCATTCACACATTCAGCCAATCACACACACAACCATCTACACACCCAACCATTTACACATCCAATCATTCACACAAATCAAAGGAAGGTTGATTGATGATTATCCCTGTGGGCTTGAAAGAAAGTTCTAGAACCAATACCCTGTATATGATGCAGGATTTTAAACAGTGCTACAAGTCGGATGATAGCATTACAAGATGGACAAGGGAAAATCTGGCACATTGCATCATCAATGCAAGAGTCAAAGGACGTTGATGGTCCATTACAGCCGACCTTCTATGTGGAGATGACACTTGGACGTATCTGATCAGCCGACCTTCTATGTGGAGATGACACTTGGACGTATCTGATCAGCCGACCTTCTATGTGGAGATGCCACTTGGACTTATCTGATCAGCCGACCTTCTATGTGGAGATGCCACTTGGACTTATCTGATCAGTGGAGATGGCGCTATCACTTGTGTTGAATACATTTCAAGAGAGAAAATAAGATGGTTAGGCCATTTCACAAGAATGCATCCTATCTACTACCACTGCGCGCATACAACACAAGAAGATCTCGCTACACGTCACGAGGAAGACTTCGTTACAGATTGATTGCGGGGGGGGGGGGGGGGTGTTATAACAAAAAAGCCTTCACTGACACAGGCTTAAAAACAACCAGCGCACACACCTGGCTCAGGTGAGGTCAGGTCCGGTCATCCCGTAACCGGTGAGGTCGTTGGGGCACACATGAAGACAACCTCACAACTCTACGCCATCCCTCTCTGCCAGATGCCGCAGCCTGTGACTCTTCTGGTCGGAGACTGGTCCATTCTTTTATGTTGTCCTCCCATCTCTTTTTGGGCCGGCCTCTTCGTCGTCTGCCATGCACCTTCCCGTGGAGGATTGTGTTTGCAAGACCACTTGATCTCGATATGTGACCGCACCAAGTGAGTTTCCTTCTTTTGATAGTTGCCAAGAGATCTTCGAAAGGCCATATTGCCGTTGTAATTCTATTTCGTATTTCCTCGTTTGTAACTCGATCTTTGTACGTGACGTTTAAAAATTTTCGGAAACATCTCATCTCCAAGGCATGTATCCTTCGTTGAAGGTCAGCTGTAACTGTCCATGTCTCACACGCATAGAGGAATATTGACAGGACCAGTGTACGCGCATTAATCTAATTTTCGTGCGTAGTGCTAACCGTTTATCTTGCAAGATTTTGTTAAGCTGTGCAAGCGCCGCTATTGTATGTGCTATTCTGGCCAATACTTCACATTTTGATCCTTCATCACTGACAATCGACCCAAGATATTTAAAACGGTCAACCACTTCGAGTTCCTGACCGTTAGCTTTTATCTTGCTCTTGAAGCCCGTAGCGTTGTTGGTCATTAATTTTGTCTTTCCAGCGTTTATCTCGATACCATAGTCAAGAGCTGTTTCATCGAGCCTTCTGACCCATTCCTGGAGTTCTGCTTCTGAACCCGCCAACCCGTCGATATCATCTGCAAAACGAAGGTTGGTAATCGTTCGGCTTCCTATCTTTACAGTACCAACGTGACCTCCAAGTGCCTCACTCATAATTCCTTCAAGGAATATATTGAAAATAGTTGGAGAGAGTGTACACCCCTGTCTCACACCAACTGATGTGCGAAACACCTGGCTCAGGAAGAGAACATTAAGCTTCCCATAACGCTTCACTAGAGAACTGGACTGAAAAGTTAGTCAGTAAGTAAACACGTTCGACCATGCCTTTGAGACATGTAATGACTCAATGTAACGATTTTTATTGCAGGAATAACGGCTTCTGAGCCCAAACTACAGTTTTCCAGTGGGTACGGGAATATCAAGGTCGTGTTAGGCAGAACTGTCACCTTGGAATGTTTCTTCTCTGGCTAGTAAGTTGTGTTGTGTTAGTTTGGATTCTGGTGAAGTCACGTCAACTGTGGAGGCCGGCGTGGTGAAGCGGTCAGTGGCAGAGCTCACACAACAAACTTGCTTGTGTTCGGATCCATGAAGCGGCATGATCACGGCTCCATGGAAACCAAGGCCATTTATTGAATGCACGCAGAAGACAGATACCCTAGACCAGTGGTTCCCAAACCTTTCCATCATAAGAAGATCTTCGAATCGTTCAGATATAATTTCATGCAGCATATTAGAGGACGGCGTGGGCTAGTGATTAAGTGACATGGCTCACAACTCGTAGGTGCTGAGTTCGATCCCCATCGCAGCACCGGCCATTACCCCGGGGAAGCAAACCCTTAAAAAATGCAGAAGGAAGCAGACCCTCACATAAAATGCATGCTGAAGTCGGATGCACTGAGCCGACAGGCGCAAAATAAAAACCACAGTACAACGTACACCGCCTTGGGGAATAGATAAATAAGGCGAATGCAAGATAAAAAAGAGTGAAAAATGCAGCATATTAAAAAGTCAGAGAAAACTTGCAGATCGTCATCTTGTAACCCGACTCTGTTTATGTTTAGCTCGGGCACTGTCATACCTCGCGATGACCTTGTCTGCGTCTGCGCAGAGTTAACTTTGTTATAAACATAGAAACGACAAATGTGGCCTTGATTAGATTGATGACATGTCCTTGCAACTACAAAATCATGTCATTGAACTTTGCTAATAGGTCAGATAAATAAGCGGAGTCGTGCCTGATTTCTTTGAGTTTATTACTAAACAAAGCATTCGTGTCTAGAAAAAAACAACTCCACAAGTTTCAAAAAAGTTGTGAAAGAATCTCAAAAAGTTTCCTTTTGATAACCAGTGAGCTTCAGTATGAAGCAACAAACGTTCAGTCTTCGTCATTCTCAGAACAGAGCTCCCAGAATTGTTGATCGTTGAGAGCATAGGATTTAGTGGGAAGCACCAAACGTTGTCTTCGTCATTCTCAGAACAGAGCTCCTAGAATTGTCGATCGTTGAGAGCATAGGATTTAGTGGGAAGCACCAAACGTTGTCTTCGTCATTCTCAGAACAGAGCTCCCAGAATTGAGACCATGTGCTTTAATGTTAATCGCTGCAGCAATGGTAGTTTCTGATGTATTGTATAGGAGACCACCAAAGTATTTTACAACCAGACCTTGTCGATGAATAACTCACTGAATGCTAAAGATATTTGACACTAAAATTTTCAAGTAAGAAACACACCTACGGTAGCGACCAATCATTGAAGGCGATCCATCAGTTGCATGAACAAGTATGTTAATACGTGGAATTTCCTTTTATTTGTGGAATTCTTCAACCACACGAAATATTGACTCCCCCTTTAGTGTTTTTAGGTTCCTTGAAGATAACAAGAACCAAATTCTTGTATAAAATGCAAATTCTTTGCGAGAAGCAAAGATCCATTGCCTGACAAAGTTTACTCGCCCAGCTAATGCTAATTATGTTGTCCTTAGTGTGCTGCGCCAGTGTATCTTCCAGATTCTCAGCCATTTCCTATACGTCATTGCATTGAATTGTTGCTGAGATGAATCATCTTAATTACATGTTCGCTTATATAAAACCATTACTCAAAACCTGACTAACTGCTGGCAGGATAGGCTCTTCACTTTTTTTAAGTGGCCTCCATGACTTAGCAATCAACAATGAAATATCGTATGCTGCAGGCAAATCCCCAATTTGTTGTGGTCTGGCTCTGCGAATGAAGTTTAAGTGTTGGCCGTTTTTGAAATGTGTCCCCAAGTGATTGGGAAAAAGTTCAGTACTTATTTGACTTGTTAGGATATGCTGTCTTTGAATGTTCAATCAGTCTGGAAGGCGTCATAGCCTCATTAAAAAATACCTTTCTATACAACATGCATGTTCGCAGCTGTTGGTTTGTTGATGCAGGTATAAACCAAAAACGGAGAAATCCAAACTATATTGTCTTACAATTGTTCTCTTTAATAGATTTTCTGCTTCTGCCATTTCTATTCTAAAATAAATTCCAAACTATATTGTCTTACATTTGTTATTTTAAATAGATTTTCAGTTTCTGCTATTTCTATTCTAAAACAAAGAATATAATAATTAAATATTAATTTAATAATGGCAACATTTTTTTCCTATACTGAATTTTGTTTCTTTCTTTTTTTAATTTAATTTTCAAAATGTAAATAAATAGGGGAAATGTCAATTGTGGTTGTATTGCGCCGGCTGCTAATTAATTTTTTAAAAGATATTTGGCTTGGCTTGGCTTCGTTCATTCTCAATCTCCCACTACCAAACACCGAAAGGGCTTAAGTAGCAGAATGTAGTCCAGAGAACGGAATGCGTTGTGTGGTAGTTTACAGCTTGACTGCGAAATTTGTACCTTTCGGTCCAACACATCCGACTTCAGCAAGCATTTTTTGAGTACCGGGTTAGCATTCCCTCTTCGTCCCTTCTCCTTAGCCAGTCTGCCCTGCTGCAGCCTGTTATCCAGGATAACCGCGTGGAGGTGTATGTGGGTCTTGGCAGCTTTGGTTCGCTGGCCCTGACACTAGCAGTCAGCTATGGGTCGCTAACCACTGCAGCTCATGCGCTGCTCAGCATCTTGATCCCAAAGATATTTAATTGCACAAAATGTTAAAAAAGACACATCAACATTAAATCATTTCTTGACTTATTAGTAGAGCCCGTTAACCATGTACTTATACATTTTACTTCTATCAGTTAGAAATGTGAAAAGCAAAATGTTAGTTAACACTTTGAATTTGAAATTGGGATCAAGATGCGGAACAGCAAATCAGCTGCAGTGGTCAGCGACCCATAGCTGACTGCTGGCGTCAGGTCCAGCGAACCATAGCTGCCAAGACCCTTCTACACCTCCACGTGGTGATCCTGGATAACAGGCTGCAGCAAGGCAGACTGGCTAAGGAGAAGGGACGAAGAGGGAATGCTAACGCGGTACTCAAAAAATGCTTGCTGAAGTCGGATGTGTTGGACCGAAAGGTGCAAATATCGCAGTCAAGCTGTAAACTACGACACAACGCATTCCGTTCTCTGGACTACATTCTGCTACTTAAGCCATTTCTGGGTTTGGTAGTGGGAGATTGAGAATGAACGAAGAAGCAGAAGAAGAAGAATTTGAAATTGGAAGTTCAGTTCTAAGAAAACTGCAAAACTCCTGGATTATTGTTACACCTGGAATACGACTATTTTCAGTAAGAGATACAACTTTACGGGAGAAAATCATGAATATATTATATTGTGCGTATGCGATATATTTGCATAAGACAACATAAGTAAATGGCATTAGAAAAGAAAAATATTGCCTTTTTTTAAAAGTTACCAAAATGGATGCCAGTTGTCTAAATAGACGCCAGATGTCAATCCATAAAAACGATGTCAGAATGTTCGATAAATTGACGTATTTCTTGAATTTCGCATCTTATTTGCCAATATTACAACACTGGTTTTACTACTTCAGGAATAAAGTGAGTACGCACAAATTGGAATTTGGAAGGGAATCCTGACTTGAAACATAAAATGCATTTCGCTGGCCAGTAGTAAATAAACAAATATGCTCCGGGAAAAGTCCACCCTAATGCCCCCTGCCACCCCCTTGCCTCTTAGACCCTCCCCTCCTCCCTCTCCCATTCAATCCTACGATCTCCAATGGGGGCGGCATCACTACTACCTTTGGGAATCACAGCATTAGACAAGTAGGGGCAAAATACAACTGAAATAGCTGCGATTTAGGGCACGTTGTTGGGAGTCAATAGTGACATCATTATAGATGCCGCTAGACCATGGATTTGCCCGGAATTCACTAGTCGACGACTTACACTTGTGTTTGCGGAAACATGTTGTTGTTTTCCATTTGGACTGGTTAATTCGTTCGTTTTGTGTTTGCTTCAGTCCGATTATCCTGGAATGGACATCATCAATACTTGTTTTGTATGAAATGCACTACGCTTAAACATGTGTTATATTTCATGGCCTAGTTCACACGGCTGAACTTATCGATATTGGCGCCATTCATCCTAGCTGAAGACAGGGTCAGCTTTGTTGTATGAAATTTAAATCCAACTATACTGAACTGCCACCTAGAGAAAGATGGGCTCCATCAGGTGTGAAGACACACCGTTATTGTATGGTGGGAGCTGGCACAACAAACTGTAATAATGGGGTCTCAACGACCTTCCAGGTTATGGGACTGATCAAGACTCCCCTTCTTACTTCTACGTTGCTGTCCTGGAAACAGGCTGTGTCACAGCAGTCACGCCTGCGAGGTGGGAAATCGACACCCAAAACCACATAGTGGTGAGCTTACTAAGAAGCCACCTTTTGCATTGCAGGTAGGAGGACCCAGTCCACCTTCTTGCGTACACATCGTGACGTAAGATGACACATAATCGTTGACCTGGCCATGACATGAAGTTGGATCTTGGTCAGTACGCTTGACCTGACCCTTTCGTGGGATGGGGTCTTTGTGAGTACGTTTGACCTGACCCTGACGTGAGGTTGGGTCTTGTTCAATATGTTTCACCTAACCCTGTCCTGAGGTTGGGTCTTGTTCAATATGTTTCCTCTAACCCTGTCCTGAGGTTGGGTCTTGTTCAATATGTTTCACCTGACCTTACGTGAGGTTGGGTCTTGTTCAATATGTTTCACCTAACCCTGTTCTGAGGTTGTGTCTTGTTCAATATGGTTCACCTGACCTTACGTGAGGTTGGGTCTTGTTCGATACGTTTCACCTAATTCTAACACTATCCATCATTCCAATTCTGTGGTTAGTACCCATCCAAGCACGTATGAAATTGCAAGTACATAGAGTTGTGCTTGGTGCTAGAAGCCTCGTTTTGTAAAACTGATTAATACACATTCCATCACTATAATACCATACGTAAGAGTTTTAACACGAACTTCCTGTAAGGGACCAACTATATGGATAATTCTGTACTTGTACTCTCTACATTAGCACCTGACCGAACAGACACTTACCATCACGTGTGATACCCTCCTTCAGGACAACAACCAACTCCCTACACTTCGTAAATGAATGGGACCATCCTTCGTCTTCTCCCCAGCTCTGGTTCTTAATTTTCATTTCGGTTGCTATGTAAATGGTTACAGAAACCGTCACTGACAGATCCTCGCACGTGTTTAGGTATAGACTTCATGACCTTGTGCAATAAAGTATGCAACACTCAATCTCCGATTTTTTTTACCTTAAACAAAATCAGGACCCTTTATCCCGGGTGTACCAGAATATCATTTCCGGTACAAGGATAATAATAATGTTCTAGCATTGAAAAAGGCAAATGCAATGTTAGGTATGATAAAAAGAAATATTAAACATAGTCAAACTGTATAAAGCTTTAGTTAGACCTAGATTGGAGTACTGTGTACAGGTGTGGAGTCCTTATCATAGAGGGGATATAAATTTGCTGGAAAAAATTTAAAAAAAAAGCGACAAAGATGATAGTGGGATTCCAGAATTACAGTTATGAGGAAAGACTCAGAAAAACCGGTCTACAGTGTCTCGAAAAGAGAAGAATTCGTGGTGACTTAATACAGGCTTATAAGATGATCAGAGGAATGGATAAATTAGACTATAACAATTTTTCTTAAATACAGCCACCCACAATAACAAGAGGGCATAGCTATAAGCTGACTAAAGAGAGGTCCAGATTAGATATTAGGAAATATTTTTTTAGTCAGAGAGTGGTGTCTGCTTGGAATGCATTGCCAGGGGAGGTAGTGGAGGCGGGGACAGTTAATGCATTTAAGAATAAACTAGATACGCATAGCTTTTAGAGCAAGGTGATGTAAATGTAACTGGTTGTATACAGACTCTGCAGGGTCTTCTAAAGAAGTATAACGACGTTAAGTTAAGTTTAAGTTTAAGACCTGTGCTATTTGCACAAACCTCTTGACGGGCATATAATGTATGCAGTTTCGTTGTTCATAATACGATTCTCGCACTACATCATTATGATAATAGAATTGGAGTTTGGGAAATTAAAATGCATGTGTTAATTGCTGCAATTTCAATAATTGTTGGAGTGTTCAAATTTAATTTGTGAGTGATAATTGTAAGAAAGAAAGTAGATAAGAGAGTAACCTGCTACATCCAGCACGACAGTTAAAACCCTTTAGAAAGGCTACGTCAAAGCACTTGGTCTGTTTTTGTGTTGGTGGTTTCTGTAGCAATTTATTGCACATACAGAGGCTGTTAGTTTCAAGGTTAGCGCCATGGTGTAGGTTTGTGTAGCTTGAGCCATCATGTTGATGGATTGTAAATCGTGGTGCCATAAGTTGGTCGATGGTTAATCTGGAATCCACTATACATACTTTTTATCCCCAAACCAGCCCTTTGTCAAGCATTAGCTGGAAGACTAGCAGTAACCTCGACTTGACAAAAAATATAGACAGGTTCAAGCTGGAAGACTTCAACCGGCAACTGATCATCACTAAAGTCCAGGAGGATGACCAGGGCGTGTTCTCGTGTACGGCCAATAACGGTCACGGCGTCATTTCGGGATATATCAACGTCAACGTCACATGTAAGTATGTCTGTCTGCGTGTCTGTCTATCTGTCTGTTTGCCACGGTCAAAGAACGAAGAGTATAATTATCAAAGGAAAACGGCTCATACAACCGACGTCATTGCACTTCCGCCGCCCCTTTATGAGCCGGCATTTTCATTGTTGTAAGTACCAACGACAGACCACAAACGCTGTAGCTCAGAAATGTTGCCCTGACCTCGATAGGTTACAATATACAGTTTGGTTGACTAGAAGAAGTTGTCATACCTCCAGCATACAGGTCTGTCAGAATGAGCAAGGTGAGGGTCGGGCCATCAAATGTTGGGATTGTAAACCTAGCTTAGCTAGCAACCCCTAGGCCACTGAATCTCTGTTGATAAACTCTTCAATATTACACGTGTGTCTGTTTTCCAACGTCACAATATCACGTGTGTGTCTGTCTGTCTGTTTACCAACGTCACAATATCACAAGTGTGTCTGTCTGTCTGCTTACCAACGTCACAATATCACAAGTGTGTCTGTCTGTCTGCTTACCAACGTCACAATATCACAAGTGTGTCTGTCTGTCTGTTTACCAACGTCACAATATCACAAGTGTGTATGTCTGTCTGCTTACCAACGTCTCAATATCACAAGTGTGTCTGTCTGTCTGTTTACCAACATCACAATATCACAAGTGTGTCTGTCTGTCTGTTTACCACTGTCTGTTTACCAACGTCACAATATCACAAGTGTGTCTGTCTGTCTGTTTACTAACGTCACAATATCACAAGTGTGGCTGTCTGTTTGTTTACCGACGTCACAATATCACAAGTGTGTCTGTCTGTCTGCTTACCAACGTCACAATATCACAAGTGTGTCTGTCTGTCTGTTTACCAACGTCACAATATCACAAATGTGTCTGTCTGTCTGTTTACCAACGTCACAATATCACAAATGTGTCTGTCTGTTTACCAACGTCTCAATATCACAAGTGTGTCTGTTTACCAAGGCTACAGAAGAAACATTTATCAACGTCAATATCACATGTAAATTTGGCTGTGGGTTTGTCTGTTTATTTGACACTGTCAGAGAACGGAGTTTATCAACATCAATATCCCAATAATGCGTGCCTGCCGTGCGTGTGTGTGGATGTGTGGGTGTGTGTGTGTGGGTGGGTGTGTGTGTGTGGGTGGGTGTGTGTGTGTTGTATGTATGTAAGTGTTCCTATATGTATGTATGTATGTATGTATGTATATATGTTGTCTTGGTCAGAGAACTGAGCTTAATAGTGTATCATGTAATTATGTCTATAAATATGTCCGTCTGTTTCTTACAGCCAGTAAACGCAGTTAATTAACCTCAATGCAACGTGTCTGCACGTCTGTCTGTTTGTTATCATAGCCACAGGACATAGTGTGTTAACATCCTATGTAAGTCTGTTTTTCTGAGTTTCTGTTTGTTTGCCACGACCAGAGTTTATCAACGTCAATGTTAATTGTAATTATGTCTGTTTTTTTGTCTATTCATTTGTCACGACCAGAGGGTATGCCATATGTCTGTCTGTCTGAATGGCACTCACTACCCCTTACCACCCTCCGCTTGTTAACAGCTCCCCCTATGAAAGTACCTGACCACCCTCCTCTTATTAACATCTGCCCCTATCAAAGTACCTGACCACCCTCCTCTTATTAACATCTCCCCCTATGAAAGTACCTGCCCACACCCTCCTCTTATTAACATCTGCCCTATCAAAGTACCTGACCACCCTCCTCTTAATAACATCTGCCCCTATCAAAGTACCTGACCACCCTCCTCTTATTAACATCTCCCCTTATGAAAGTACCTGACCACCCTCCTCTTGTTAACAGCTCCCCCTATCAAAGTACCTGGCAATGTCCTGACCAGCCTGATCAGACCAGAATTCAGCGACGAAACCTTGAAATGCAAGGCGAAGACTGCGACTTCCGAGAGCCTCAACATACCTGATTGGTATAGGAACGGGCAAACATTGAGACAAGGTAAGTCAGAGTTCATCTTCAGTTCATTTCAGTTCTATAATTGCCATCGATGGTAGGCTGATCAGTTTAATGTAAGAGCCATCTCCATATGGAAGATCATCTGGTCAGTTTAGTTCAATTGCCATCTCCATTTCGAATACCAGCTGAATTATGCCTTGATAATATAAAGTTATCCTCCAACTCCTAATGTTGTTTATCTTTCGCACGTCCCACCCACCCCCACATTTCCTTCCAGTACTGTTTTCAGCAATGTCTTATGTCCTTTGATGTGATAAAAAATAACTGTCGGTCTCTGATTTTATTCATTAATTCTCTTTGGTCCATAATTTCTCCAAAAACTTCCTTATTTATTTTCTTTTCTTTTCACGAAATACATCCTACTCTTTTAAAAATCTAGATTTCTGAAGATAGTTTTCTATGCTTTTCACTCAAAGGCACCAAAACATTGTTATTTCCACAGATTTTTATGTTTTTCACTCAAAGGCACCAAAACATTGTTATTTCCAGTTTTTTATGCTTTTCACTCAAAGGCACCAAAACATTGTTATTTCCACAGTTTTTTTATGCTTTTCACTCAAAGGCACCAAAACATTGTTTTTTCCACAGACTCAATATCTTCAAATATTAGTAAAGGATGGACATTGTATTCCTGACCATATTCTAATATCTCTAGACATCGACAACATTATCGCCTCCCATGTTGTCAAAATAGTTGTGAAGTGGATCCCTGGGCATTTAAAGCACACCTGGCAATGACAGGGCAGACAACTAACAAAGAAGGGATCAAGACAAGAACAGCAGCAACTTTACAAACAACCAAAACAGCTCACAAGAACAGCAAAGAAAGAAACTTGACTGAACACATGGGTCATAAGAAACACAGGGAGGGAGGTCTACAGACATGACAAGCCCCAGTGCAAATAACAGAATAAATCAACTCACAAGGAAGGATCGGAGCACCATTTGGCAGCTGAGAACCCAACACATTCCATATAACAATCACCTGAATAGAATCCAACCAGAACACACTCCAGAGCACCATTTGGCAGCTGAGAACCCAACACATTACATATAAAAATAACCTGAATAGAATCCAACCAGAACACACTCCGGAGCACCATTTGGCAGCTGAGAACCCAACACATTCCATATAACAATCACCTGAATAGAATCCAACCAGAACACACTCCGGAGCACCATTTGGCAGCTGAGAACCCAACACATTCCATATAACAATCACCTGAATAGAATCCAACCAGAACACACTCCAGAGCACCATTTGGCAGCTGAGAACCCAACACATTCCATATAACAATCACCTGAATAGAATCCAACCAGAACACACTCCGGAGCACCATTTAAAACTGTTGATCATCATCTCTTTGAGTGCTGCTTGGTGATCAACGATGTTAGAAAAATAGTTCTTCCTCTGAGACCAGATAAATGGAACACTTTGTACGACACTGGACAACAACTGGCAAGCACGTGCACATACAATTACAGGGCATTGGGCCAAAGGGCGATAGCAAGCATACTGCTGGATCAGTAACAACAACAATAACACAAGCATTGCAGTAGGGGTCATCATCATCTTCTATCCACTTGTGTTGTTAGGCGTCATGGAGAGGTGTAGTATTCTGTCCTGTGCCAGCTTTGTCGCTGATGTTGTTGTCATTCTGTGTTTCTTCAGTGTCTCACTGACACCATCTATCCATCTTCTTTTTGGTTGGCCTCTGGCTCTGCAACTCTGATGTTTGGTATTGTAGATACGAGCAGCTGGTAGCTTTGGTTGCATTCTTGTCAGGTGTCCGAACCATTTTATTATCTGTCTCTCCCTGTATTCCATACACAGTGTTGCACCTACCTTCTGTCTGATTACTTCATTTCTTACTTTGCCAAGACTTTGTCAAACACCTCATTTTGCATACCATGATTTTTCTTGCTTGTGCCTAGGTGAGAGTTCAGGACTGACACTGGCAGCAGAAAGTTGGTATAACAATACTATTTATCAGCTGTCTCATTGTGTTCATTGGAATGTGTGTCTTAGTAATGATGAGAATTGATAGGAAACCACATTAACATTATGTGTTCTTGATTCTACCTCTCTATCCTGTGTGAACATGCTGCCCTAGTATTTTAATTCTCTGTTCTTTTTACCTATATATTTAGTGTTTTATCTATTCTGCTGATTTTCATGGTCTCAGTCTTTGCTGTACTAATCCTCATATTATATCACAAGCAAGGTCAAGGGCATTAAGATGTTCTTGGAGGTTCTGTTCTTTGGGATGAAAGATACTCTGATCATCTGCAGTAGGAGTATACTCACATAATTGTACTTTTACAATTGTCCCTGGTCCTCGGGCAGCAACAATCCAAAAGAGCAGAACGCACAGCCGACTCCTCACACGTGTCCAGATGCAGTAGAGTCTGCCGTGCCATGATCGGTCATTACAGTCAAATGAGAACACATCTCGCAGGGCAACACTGTTGTCATCTTTGCTTGCAACTATTATTATTATTGTTTATAGAAGAACCTTCAACAAGTACTGCAATAGCAAATATCTTATTAAGGAAACAATCATGGTGGTTTTTCCTGCAGCAAAATCATTTGATTAAAAAATAGCTTGTGCACTACATGCTAGTCATGTAAGATGCTGAAATTCTATACCAAAATATCTTATTAAGGAAACAATCATGGTGGTTTTTCCTGCAGCAAAATCATTTGATTAAAAAATAGCTTGTGCACTACATGCTAGTCATGTAAGATGCTGAAATTCTATACCAAAATATCTTATTTTTCGACAGACAGTCTTCCAGACCCTCATCGTTACAGCTTCAGCCCGGACTTCACTCAACTCACCATCAAAAACTTGAGCAAGGATGTGGATACCGCCTGCTACCAGTGCAATGTGACTAACAGCGAAGGTTATGCCTTCTACGACGGCTTTATTCGAGTCATAAGTATGATCACATTCATTTGTCTGACCACTTTCATGTTTATGTTATTATTCACTCCATTGTTAATATTCACTTCTATGTTATCATTCACTCTATTGTTATCATTCACTCCATAGTATTAACTTTCATGTTATCATTCAGACCATTGTTATCATTCACTCCGCAGTATTAACTTCTATGGTATCATTCATTCCATTGTTATCATTAGGTCTATGGTTAGAATCTATTTTATTATTAACATTCAATTCAATGTTACCATTCACTCCATTGTTATCATTAACTTTATTGTTAGTATTCACTTTATTGTTAGCATTTACATCTATGTTATTATTTGCCATATTGTTACTATTTACTACATTGTTAACATTCACTGCATTGTAAGCATTCACATCTATCTTATAATTCACTGGAGTCTTCTTCTTCTTCGTCGATCAACTGGTGCTATGCTTCTAGCCTGGTGAGGTTCATGAATGAGTCAGTGTACATTGTTGTTGCATTGTTCAAATTGATGTTTACCAATGACTCCTTCCCAGGTTGTGTGGTCTGCACCAACCCTAGCATTAAAATCAGAGAGAATGATCAATTTACCAGTTCTTGGATCCGCAGCGACGAGCAGCTCAAGGTCCTCGTAGAATTTATCTTTGGTCTCTTCCGAGTCGGTCATAGTAGACGCATAGAAACTGAAAATGGTGGCTTGTCTACTCCCACCAAATGAAAGGCACAGTTCTTCTTCATCTTCTTCATTGATCAACTGATGTTATGCATCTAGTTCGGTGAGGTTCAAGAAGGAGACTGTGCATTTCAGGTCTTCGCAGGTCCCCCACAGCTTTTCGAGCATGGTTGTTCCACCGGGTCAGACTGCCTCTCTTTGGTCTGCATAGGTAGGGCAGTCCTGCAGGATATGTTTTGGTGTTTGCTTGGGGGCTACACAATCGCACGTGGCAGTGTCTCTGAGACTCATTCTGTGAAAGTGGATTTTGAGTCTGCAAAGTTCCGTTCTGAGTCTGAAGATCTCTGTTTGCCCATCTCTGCCAAGTATGTCTATGCTGTCATTTTGAGGCTTGTCATCTTTGTGCTGGTCTCCATTCCATCCTCGTGCACCATTTGATGAGTTGTTTGCTTCTTTATAGCTCTGTGGATGCCAAGTCTGCGTTCCGCCACTTCCAGCTTTAGCGAGCTGATGATGATGATGATATAATCCCTTTAGCTATGAGATGGCAGCTCTTGACAGCGCAATGCCTCCCAGACAAAAGCACACGTCCTCCTCAATTGTTGTAGTAATGTGTATAGTGTATGGTGCATGGTGGGGTGTGGTGGTAGTAGCAGGTTCCGTAGATCGGCCAGCCCTGGCCACAAATTCAGGATGTGCTCGTCTGACTCCTCGTGGTCATGACAGAATCTGCAGTTTCGTTCATGTAGTGAGTGGTTCACATAGTGGGTCTAATAAATTCAGATGTTTGTTGAGAGGGGCATGGCCTGTTCTCAGCTTGAAGGTCAAACTCTGGTATCTTCGCTTCAGTTTCTTGGCTGGGTCCTGGGGATCTGATTTTGCTTGGTGTTTGAAATATACCTGACCTGTCTAGGATGTGGCCCACTGATCTAGCCACTCCTGTCTATAGTTATTTTTCAAGATTTGCTTGCAGGTCCTCAATGTGATGCTAGGTAGTGGCTGTGGTAGCATTGCTGTGCTTCTCGCCAGCTCATCAACATTTTCAATTTCCTGGGAATCCTACATGGCCAAGTATCCACTGGAGCACCACTTCCGCTTCATAAGAGGTGGACAATTGGTCAATTAATTTGTAGATGTTATTAACATCTGGAGACATTCTGTTTTACAAGGCTTGAAACGCAGACTTTGAGAAAACAACGATCTCCCCAGTCTGTATAGTGCCACTTTCAAATTCAGTCATTATTCGGCGCAAAGCTTTTTCTATTGCTATTATTTCTGCTTCGTAATTGTAACAGGTCTCTCCCCAAGGGCCATAGATATAGGGGTGGTCTTCTTGGTACAGGTTATAGTATTTAATTAAAGCGCCATATCCAGAGTTGGTGGTAGCCTCGGTGACAGATTCATCTGTGTATACTTGGGTGTTTTGTGGATATGAGTCTAGTTTCCAAAACCATAGTTTTCAGCAAAGATGGTAGGGTGTTCCTGTCGGCAGAGGAGTCGGAGAGTACAGTTCTTACTGTGGGGGTAGTCATCCGCCAGCAAGGTGGTTCACCATTAATAATAATAATAATGTTTGCATAGGCGTCAAAGGCCCGTTGCATCGATCGACCGCTACCATGTCCAACTGCTGAGGCTGTGGTCATGCATAGCATGTCCACCAAAATCCCTACAGACTCCCCAGGTGGAGCCAAGTACTCCGCTGCCTTGGAATGAGGGCAGCAAGGAGTGTATTAAACCAATGTTTGTGTCAGGCTTTCCGTTTCTGTCCATGTCAAACTATCTGTTTTTCCGTGTCCCACTGGCGAGGCTTCTTATTGTGTCCATCTTTTGGTCAGCATGACCCTTGCTGTGCTGAGACTACGAGATTGGGAGAGCTATCATGAACCTCCAGTGGAGGAAGGGGTGGGCAGGAGGAAGTCGTCTTTCGCCCCAGCAGAAAGGTCCTTGAGTAGTGGTAACCTGGACTGAATTCTGGTGTGCAGTTAAGCGGAACGTTGAACTCCATCATGGATTGGTCTCCCACGGCTTAAGCCAGGCATGAAATGCAGCATAACAAACAGGATAACCGATCAAAAGCACATCAATTCCACAGAATAAAGTCCTTGAGACCACCTGGTGAAATATAATCCGAACAGGAACCACCAAACATCGGAAAACGACACAAACACCAGCACGAGTCGAGAGCGCAGCCGTTAAGGCGCGGCCATCTTCCTTTTTTTTCCTCTGTGGATGGCAAGTCTGCGTGCCGCCACTTCCAGCTTTTGCAAGCTCATATGCTTTCTCGTTTCCAAATATCCCACAGTGAGCCAAATTCTACTGTAGAACTTCTTCTTTTTCTCTTGTGTTCACACTCATTCCTATCTACATGGTCAGATGCATTTCCATGATGAAATCAATCGTTGTCTGAAACTCCTGTTTAACTGAAGATCTTTTGGTTTGATGTTGAGTTATTTTGGTCATTGAGTCTTCCTCAACTGGTTATATGAAGGGCAGTTCATGCTCTGCATTTTGTTCGTTCAGTCCATACGTGCACAGTGGTAAAGCAGACAGACAAAGGCTGTGCATGAATTCATTAGGTCTGTTATGGCCTTGCCTGAAGCAAAAATGACATGTTCTCAGTGTAGCTGCTGCCCCATTCTTGTCTGCCTCCCACATAAGATGTCTTTTGGAACAATCTTTCTGTTGCTGCCAGTGTTTTCTCTGTTTGTTTATCCAGGGAGCCCATGGCTAATCATCATCAATTGAAACATACAAATCAAGAACATACCTCAAGCCCCCTTTTCATGCTCCTGGAAACTGTCACAGCAGTCTGGCCAATGAGCTAGGTATCGACACTGTAATCCCAATAGTGATAGCTTACTGGGGAATTGTGCATTGCAATGCAGCCAGAAGGACCCCAGTATTCCTCTCAAGTGCTCCTCATGGCGTATGAAGAGCCACCGTAACTCACTATAAAAGAATCATCACAAAGAGCTAACTAAACAACAGTTGTCCATGATTCACATCCTATTAAGAGCTTACAGGTCTTTATCAATAAATCCCAGAGAAAGATTCTGTGCCTGCTCTGGTTCAACAAGGTTACAAACAAAAGCTTATGGGAGAGAAGAGAATAAAGAAAGGTGAACATGAAATTTTGGGAAGAACTGGGTAGGCCACACACTGCGACAGTCCTGTCGATATCATCAGGCAATCTTTGACATGGATCCCAGAGTATGCAAAGGAAAACCAAAGAACACATTAGAGACTGATAGAAGGATAATGGGCTGAAGCTGGATGGAACAGCAAAATGTAACACAGGACCAGTCTGTTTAGAGAAGGTTGGTTGCTCTATGCATCCCAATGTGATAAGGGTGAAGAAGAATAAGATGATTCCCACCCATCAAACAATGCACATTTAACTTAACTTAACTTAACGTCTTTATACTGGTTTAGAAGACTCTGCAGAGTCTATATACAACCAGTTTCATCTACATTTTCTTGCTCTAAAAGCTATGCACATCCAATCTATTCTTAAATGCATTAATTGTCCGTGTCTCCACTACTTCCTGAAGCAATGCATTCCAAGCATTCACCACTCTGACTAAAAAGATATTTCCTGATATCCAATCTGGACCTCTCTTTAGTTAATTTTTAACTATGCCCTCTTGTTCTTGTAGGTGGTTGTATTTTGAAAAACTTGTCTAATTTATCCGTTTCTTTTATTATCTTATAAACCTGTATTAAGTCACATCAAATTCTTCTCTTTTCTTTACTGTAAGCCAATTTTTCTGAGTCTTTCTTCATAACTATAATTCTGGAATTTCATTATCAGCGTTGTCGCTCTATTTTTGTATCCTTTCCAGCATGTTTAAATCTGCTCTACGATATGGACTAAACACATGTACACAGTACTCCAATCTAGGTCTAACTAACTCTTTATACAGTTTAACTATCCCTTCCTTGCTTCTATGTTTAATATTTCTTTTTATCATAACTAACATTGCATTTGCCTTTTTCACTGCAACCTGAATTTTCTCACTCATTTTTCTTGTATGATCTATTATAACCTTTAGGTCCCTTTCGTGTTCTATCATTCTAATATTGTTCTCACCCATTCTGTAATTATGTTCCATGCATCCGTAATGTGTGTGCACCTTGTATCTGTTGATTTGATTTATTCGTTCTGGTCCTCTTTGAAGTATAAGGTCATGACTGTCACTTTCCACACATTAATGTTTTGAGACTGTATATTTAAAACAAGACTGCCAGTTAATGGATGTTTTAGACAAGACTGCTTGCTAATGTCTTCAGGCTAGACTGGCCACTGCCATCTATTTTAAACTCAATTATCAACTAATATCTATTTTAGACTAACCTACCCCCAAAAGTACATTTTAGACTAATCTACAAAAAAGTGTATATTTTAAACTGTCCTAGACCTACATTGGTACAGCGCTGCAAAAGATTGGGATGCATGCTAGACACCAAGGCCAATGTGTTAATGTGATCAAACTAATCCACCAAGTGATTGTTGATTATTTAGACTACCCACTGATTCAAATTTAGACACGAATGCCCACTACTTTTATATTCTGGACTATCAACTAATGTCTGTTTTAACTGCTCCCTAATTATATTGGATTAATGGGATCAAGATGCTGAGCAGCGCATGAGCTGCAGTGGTCAGCGACCCATAGCTGACTGCTAGCGTCAGGGCCAGCGAAACAGAGCTGCCAAGACCCTTCTACACCTCCATGCGGTGATCCTGGATAACAGGCTGCAGCAGGGCAGACTGGCTAAGGAGAAGGGATCGAAGAGGGAATGCTAACACGGTACTCAAAAAATGCTTGCTGAAGTCGGATGTGTTGGACCGAATGGTGTAAATATTGCAGTCAAGCTGTAAACTATGACACAATGCATTCCGTTCTCTGGACTACATTCTGCTACTTAAGCCCTTTTAGGGCTTGGTAGCAGGAGATTGAGAACGAACGAAGCCAAGCCAAGCCATATTGGACTAATGATGTTTTTTTAGACTGCCTGCTAATGTCTATTTAAGATTAATCTACCCACTAATGTATATTTGTCCTTTATGTTTTAGACTACTTACTAATGCCTATTTGTCATACGTGTTTTAGGCTCGATAAAGATCGTCAAACAACCTAAGGAATTTAATGAAATCACAAAAGAAGAGGTTCTTGACATTACTGTCCTGACCACAGGAGACAGCTGTTGTGAAACTTACAAAAGATGGCACTTATACAACATCCCTCTAACTCCTGAGCAGCTGCAGGAGCCACCTTTTCTGTAAGTAAATGTGATTATAGTAGAGCATTCTCTCAGATCACGATCATCTTACAGCTAGTGTTGCTCGAAGAGAAGCGTAGAGCTCCCCAGCTACTCTTTGTAAACCTCTTGGCATCTCCATATGTTATACATGTATGAAGTATCATTCGACTCATTCCTGTATCTTGTCTCGTCTTTCTCTTGCCATAAGAGGTCTTAGGAACATCACTCAGCTTGTGACTGATGAATTATGGAAACTTTTCTAACTGGGCAGGGCACAACCCTCTTCTGGGCAATGTATCAGTCTATCGTTGGTCCATATCAATATTTCCTAGTCACACCTAAATTGGCACAAACAGGGTGAAGGGCGTCATCTCGTGATTTTCAGCCGTGTGCACTGGGTCGTGGAAATATGACACTAGGTAAACAAAATACTATTTCAAATAGCTGATGACTGTGCCAGTTAAATCGAAGTGCTGCAACAGAGTGATAGCCATGCAGGTAGTGACAGATGCACTATGATTTATCTGGCTTTCCTGCAACCTACAGAAGACAGTAGAGGTCACCCAAATTGAGATGATGTGTGGGAACCAAAGATACAAGTCACACGTTTTCATCATTGGAGTTGACAACTAAATAACTAGAGTACACTCTTTTGATGTATATGGGAAGCCGAGAAAGTTAAGCAGCAGCTGAAAGATGCAACAGTCAATTCTTCAACAACTAAAGGAGCATCTCCTTGCTGTCAATTGCCGGCAAAATTCTGGCCCGAGTCCTGCTGAGCCACCCAGCTGGTTACCTTGAACAGGGTCTTCTTCCAGAGATTGTGTGGTTTTTGTACGGGTCGTGGGATGATCGACATGATATATGCAGCTCGTGAAAAATGTAAATAACAGCATTGTGACTTGTACACAGTCATTGTTGATCTGATCAAGACCATCTGATCAATAGGGAAGGGCTCTGACAAATCATGGCGAAGTTTGGTTGTCCTGGCAGATTCATTGCTGTTGTCCATCAGTTGTATGATGGTTCGAGTACTGCACAAAGACTAATTGTCTGCAGCCTTTTCAGTCACCAACAGTGCCACACAAGGATGTGTTAATAACTCAAACATAAATAACAGGAAGAATCCTTTTTTTTAACGTCATAAATCTTCAAGTTGAAAGTGTTCAAAAAATCAATTCAATAAACTTGTCATTGTTGTACATGTTCACAAACCACTCACAAAATTTGAGACGTCTTTCTTGTTCGTCCTCATTCTTAGCGAGAAACAACCTGGGAATGTTGGACTTACACTTTGGTTGCACTAATATGTGATGGACACTTGATTTGCTTACAACTGACTCATGCAAAGCTTGCCGAATGGACTTCCGAGGGGATCTTTTTAAATTCTGCAACATTGCTCTCGTACTTCTCTCATCTGTTTTTGCTCTCTTTTTGCCGCTCCCTCCCTTCTTCACATCCCACACAGTTCCTTCCCACTTAAACTTGTCTCCTAGTCTTGTAATTGCTACACATGATGGTGGGGCAGTATTGAATTCTGTCCTCCATCATCTCGGTATCACAATCAGATTCTCACATTTCCAATAGTACTTTAATATCCCCTTATATTGCTGAAGAGAAGACATGTTTACCTCGGCCACTTCGTCTAGTACATTTATGCCCTTCACCCAGAAACTAAAAACAGCAGAATGATTACATGTAGTTATTACAGTGCCAAATACAAACAGTCCAAACAGGTTATCTTTAATAGGTTCTCTGACATTAACGTTCAAATAGTGTAAAAATTATTGTGAATCAATGTACTGTTATGATGTAATAATGATAATTTATATAATGATGATACGATAGTTGTGATACTCATGATGTTGATGTTGATGTTTTTTTTCCATATCTTTTGAAATCAGACAGAATCAGAGCGACGTGCTGCATTTTGATGCCTCAAGTGTTTCTGAAGAAGAGTTTTCATCCAAGCTCGGTCAATACAAATGTCGAGTGTACAACAACCACCAAGAGGTCAATGTTACGTTTACCATTTCCAGGAAAGGTGTGTCAAGGCCCTTTTATACGAAAGTTTAAGTGACTTATGGTCATTCTTGAGGGAATGTAGGTTATGGTCAGATTGGGTCATGGTCAGATTGGGTCATGGTCAAATTGTAAGTGGCAGTTGGTCCTGGTCAGATTGTAAGGGGTAGTTGGTCATGGTCAGATTGGCTCATGGTCAGATTGTAAGTGGCAGAAGGTCATGGTCAGATTGTAAGTGGCAGAAGGTCATGGTCAGATTGTAAGTGGCAGAAGGTCATGGTCAGATTGTAAGTGGCAGAAGGTCATGGTCAGATTGGGTCATGGTCAGATTGTAAGTGGCAGAAGGTCATGGTCAGATTGTAAGTGGCAGAAGGTCATGGTTAGATTGTAAGGGGCAGTTGGTCATGGTCAGATTGTAAGTGGCAGAAGGTCATGATCAGATTGTAAGTAGCAGAAGGTCATGGTCAGATTGTAAGTGGCAGAAGGTCATGGTCAGATTGTAAGTGGCAGAAGGTCATGATCAGATTGTAAGTGGCAGAAGGTCATGGTCAGATTTGCTCATGGTCAGTTTATGAAAGTGGGTCATGGTTAGATTGTAAGTGGCAGTGGGTCATGATCAGTTGTTGCTGTTGTTATTGAATGAGTAAATGAGTAAATTCAGTCTTTTGCACACTGTGAAGGGCGTTAAGTGCCGAATTGTACTAGCTTACCTCACATCCCGAGCATGCTGATGAAGGTGGACCCCATTCCCCCAGGCGGTTGTGATATGATTGGCTTCATGTGTGCGGTGCTCACTGCTATTGGGATCACATCGACCCACATCTTGGTGGTCAAATTGTCAGAGTGAAAGTGACTCTTAATAATATAATCAATGACTTGAATTTATTTAGTTTTTGCTTTAAGTTCATTGTTCTTGTAGAAAGAACAGAATATGACCACTGTACCTAGCCATTAGTGTGGTTTGTGAATGGGTCTAGCAGCTTAATAGTGCACAAAAACAAATTATTTGCATTAAAACACCACACTATAAGGGACCATTCTAAGAAACAAGCAATATGGGACAAAAGCATACACCACGCTATTGGGGACCATTCTACACAACAAACAATATGGGAGGGCCATTTTTGTCATGCCAGATCTAGACATAAGCTCAGTTGGCCAAACTTCCAGAGGGAATTCAAACCAGTCATGCACAATAACATCAGTGGATATAAAGCATCTAAAAACAACTTTATTTTCCAAGAGCCTGAACACTTCAGACCACAAAACAAGAAAGTAGTCGCTCAACTGCTCTATGGTTGTACATTGAATGAGATGCTGATGAACTGGGTAGAGCAGAACGAATTACTACAACTCTTGTGTTACTCAATATTACCAACATCTTCGAATAGATGCAGATGGCAAAGAGGATTCAACCCCGATAACATATTTATGAGCAACAAGATAATACATCAAGTGACAAAATCTGTAGAAGAGTCTATACCAATGAAGAAATACAGGCCCATCTCATGCATTGTTACGGCAGTTGTAAAACTGGAAAATGTATATTTCAAAAGACGTTTTAACTTCAAACGGTCCACATGAGCTCCATTCGCATATGACCTAGACCGGGGGTGGAAAACCTTTTCATGTTGGAAGGCTTCATTAAGTTAATTTTGAACCTCATTAGGCGGCATTCTTCTTCTTCATCGTACGCAGTCAGACATCAGCCTTAATTTTTTCGAAAAAAGCAGCCGTCATCCTGAGGCAGTCGACACTGCCATAGAGCTTGTCTAGTGTTGCCACTGGTGATGGCCACATCTGCTTTCTCTGATCCTCGTATGTCGGGCAGTTTTTCAGCAAATGTTCGGCGGTCATTTTCCCGGTACCACACAAGCATTCGTCAGTGCCACCTATCTTCAATTTGTTGAATAGGTGGTACCTAAGTCTATTGTGGCCAGTGCGAAGTCTGAAGACCACGACCTGCTCTCTTCTATTCAACTGGTAATAGGCATCGTTTTTGGTGTATCCAGTGTGTTCGGTTTCTCATTTGGTCATGTATCTAGCTCTAATAAGCCGTTTTGACTCTTCATATGTCATACTAGTTTCTGGTTGTGGTAGTCTTGCACCTTCTTTTGCCAATCTGTCTGCCTTGGATGTTGCAGTGGGATGGAACCCACTGTACCACTACCCTTTTTGGTGCGGACACTTGAAATAGTTGACAGAGTACTGCTCTTAAATCATTAAGCTCAGTATTTTTCTGGCTTTTCAGTGCTGTGACTACGGCCAGGGCATCTGTAAGCAGGACTATATGGCTTTCATTCCTTTTACCTGTCACCATTTCTTCCACTGCCGCCCTCAGTGCCTCTGCCTCCGCTCTGAAATTGCTTGTGTATTTTCCAGTAGCGAATGACAGTGTTATTTTTCTGCCATTTGATAGGTTCAGAAATGCTCCTGCCCCTCCGTTCTGTGTAGTGTTTGTTACAGAGCCGTCGGTGTATGCTTGGGTAGTTTTTCGATACATAGCTCAGGGTAGTAACTCTTCTTTCTTTTTCAGTCTGGCAGTTTTTGTTTCCAATACCTGGTATATTTTCTACAACCTCTGGAAATATATGCTGCCTCCAGATAGGTTTTCGTACAGTAGGGATGGGCTTTGGTGTTGTTAGTGCGTTCATGGGCTCTTCGTGCATCTTTGCTTTGGCTATTTCTGCAAAGTTTCTCCGCTTTAGTTTCCCGTTTCCTAAAGTTTTTAGTCTTTGGTGCATTGGATGGTCAGTCAGTCTTCTGAGTTTCTCTGACTGCAGCTGGGCTCTGCAGTCTCTTCTGTCGGTCATGGGTTGCAGTTTTGTAATCTTTTCAAGTTCTACAATTAGGCGGCATTCAAAAAACTTCCATTATGTACATCATTTAAATTCCACTAGTGGCGCCAGTTAACATACGTGCTAGAGTTGAATTAGAACTATATCATAGACTTAACATGTGTCAGAATAGCTCTTATGACTTGCTAATGTTTTATTTATGTCTTTGTCTCTATATGTCAGAGGCTGTAAGACAGTAAATGAATGGGTGTGAGAGAGATGGCCGGTGGTCGTTGCTGAAGCCCTGGATGGCGCTTCATTACTAGAGTGAGAGGCAAAGACATTTCTGAAGCCCTGAACCATGCTTTGATACTAGAGTGAGAAACTAGGCCGCTGCTGAAGCCCTGAACCATGCTTTGATACTAGAGTGAGAAACTAGGCCGCTGCTGAAGCCCTGAACCATGCTTTGATACTAGAGTGAGAAACTAGGCCGCTGCTGAAGCCTTGAACCATGCTTTGATACTAGAGTGAGAAACTAGGCCGCTGCTGAAGCCCTGAACCATGCTTCGATACTAGAGTGAGAAACTAGGCCGCTGCTGAAGCCTTGAACCATGCTTTGATACTAGAGTGAGAAACAAGGCTGCTGCTGGAGCCTGGATGGCACTTTAATACTAGAGAGAGACAAGGTCATTGCTTAGCCCAGCGAGGCATACATAACAACACCTTCAGCATGAGATCGATGATTGAGAAAGTCACTTAAGCTCTTAAAAGATTATCCAAGACCTCTTTAATGAGAATCGTCATCGTTTATGATTCTCAATCTTTTCTTTGGAAGGAACAAAATGGCTGACTATGGCATTAGTGAATACCGGACATAGAGGTCTCGACCTTTCAGGACCGTGTGTGGAAATAAAAGAGCTGACATCCTGATCTCAGTACACTAGTAGTGGATGGGGGGAATTAAAAGTGTGTAAGGATGACATTGTGTAGTTGATCAACTACCACTTCTTGGATGAAAACAGTACAATCGGTAAACCAGCAATCTACAGATTGCAAATTTTATAAATTGTTCCTGAGGACAGCACAGAGGGATACATCAGAGAAGGGAGCAGGAATGTGTACAGCCAGCACGCTACAGTAACTATCAGTATTACACTCTTTGTCAGTCACGGAGAAGAACTGAACATCTATAGGTCTGTCCGCAGTGCAGTGACGTTGAATCTTAACAGAACAGAGTGGTTGATGGAGATGATGTACAAGTCACTTCATCCCTGACTGAACTGTTTTGTTCAAGTGTGGTTGTGTGTGTGTGTGAGAGAGAGAGAGGCGGATAATGATTTTGATTGTTGGCAAAATTGATGTGTAAGTCACTTCATCCCTGACTGAACTGTTCTGGTTATTCAGGTGTGGCTGTGTATGTGCGTGCGCTTGCGAGTGTTTTTTGTTATTGATGTACACGCCACTTCATCACTGACTGAACTGTTCTGGTTTGTCCAGCTGTGGCTGCCCCAACAGCAGTGGATGCCGGGTTCCAGATTTGGTGGATAGCTATCATCATTGCTGTTCTTGCTCTTATCATCATTATTCTCATCATCGTCATCTGTGTGAAGAGGAACTACCCTGGAGAAACGTACCAGTGTGAGTTTGTGTATTGTTGAGTTTTTGTGTGAGTTTATTGTTGAGTTTTGGTGTGAGTTTGTGTATTGTTGAGTTTTTGTGTGAATTTATTGTTGAGTTTTGGTGTGAGTTTGTGTATTGTTGAGTTTTTGTGTGAATTTATTGGTGAGTTTTGGTGTGAGTTTGTGTATTGTTGAGTTTTTGTGTTAGTTTATTGTTGAGTTTTGGTGTGAGTTTGTGTATTGTTGAGTTTTTGTGTGAGTTTGTGTATTGTTGAGTTTGTGTATTGTTGAGTTTTTGTGTGTGTTTGTGAATTGTTGAGTTTCTGTGTGTTTGTGTGCGGTTGAGTTTGTGTGTGGTTTAGTTTTTGTGTGTGTGTGTTTGTGTATTGTTGAGTTTCTGTGTGTTTGTGTGCGGTTGAGTTTGTGTGTGGTTTAGTTTTTGTGTGTGTGTTTGTGTATTGTTGAGTTTTTGTGTGGTTGAGTTTTTGTGTGAGTTTTTGATTTGTTGAGTTTTTGTGTAAGTTTGTGTGCGGTTGAGTTTTTGTGTGTGGTTGAGTTTTTGTATGTGTGTTTGTGTGGTTGAGTTTTTGTGTGAGTTTGTGTATTGTTGAGTTTTTGTGTGGTTGAGTTTTTGTGTGAGTTTTTGATTTGTTGAGTTTTTGTGTAAGTTTGTGTGCGGTTGAGTTTTTGTGTGTGGTTGAGTTTTTGTATGTGTGGTTGAGTTTTTGTGTGAGTTTGTGTATTGTTGAGTTTTTGTGTGTGGTTGTGTTTTTGTGGTATTTTGTGTTGTGTGAGTTTGTGTATGGATGTGCTTTTGTGTGAGTTTGTGTATCATTGTGTTTTTATGTGAGTTTGTTTGTGGTTGTGTTTTGTGAGTTTGTATGTGGTTGTAAGTTTTTATATGTGGATTTGTGTGTGTGTTTGTGTGCATGTGCGTGTATGTGTTTCTTTGCATGTGAAGGTTTCTGTGTGTATGATTATGCGTAGGTATGTACATGTATGAGTGTTTGTACTTGTCTCTGTGTGTGTATGTGGTGTCTTTATGTGTGTTAGTTTGTAAGTGTGTGTGTTTATGTTTACATGCATGCATATGTGGCTATGTTTTAAACTCATGTATGTGTACTTATGTATGAGTTTGTGTGTGAACCTATGTGTGAACATATGTTGTTTGCCTGAATGTGTCTTTGTGGGGATCTTAGTGTGTATGTGCGTGTATGCCTTTATGTGTATATGTGTGAGTAGTTCCGGTAAGATGGCAAGCAACAGCTGCTGTAGTGGCCTGCGATTTTTTCGTGTGGTTTGTTCGTTCTAATTATTGTATGGAGCGCAGTGTTCTGTGGCGATCATTTTTTAGTAAGTTCTACGCTACTTACAGGAAGCCTGTGTGTGTCATTGTCCTCGGAATTCTGAGAAAACGATCTGTTCTGCATGCATTGCGTCCATTTTCATTGCATGCCACGACCGCAATCCCCTCAGTCATGGGTTAATGGTCCCTCACCTACAGATGTGGGCGCTGGACAGCAGCAGCGTCTTCTAGTATACGTGTGGGGGCTGCTGCTGACGAGAGGTACGACATTCGCCTCTCAAATCGTTAAGGAAACGGTGGGCGATCGACTACCACAAGTTTCAAGCGACCCCTGGTCTCACAGATTGTACGACCTGAATGTCTGTATCTCGAGCTACTTCCTGTCGTCTTGGTTCTATGTCTTGCTACTGGTTCCCGGTAACTCGGGGCGAGAGAGTTAGATTATGTCCAGCGCAGCCTCTTTCTCACTCTAATCCAAATTCAGTGCAAGTTACATCTTCAGGGCAAGAACAGTGTGATGATGTCTCCATCTTCGCTTGCGATGGGCAACTTACTTACTTACATATGTGTGAGCATGTCTGAGTGTATGCACGTGATATGCGTGTATATGTGCGTTTATGTGTGGCTGTATGTAGGTGTATGTTTATGTGTGGCTGTATGTAGGTGTACCTTTATGTGTGTCTTTATGCGTGTATGTGTGTATTCATTTCTGTAGCTTACTGGTAATGCTATATTGTGTACTATTAATGTTATGTTACTACGGAACCAGTCAAACGCCATACGGGCTGCTAAAACATTTCGTCCGATTGTTGATGCTATTCTATCTGCTTCCACCACCTGATGTAGATTCATATTACTATATCTATGGCTGACCGCTAATAGTGGATCAAATTTGGTTCAAGATGCTGAGCCGTAATCAGCGACCTTTAGCTGACTGCTAAAGTCAGGGCCAGCGAACTAAAGCTGTAAAGTACGATACAACGCATTCCGTTCTCCTGACAACATCCTGCTACTTGTAAAGCCATTTTCAGGGCTTGGTAGTGGGAGATTGAGAATGATTGAAGAAGAAAATGAGGATATTTGGATACGTTTTGTGCTATGTTTTTCACTTACATCGAATCAAATACATATTTTGACTCCTCTTATCGAAAACAGGCAGGCAGTCATTGGTCAAAATCGTTCTTTCATCTTGTTTTGACCTCTCGAACGGGTTCGACCGGTGTTTTCATGTCATAACATCAATCAATGACAATATTGAAAATGGAATCTTGCATCGTAATCCACCATTGCGTTGTGGTTAATTCGCCCGTTACATTTCATCCTGTCCAACGCTCCACGTCATCCATTCAAGCCGGGTTTTGTTGTCTACGTCATTGACTGCTGTATGCTACAGCGACCTAGTCAAGTATCGTCTTGACATTAATATTACAAGCACTTTAAATAACATCGCGTGGCTCCAGTCAGATCCGTAGGTACCCAATCTCTTTCAGCTTTTGGCGATCTGTATCAATACCGATTCTTTCTGTAGCTCATTGGTTGCACACACTCCTGCTTCGTCATCTCTGACCCCCCCCCCCCCCCCCCCCCCCCCCCCCCACTCAGCTTGATTTCCCCTTAATGACAAACACCCGCAGATTGTGTGTGGCTGATTCATCGATTTATGTTTTATTATCTAACATGCGACCATTGACTTCAAAATGTCCCCCATTATCCGCCTGTGTGAATATAAATAATACATATGTATATATATATATATATATATATATATATATATGCCTACGTGTGAGTGTGTGTGTGCATACACACACACATTTGACTAAGTCAAGTTGAACATGATAGAACACTGGCAACAGGAAGTCATTCATTCACTTTTTTGCTCCAATATGAAGCAGAAATCAAATAGATTACATCCTGGTGCAACAAAAATGGAGATCAATTATGCTGGCCACAAAAACGCTGCCAGTAGCAGACTGCAATACGGACCACGAATTACTGTTTGCAGTTTTCAAGACAAGACTACGTAAGATTAACAAAGGTTGCCAGCCAATACGCTTCGATGTAACAGCAATACCTACTGAATACAACATCAAAGTAGAAAACAAATCTG
Source organism: Ariolimax columbianus (assembly GCA_036924085.1). Taxonomy (NCBI): domain Eukaryota; kingdom Metazoa; phylum Mollusca; class Gastropoda; order Stylommatophora; family Arionidae; genus Ariolimax; species Ariolimax columbianus. Next base: position 101,225,727 of record JAVGWX010000005.1, on the reverse strand, counting down.
AGGTGTTGAATGGGAAGTAAGAGGACCAGCACAGCATATAAAAACTGCGCAAGAAAAGTTATAAGATAAATAAGAAAAGATAAAAGAAGATACATAGTAGAAACGTGTAAGGATATAGAAAACCTACAGCAACAAGGCAGAGAGAGAGAGGCCTTTAAGGCAATAAGAACACTGACAAGGGAGTTCCGTCCGGTTCCACGTGTCATCAATGACAAAGAGGATAACACATTAACAGAAACCAAAGACATACTGAATAGATGGAGAGAGTACTGCAGCACCATGTATGGTGATAGCACAAAGTACGATCCTACCAAAGGATGAGAAAGAACCTGAACGAACATTGGAAGAAGTGCGCTCGGCAATCAAAAGCCTGAAAAGGGGAAAGTCCCCAGGATGTGATGATATCCAAGCAGAGCTAATACAAGCAGGAGGGGAGGCAAGTGCTCGAGTCTATCACAAGTTGTGTAAATATATATGGCACAGCGCAGAGTGGCCAGAAACATGGAAGAAATAAATTTATATTCCCCTCCCCAAAAAAGGCAACCTGAAGCTGTGCACGAACTACCGAACTATCACGCTGATCAGCCACGCTAGCAAGATACTCTTGTGAATCCTATTAAGAAGGATAGAAAAAAGGTTTGAATCTAAAATTCACGTAGTCCAGGCGGGTTTTAGAAAATACAGAGGGACCAGGGACCAAATATTCAATTTAAGGAATATCTACGAAAAATGTAGAGAGTTTAATGTAGATCTGTACACATGTTTCATTGATTACACCAAGGCCTTTGATACAGTAAAACATCAAAATCTGTGAAAAACCATGAAGGAAATGGGATTTCCTTTGCATATTGTCCATCTCATTGAAACAGTATACCAAGATCAACAAGCCGCTGTCCGAGTATCTGGGCAAACATCAGATTGGTTTGCAGTACAAAAGGGAGTACAAAATGGATTAATCCTCTCACCTTATCTGTACAACATATATGCGGAATTCACAATGACAAATGTTCGAGAAGATGAGAACATTGAAAGTTTCGACCCATTTACGATTGGGGGGGGGGGGGGGGGGGTGGGGGGGGTGACAGTGATACTATCAATAAGTGCAGAAGGGCTAGAGCAGCTCATTTCAGCCGTTAATGGACATAGTAGAGATCAAAACCTATTTATAAATACAAATAAAACAAAGATAATGACCACCGACAAAACACAATGTCAACAAAAATTTACAGTGGGTGGTGAGGAAATAGATCAGGTCACACATTTTGAATATCTGGGCTCCAGAAATGACAAAAATGGTGACTGATCAAAAGAAATCAGAAGAAGACTAGCTATGGCAATGCAGAGACTGAACAGCCTGAAGAAATTGTGGCAGAGCACCAACAAAATGATAAAAGTAAAAGTCTTCAGAGCCTGTGTTTTTCCTGTGGCAGCATATGGCTGTAAATCATGAACGATTACCAAAACTTCTAGACAAAGAATCGAATCCTTCGAGTCAAAATGTTACAGAAAGATCCTCAGAATACACTGGACAGAGAAAAAAACAAATGTAGACATTCGACAAGAGCTGTGCATAGAGGAGAACTGGTTTATCAATTCCATTATGGCCAGAAAATGCAAATACTTTGGTCACATCAAGAGACACAACGTTTGAACATTATAGACCGTTCAACAGTCTCGAGAGAATGGTGATGGCAAAAGAGGAAGGGGTAGACCAAGAAGACCAATGGCACCAAAATATCCAGGAATGCCTGATTATGACTTTGGCGGAGGCTGGAGTTTTGGCAAGAGAACGAGTTTCTTTCAGACAGACTGTGATGGGAGCGACGTTCTACAAAGGACATGCTACATGATGATGATGAAGCATAGGTCACAACTGCAGCTGCGCCCATTTTAAGGACGCTTGTTTCCATATGTTCACAAAAATTAACCTTTTCTCCCCAACGTGGAGCATATGTTCTAAACTGTTGCTGGTATTTTACAGGAAACCTGTATTGAAGCCTTTACAGAAGCTAATTTTAATGGCAATGTTTTTTTTTAACATGGTGAGGTTGCCAGTCCCAAGCACAACCTTTTTTAGCCACTCCTTACAATATGGTTGGAAGGTGACAAGGGTCCTTTATCCCATATACCACTCTACACATGAAGTAATCACTGTTAATGAGCTCATTATTCACAAATTATTCTTTCTTCCAGTGGAGAAAACGGAGATCAAATATCATCTCAACCCCGCCCAAGAGCTTCTCGACCAATCGTTTCAGGAGATTTGATCACGTGACTACCAGCAATGCAAGTTGCCATCCAGCCATCAATCTGGGTTTAACTGCCTCCATGTTTGTCTGTTCGTCTGTTTGTATGTCTATTTGTGTAAGACGTACGTTCACTGAGTTTGTGCTGTGTGTGTGAATGATTGAGAGAGAGAGAGAGAGAGAGAGAGAGAGAGAGAAGGTAAAAGCAGTTCTTAGTTTTTATCGGCGTGTACTTCTACTGAGGCAGATGCCCCTGTGCAGGTCCCGACTCTGCTATGAGCTGGATGTAGCCGGGAGGAAGAATTTCTGCTTAGTGGGCTAAGCTCGAGTAGCTTATTATTCTGCTGCATTGGGACAAGTGCCGCGGAGGGTGGTTAACCAATGTGCGAATCCATCTTAATAGACTAGAGCAAAGTAGACCCGCAGCCAGTTAGGCGCCATCTATGCTGCTCTAAACAAACCACCTAACCATGACTGTGTTAAGCCATGTCACACAGTTAGTTGCCTCTTACGACATGTTCTCCGTGGGTCAGTGGTGCTATTCTTGTCCTTGTCATACACAAAGACCCCGGCGGACCACTTGGAATTAAAGGCAGTTATACATAATATATGGCTGTTGTGGATGAGTGTTAGATACGTCTTCGTAGGAGGCCTCAACATTTGTCAGGTTGGGGTAACCAGTTCCCCTTTTTGATGTCTGATGTTTCTAGAACCATGGCCGATGCTGCTGTTGGCGATGGAGTGTTGGAGAATAGCACCCTTCCACTTTCACACGGTTGTCTTGCCCCCAATCCCTAATTGTAAATGTTGGTGCGTGTCTGTGTATGTATGTGTGTATGTATGTATGTGTATATGTATGTGTGTATGTATGTTTGTATTTTTGTGTGAAAGCTTCCAGTAGAACTGACAATGTGTGTGGATGGCTGTGTTCAGTTTTCCTCTGTTTAATTGTTGCTAGTTTCAGCATTTGTACATTGTATCATGCGGCGAACATTCCATTCAATTATGCTTGCAATACTTTACGATTTTTATTACAATAAAAATAATCACAATTCATTACGGCTCCAGTAGGAGCACAGGGCCACGGCAGCAGTTGATGTTATTGTAACATATTAACGGGCTCCTTTAGTGTTGGTTTTTTGTGCCAATTTGGTTTTACATAACAGACAGTCCTTCTTGGTCACATGCCGAGTAAGGTCCTGTGAACTTGTTCTTTACTCTGCAATAATGGGCCTCATGGTCCACACAAATACAAAATCATATTAATCCATGTATAATAGAAGGATCACCTCATGATTTCCACCTATTTGCGCAGATAAAACCCGACCTAACTTGAAGCAGCCTTCTGGGTTTGAAAATAAACAGTGGAAACAATAGTCCATATTGAATGATACATGGATAACAGGGTGGATAACTGCTTCTATATGTGATACAGGGATAACAGGGTGGATAACTGTTTCTATATGTGATACAGGGATAACACAGTGGATAACTGGTTCTATATGTGATACAGGGATAACAGAGTGGATAACTGGTTCTATATGTAATACAGGGCTAACACAGTGGATAACTGTTTCTATATGTGATACAGGGATAACACAGTGGATAACTGGTTCTATATGTGATACAGGGATAACAGAGTGGATAACTGGTTCTATATGTGATACAGGGATAACACAGTGGATAACTGGTTCTGTATATGATATGTGGATAACAGAGTGGATAACTGTTTTTTTTTCTTGGGATCAGATAAGGATGCAGAAGACAAGATTAGAATATGATATACATTGTCCTAATTGAGCTTTTATAGTGATAAAACTGATGTCCTTTGGTACCATTTGCCATATTAATTATCATCATTTACGTAGCAGATCCTCTGCTTGCCCTGGCCGTGATCTAACTTAGAACATTCTCACACTCATCCACATCATCATGACCATACTCAGTAAATGACATATCACACAGCAGGTGGCATATTTATTATATCATACTCATATCATAGAATGAGTAGAGAAATTACAAACACAATATAATACATATCATCTTAACTAAACATTCTACTAAAACGGGAATTGTAAGCATTAGCTATTGATGGAATTCCCAACTATCTAAAAAACCCAGTTCTATTGCCTTGCAATTACATCACACACACATCGCCTTAACTGCGTCTTCAACACACCTTATCAAATACTCTTCCTCACTGAAATCCCCTCAGGCGGGCGATCTCGACATACTCGTTCACAATGTGTCCTTGCTTACAAACACATGTTCAGATTATCTATTAATGCAAAACTCACACACCTATTTGAGCGATCCTGTTCTATCACTAAACATTCGTCTAACAGTCTATCAATCGCTCCTCTACCTAAGTCGGTGAGTTAAACATACTATCCACATTCAGTCTCTCTCTCACTCTCCTCCATACTGCCTCTCTCTCTCCAGCCTGTCTCCATCCCTCTATCCAGCCTCCCGAGCTAAACTTTGTCTCGAGTTATATATCCTCAAGCAAGGCCAGAGCTTGACCAATCGATCTCAGGTGATGGTCATCTTCAATCCCAATTGGAACGAAACACTTTGCACACCTGTCACTCATTCTCTCGCAGCAAGCCTCGCTGCCAATTTTGTCTGTCAATCAATCTCCCCCTACCAAAGTCGGAAGGCCCGTGGTCAGTTTCTACCTGTCCACATTCCTTAACCCAACTCTGTTCTCCTTTGCTGAGACGGTGAGTGACCTTGACATGCATTCAGGTAGCTTTAAGCTTTAACATGTTCAGGCATCCTAAACTCCCCTTGCTCCGGCGGGAACTGTTACATTTACCTGACACCCCAGATGATGAAGTTTGGGTCCAGTACTGTGTTTGGTTTAGGTGTACCAGATTTAAGGGATCCATCAATACAATTGTTTGCAGTGTGGTTTGAGTAACAGTGGTTTTTACATGCTGAGATTGCTAGCCTCATGCACAACCCTACCTAGTCGCCTGTTACAATATGCCTGGACGGGAATAATTGTGATATTGCTCCACAGTAATACAGTTAGCTTCAAGTTTAGTCCTTGTCATGGAAAGGGCTTATTATGCATTAACTCGTTTGATTTTTAAGTGAAAGAAACATTGTGCACCATTTGAGAGGTCGACTGTGATATCTGCGTCTTTTAGCATGGTTCATCCCATTTGGAACATTTTATTTTAAGTTAAATCTTTTACTATAATAACACTTGGTTAAGATAGATGGAGGGTTCAAGTCAGATTGTTCCTTTTTCTAGAACAACTGCAGATGTTTTCGTATTTGAACCAAATTATTACAGAGGAGGGCCGTTGTGAAGTTGAAATCAGATCTAGGATCGCAGTATACGACAAAACATTTTGAGAGATATAAAAAAATGTTTAATATTAAGTAACATCAATATTAAGCTGCGGAACAGAATAATAGCCACACGTATCTGACCTGTAGCACTGCACAGCTCTGAAACATGGACTCTACTCAAAGGATGATTAGACCTTAGAAGCTTTTGACATGTGGTTTTATCACAGGATGTGAGATTGAGCTGGGCAGAAGAATGGTCATACGAGCAAGTATTTAAAGACAATCTGGCATATAGACAACTAATGAAGAGTACAGAATGGTAGATTGGTCACGATTTGAGACATGGAGGCCTACTATTGAAAATAGGAACAGTATAATCACCTCAAGGCTTGGTCACACAATATGGAACTAGGGGGGCACCGACTATTGAAAATATGATCGGTATAGTAGCTTCATCTATGAACTCCCTGCGCAGTCTGATCCCAATAAAGGCTTTTCGTGGAAACTAGGCTGTGCCATTACAAATCCTGCGCAATAACAGCCCTTCCGTATGGCTGCAAAAAGAGATGAGAAGGGTCTTGAAGCCTTCCATATGTGCAGTCAAAGGCACATCCTTGGAATCCACTGGGCTACCAACGGGGAGGTTGTCCGACAAACACATCTAGCGATGATCATTTCTTTGATGGACCGTCGCCGCCTCTCCGTCTTTGATCATGTGGCCCAGCATGATGTCCCACCTCATCAGATCCAGCACCTGGTTGCCAAAATCAAGTGTAGAAAAAGAGGTTGTTCCACATGGAGGCGCCCCTGGTGACACCTGCGCAACATCTGACTGCGAAAAATCGCCCACCCCAACAGAACTTTACACCTCACACACCTCAGCCACCGATTGTGATCACAGACATTCGACGTGGCGGGCTTTGGTCATTTTAGCGGTTTATTATTTTATTATATTGAAAATATCGCAAGGCAAAATTCGGTGAAAAAGACGTCAAGAAATAATTAGATCACACAGGTGTGCAAGAACATCGCAGTGAATACTATGCTGAGCTAAAAAGAACAGTGGAATGACATGATCAGACAATTTTAACACCAGTCTCTGGACTGACTAACAGAGGACAGCATCATAACATGATGAGATGACTTCAACACGTCTCCGGACTGACTAACAGAGGGCAGTAGCGTGGCATGATCAGACAACTTCAACAATAGTGTCTGGACTGACTAACCTGATGAAAGAGGAAATATCACCTATAGCTAATGAAATTAATTTACTCTGAGCATTCTGGTTTTGGGGCCTCTAGAGATTCGCACCTCGCCACCAGTGTGGACGTTAGAAGTATTTCAGTGTCAGGGATCATGCGTTGTACGTGTCCTAGTGGCATTTAGGTGAAAGCTCATCAACTCACCAGAGCAGTATCTGGGTTGAACAGCAAAAGACTTTCTTAACCTTCCAAACACGTCGTGAAAGGTGACTAAAGAAGGCTGTGCTTGGAGAACAGCAAAATTCTGTTCTGTTAAGAACCAATGCGGTTGCTCTCTCTGCAGACATCTAGGTGTTTATTCCATCTAAAAGTAAATGGCGATAGTGTAGAGATACTGACCATTCCCATAAGTTGTTCGTTGTACACTCTCCTGCTCTGTCCTCTCAGACTCACCCCTTTGCTGAACCTGCCCACGGTTTCAAAGAGGTGCAACATGTACATCGAGTGCTGTGTTGTCATCAAAGAAATGATCGTTGATCAGCTTCAAGATGTCACCTCAATCTATTGTCAATGTTCCTACTTCGGGTGCCCCTGAGGTTGGGATGTTGCCCTGTCATTCCCACAAACCTGAGCATCCCTAGGATTCACAGAAGATCACGAAGATTCGAGGCCTATATGTCCGCTTTACTGAGTCAGCTCTTCTGTACCTTCTGAAGCGAAACTTGAGAATCACAGACGATTATGGCACTTATCAAAGAGGTCTCTGATAGCTACCACCAAAGCTGAAATTGCTGCTTTTCATTCTTAGAAAACCACATCATGTACAAACATTTGCTATGTAAGAGCCAATGTGAGAGCTGACATACAGACTTCCTGTTGTAGTGCTGGTCCTGTTAACTCGCAGTGATCAAATACAGACTTCCAGTCAAAGGGCCAGTTGTAGTGATGTCCCTGTGTTTTAACTTGGATGGTTAATGAAAATTGTGACTTATCAGCTGTCACCACTGCTAAAGCCAGATGTCAGAATGCATCTGTTGTGACTTATCAGCTATGACCACTGCTCAAATATATTAAAATCAGCTTGGTAAGCAAGCACCAACTGATCAACAATATTGTATACCAAATTTGTGCTACCAATGTTAAACTTGGTCCTTCCCCAAGTCACAGGAGTGGAAAATTGAAAAGCCATTGGTATCACCAGGGGAGATAACATGATAAATGAGGACATTAGGAATGATAACTTGCCCTTGTACTGAATGCATTAGGAAAAGACAGAAAATACAATGGATTGATTATCTCATGAGAATGCAACCTGATCAACTACCACTGCACAGTTATTCACAAGAAAATCTTACTACAAGGCATGAGGAATTCTAAGGGTTATAATATAACATACAGGTAATGGGAGTGTGCAATTCAGGTAGCAGTAAAAAAGACAAATGCAATTTTAGATATGGTAAAAAGAAATATTAAACATAGGAGCAAGGAAGTGATTGTCAAACTGTAAAAAGCATTAGTTAGACCTAGATTGGAGTTCTATGTACAAGTGTGATGTCCTTATCGTTGAGGGGATATAAACATGCTGGAAAGGATACAAAGACGAGCGACAAAACTGATAGTGGGATTCCAGAATTATAGTTATGAGGAAAGACTCAGAAAAACCCACCTACAGTGTCTGGAAAAGAGAAGAATTCAAGGGAATTTAAAACAGCTTTATGATAATCAATAAAAAGAATAAATTCAGCTTTATAATAAGTTTTTCAAATTACAGCCACCTACAAGAACAAGAGTGCACATCTACAAATTAGCTAAAGAAAGTTTCAGATTAGATATTAGGAAATATTTTTTTAGTCAGTGTGTGGTAAATGCTTAGAATACATTGCCACAGTAAATAGTGGTCTCATGGTCCATTAATGTATTGAAGAATAGATTGGATGCGTATAGGTTTTAGATCAAATGAAGTCAAAAAAACTGATTGTATACAGAATCTGCTGTGTCCTCTAAACCAGTATAAAGATGTTAAGTTAAGCTATATGGATTGATGACATAACATATATGCTATATCAACATGGGCTTAGAACAACCAACACAACACCCTTGGCAAAGAAAGCCAATATAAGCTCCCCAAATAACTTAATGGCACAACATAACAGTAAATAAGTCAAGTTATTGCTACAGTAAAAGAATGGGGCCAATACAACAGTTGGCCTACTCAAAGGAAGCCTGAGACAAATTACTTATTTGCTCTAGCAGTAGTGGTTATCTGTACCTCTTGGAATTACATGAAGCTGCTGCCAACTGTAGACACAACTCTCATCATCGTACATCTATCATGTTCCACTTCAAGTATAGGGCTACAATGAATGCTCGCCATCTGGTTTTATTCTGTTCCCTCTTCTTGATTTCCGTTCATGAGATGCGCATATCTGGATGTCTGGTTATGATTCCAGGCTGCAGAGGGTGTGTCCTATTCATCTCTACTTTCTTTCCCCAATCTCCAACTGATCATCAATCTTTATGGTGTCTTTTTTTATTGTTTATTTTTACTTAATGTGCAATCCTACTGTTTCTGCTTTTGTTGTTAGTTTGAAAACCCTAGGGATTCACATTTTATAGCATGCATAATAGAGGTCAGTGGTGCTTTTCTTTCCCAAATAAGGAGTTCCGTAGTTCTTTTATTTTGTTGTTTGAAGTTTCTTGTGCTAAGCTGGCAATCTTTCTTTCGTAGTGTGTTACAGTGGCTCTTCTTAAATTATGCAGCGTACTTGAGAAGGTGAGCCAGGGTCTTCATGACTGTAGTGCAATTAAAGCTTTCTCTGTAAGCTCACCACCATTTGGATGACAGTGTTGATCTGCACCTTGTTGGTAAGGCCACTTTTACATGAGCATGAATGAGTACATAAGGTGAGTCTTGGTCAGTATGTTTGACCTGACCTTGACTACTCTTCGCTCCCACCTTGATGATCAAGCTGTTTCACCTCTGACCCTGATTACTGTTCGCACCTTCACTGATCAGTATGTTTCACCTGCCCTTGATTACTCTTCGCTGCCATTGTTGTTGGATAATTGATAGCACTTATGAGTCATGACACAAGTTAGCCTTGTGCATCTCAACATTGTGCATATGGAAACAGGAAGTGTTACAGCAGCCTAGCCAAAGAGATGGGGATAGACACTGTGGTCCCCATGGTGCATCATCCTACTATAGTCCACGTTAATGATCCAATGTGTGTGTATCATATATTTTCTGACAGATAAGCCTATCTCCTGGCCTTCACTTGGCATACTTGTTTTTGCTAACAGGGTAAGGGTGAGTCTGCTTAGAAGTCTTGCATTATGCTACCAGCAGAAGGGTCCTGGCCCACCTTCTTCAGTGCACTCAGTGATGTAAGAAGGGCCACCACAAACAAACCAGCACAGAAAATGTGTCAAAATTAAAGAACTCATAACGAGCAAGTCTCTTCATGAGCAAAAATGGGCCAGCCATTCTTAGTGTCTGGAAGAACAATGACAAAAACACAAACTCGACTAGGGAACCCCTTCTGATGATTAGATTATCTCCTGCAGAAACACACAATGATTAGATTATCCCCTGCAGAAACACACAATAATTAGATTATCTCCTGCAGAAACACATGATGATTAGATTATCTCCTGCAGAAACACGCAATGATTAGAACATCTCCTGCAGAAACGAAACACAGTGATTAGATTATCTCCTGCAGAAACACACGATGATTAGAACATCTCCTGCATAAACACATGATGATTAGAACATCTCCTGCAGAAACACACGATGATTAGAACATCTCCTGCAGAAACACATGATGATTAGATTATCTCCTGCAGAAACACACGATGATTAGAACATCTCCTGCAGGAACACACGATGATTAGAACATTTCCTGCAAAAACACACGATGATTAGATTATCTCCTGCAGAAACACACGATGATTAGAACATCTCCTGCAGAAACACACGATGATTAGAACATCCCCTGCAGAAACACACGATGATTAGAGCATCTCCTGCAGAAACACACGATGATTAGAGCATCTCCTGCAGAACACAAAACTTCTAATTCTTATTGGTTTGTCATTCTTGTCTGTTATTTGTTTCTGTTTTTTCTCGGTTTTGTTGTGTACATTACTGGCATATTTATGTTCTTATTTCTTCTTCGTACGCAGTCAGACAGTAACCATTATTTTTTCGAAAAAAGCAGCGATCATCCTGAGGCTGTCGACCCTGCCATAGAGCTTGTCTAGTGTTTGGTGCCACTGGTGATGGCCACATCTGCTCTCTCTGATCCTCGTATGTCGAGCAGTTTTGCAGCAAATGCTCAGCGGTCATTTTCCGGGTACTACACGGGCATTCGTCGGTGCCACCTATCTTCAATTTGTTGAATAGGTGGTACCTCAGTCTATTGTGGCCAGTGCTAAGTCTGAAGACCACGACCTGCTCTCTTCTGTTCAGCTGGTAATAGGCATTGTTTTTGGTGTAGCCAGTATGTTCTGTTTCCCATTTGGTCATGTATCTAGCTCTAATAAGCCGTTTTGACTCTTCGTATGTCATACTAGTCTGTTCTTATTTGAAAGTAACATGTTTAAATAGACAGGTGATTATAACCACAAAAAAACTCCTAGCTATAACAACAGAACATACTGAAGACGCCAACATAGACATACTCTGCCTTTCACGATGCACTTTTAGGCGTTTGTCACTTCCGGCTATAATCCATTTACCCAGCAGTTGACTCAATCATACGACCGTTAACTTGCCATACAACAGTGACTAATCTCAACTACACTTCCTCCCCGCGCCACATCAATGAACAGACAGCTATTCCTGATGTAAGTAGTGTATATTTGCTTAAATTTGACAAGACTTGTCCCTCTCCACCACAGACCAGTCCTTTTGACCATATCAGGACATGTTTACGATCTTGATTGTGTGACAGTATAGTAAAATAAACCTATCAGAAATAATGGTAACATGGATTTGTAGGATGGAGCGGTGTCACAAAGCCAAACCATCAGGGAACTGGGGAGAGAAAGGACTGATGGATAGGACATGCTCTCATAAAGAATAAGCCAGACAGTATAACTAGACTGGATATAACGCAGAGGGGGAAATGCTAGTGGGTAGACAAGAACACATGGCGAGAACAGTGGAAGAGGAAGCCAGCTTAGTCTGTGTCTTGTGGGTGGAACTCAGGAGAATGACACATAATAGGAATAGATGGATAGCTCCTGTTGTGGCTCTACAAGTATGCTCCAGGGGGAGCCAGATTGACTAGTATATGTACTTGTCAGAATAAAAATACTCGACAGTAAACTCAATCAGCTTTGTGACATAACTCTATCCACAGTTTTGTAACACAGCTCAATGGCTAGTTTTGTGACACGACTCAAGCGCAAGTTTTGTGACATGGCTCTAGTGCCAGTTTTGTGACATGGCTCTAGCGACAGCTTTGTGACATGGCTCTAGCGACAGCTTTGTGACATGACTGTAGAGCCAGTTTTGTGGCATGATTCAAACGACAGTTTTGTGGAATAACTCTAGCGACAGCTTTGTGACATGACTCTAACAACAGTTTTGTGGCATGGCTCTAGCATAAATTTTGTAGCATGACTAACGACAGTTTTGTGACATGACTAGCGACAATTTTGTAGCATGACTAACTACAGTTGTGTGGCATTACTCTAACGACAGTTTTGAGACCTGACTCTAACGAGTTCCTGTTCTCTGTGTGTGACACCTTATTTGCTTGACCTCTGTGTTTGTAAATGTTGGCCTCATTGTTGTCACAAATTATAAAGTGATTGAATATTGGCACATACAAGGCAAAGGCCGCCGTCCATCGTAGGCGGTGATGCATAATTTATTTTGCTACCACTATTTTAAAGTAAGGATTAACTGCGCTATTTTTCTCGTCTCGAGCCGCCCGACCCCAGTGGCAAGTCACAGATAAGTCGTTTGAACACTAGCTAACTAACAACCTTGGCGAACTAGAACAGACTAGGGGGCGACTACGAGATGCAGAGGACTCCGCATCAAGCACCCGTGAAAAAGACGGCGGAGGCCGGAGTCGAACCCACACCACCTGATCACGAGGCTGACAGCTTAACCACTTCGCCACAGAATCCCACTTGTTACTTGTATTGGCACATACAAGTAACAGTTATCACTCTACTGCATTTGATAACCAAATTATAATGATTCAATTTAGTAGTGATGCACCAAACAGTAAGGCAGGTCAAAGGTCAAACTTCCCTGGACCTACAGTAGTTACTATTGTTGAATACAAAGATAAAACATGAAATATAAAAATAGATTCAAGGTAAAAAAAAAAAAAAATTACTAGAATGCACTTTTAAGTTTAGTTTGAAATGCATTATTTTATATATCATTGTATCACAATTTTCATTGCGCCATTTTTGTTCATTGATATAGTCCGCTAAGGAGATTTATAGGATGGAGGAATAAAGGCCACTTGCACCTCAGTCATCACAAATGTGCAGGTTAGGTTTTTATTTCCACCAACACAAATATTAAACCATGTGCAACTTACCGTATCTTCTCAATCTTTCAAATTAAATGGCTTTCTCGCTGCTTTTATTTTCTGCTTCAACCAGGTATATCATTAATTGTTTCTTTATTTGCTGTTTCATCAATATTAGATCTAATACCGAACTTAATCATATATTGTATTGAAGTATTTGTATTATTCATTGCATTTTTAGAATAAATAAGTTCTTTCCTGTTCTTGTTGGAGTTATGTATTTTAATTTATCCTTTCCAGATGTAAATTAGCATTCTTTTGTTAGTGACTGCGTAGCTGGTTTCTTAAAAGGGAGGCCAGAAAAGCTACACTTTAATCTGCCAGGCGTGTCGTGGGAGTTGGCTGATGAGGGTTTGGCATAGGGGCGACTAAATAATCCAAAAATGAAAACTTTGTGACACAGTTGTCATCTAAACATACACCTATCTATTACTTGGCGATCCTAGGTCACGTGGACCAATCAGCTTAATGGTGTAACAGACAATGGTGTGACATTTGTTGAGCTGAGCGCCGCACACGACACAGTAAACTAGAGACAACTACTGAATAAAACATACCAAATCACAAGAAAGTGTTGTCTCACCACACTAGTTAAATGTCAACTTCAAATCAGGCGTTTCTACTTCAACCTGTACAGAAAATAAAGCCGATGGAGATGACTAAAAAATGGTCTTGTACAAGGTGGTTTACTGACACCACTGTTGTTCAACATATACACCAAATATCAACCGAATAAGACAAGGACAAGGTCATTCACATTTACAAATGGCACGGCAGTCGCCACACAATGAACAAGTCTTTAGGCGTTTGAACACAAGCTAACTAACACCCTTGACGAACTAGAACAGTATTACTATTATATCCACCTAACACCAAACCCAATTAAAATCTAAGTAGGTTTCTTCCATCTGAGATCCAGAGGCCAACAAGAAATTAAAAATTATATGGCAAAGACACGAGCTGAGGCACTGCGTGGCCTCCAAATACATGGGTGCTAAACTAGACTGCGCACTATCCTTTAAGTGTGACAGATCTAAGCCAACATAATAAGAATGTTAATAAGTATAGTGATAAGATGTTGCTGATCTAAGCTAGCATAATAGGGAATTTTATTAGCAAATGGGATAAGGATTAGTGGGGAAAAAAACAAGTTAGTTTCTCTTTAGAGTTGTTGAGAGTTCGAGTGGCGTGAATATATACTCACAGGACGTCAGCTCGAGAACAAAACAAAGGTCTTGACCAAGACAATAATAAATTAGAAGGATTCAAATACGATGTGTGAAGTTACTGAATATTTGCTAACATATTTAAAATGGTGCGCGAATGTCTCTCCATGCATGACGTAATTAGGCTTTGGCTTAAGCGCTCGTTCAAGTTTCCTAGAATCCCGCCGTCCCGATATCACCCAATAGACTAAGGTCTGGGGTGGAAAAGTGGTGTGCCTCCACCAGTAGAATACAGAGATGCAAATCTTAAATAACAAAACTAGAATCCTGCAGCGCTTATCTCAGCGATTTACTAATGAGCTACGAGAGATTTATCACGAATCGCGCAACGACGCGTTACTTGGACGGCAGTCAGAGATGCAGAAATCATAGTTCGAGATGAGATAGCGAGCAGGTTGCTTAGATTGATCTGACACTCAGTCCGACATATAGAGAGACAAGACCATGACGTCTTTAGGCAGCCCAGTTAATAATTCTTACACGAGCTACAATAAGCTATTAAACCAAGTAGGTTGTCGTTTTAAGAACCCTAGAAGTCAGGAACAGTTAAATGTTTACCTCGGCAGATTTCGTCAGTAGATCAACACATTTCAAAACAGCATTGTAGAACGCCAGCGGAGATGTATCGATATGAGTTGAAACCAGGGAGTAAGAATTTCCCCTGTATATTCATTATCACAGAGAGGAGACTGTCTTTACGGCAAGGATCATCCATCAAAAAGCAGGCAAGATTTTTGAAAATCCACGTGGCACAGAAAGAAGATATTCTTGGATTTCCTAAATCCAAACGAAAGACCGGAAGAAATCGTATCGAAAACTTGTATCCTTCACAAGCGTCTCGCGATATCACAAGAATCTGTTAACAAGTTTGTTTTATCTCGATTTGGATTGGTTGAAAATTAGCGACCAAAAGGTGACAAGCTTGGGTTGTCAAATTAGCCCTCTACTCAAATTTCATTGTAAATTCACAAGAAGAGTTCGATTTAGTTTAGTGGATAAGAACTTAAGTTAGACAACAGTGAACTAGAAGCTAGTCATCAGTGATCTAATAGATAGCAACTGGGGAGTAGAAGCTAGTAGTGATCTAGGAGGTTGTAGATGGGGAGTAGAAGTTAGCAGTAATCTAGGAGGTTGTAGATGGGGAGTAGAAGTTAGCAGTGATCTAGTAGGTTGTAGATGGGGAGTAGAAGCTAGTAGTGATCTAGTAGGTTGTAGATGGGGAGTAGAAGCTATGCAGCAGTGATCTGGGAGGTAGCAGATGGGGAGTAGAAGCTAGCAGTAATCTAGGAGGTTGTAGATGGGGAGTAGAAGTTAGCAGTGATCTAGGAGGTTGTAGATGGGGAGTAGAAGCTAGCAGTGATCTAGGAGGTTGTAGATGGGGAGTAGAAGCTAGCAGTGATCTAGGAGGTTGTAGATGGGGAGTAGAAGTTAGTAGTGATCTAGGAGGTTGTAGATGGGGAGTAGAAGCTTGCAGTGATCTAGGAGGTTGTAGATGGGGAGTAGAAGTTAACAGTGATCTAGGAGGTTGTAGATGGGGAGTAGAAGCTATGCAGCAGTGATCTGGAAGGTAGTTAAAGCTAGTCAGCAGTGGACCAGAAAGCAGAAGTTATCTAGATCGCATCCAAGAAGGAGCGGAAAGTAGGATCATGCAGAGTTTAGAATCTTATTTTATATGTAATGTGAAGAATCCATAATAAAGTTTGTTATTCGTTTGTAGTTTAAGGTCTGTGTTTTGTTATGAATTATAGTAAGAAATGAAATGGCGGGTCTACCATTAGACCAGCTAAGGTCCTGGCAGTCCCAACTGTCTGTACAATTGCAATGAACAAGTGAGGAGACTGTGCTGCTACAGGTGTTTATTTATGATCCAAGTGATCAAGTTTTTAAAAATCAGATATCACTGCGCTATTACACAAGGCACATTGACGAGACACTAATTGGAAAAGATGGGCGAGGAATACCATCATTCACAGACTTACCGACACAATATGAGGATCCCAGCCATCTATCCCCTGCACATCAGTACTTACCCTGTGCTTTTTATGCAACGGAATACGCTGCACCAATATGGGAAAAGTCCACACACGCCAAGCACGGTGAGACAGCTAGGATCGTGGCTAGGTGACTGAAGCCAAGCGACATTGAAAAATTATACCTCATCCTTGGTATAGCACCCCCCCCCCCCCCCCTGAGCAGAAGGATAGTAGTTGCAGAAGCCGAGAGACACAAACAGACCAACGATTCGATACACCTAATGTGTGAAAATCAATTGCAGAAAACGAGACAAGTCTAGGCGAAGTTTCCTACAAACAACATAACCTCTCCAGGGTCCGTAGAGCGTAGCGTCGAGAAATTCCGCAACAAAGAACAAACCATGATGGATAAAGCTGCTAGAGAAGGCTGCAGTATGAAAACACCTACCATATCCAATATTGAGAACCTTAAATGACTTCGGTCTGGGGTCACCCGATGTAGAAAGGACCTGCTGAGATGGGGATACAGCGACAACGGAACTGAGCATGCGACGTTGACCAGGACCAGGAACATCTCTTGGCCTGCCCAAGTCTACCTCACGCATGTACAATGGATGACCTGCTGGAGATAAACCACAAGGTGTCCAGTGTGGTAGAACTCTGGACCACTGCGTATGACACAGTGCTATGGACACGGAAAGTAAATAGGTGACCAAGTAAAATATGCATCTAACTAGGAATAATGATCATTTTCAAACATAACCTCCCTCATTTCTAACGAATGCTCGAGCCGTAAATGCAATTACACTGGTGGATTGAACTCGCTAGCTTTCCCAGATTCGATCTAAAGTCATAACTCTAAAGATATACAGGATTCCTAACATTTCTACCTATCTCAGGACTGAGTCTACTGCAATGTTTCTAAACACTTTTTGGCCAGCGATTGTTGTTTCTAATGCACACAATGGGTAGGTTCACACTTTTGTTCGCCCTGGAAAGAATGCTAAGTGCGGAGTTACAGTAGATTCCCTCACATCTCGAGCTAATGGAGGTGGACCGAGGAAGCCAAGGTGAGCGTCTCGGCCAGTATCTTTTGCCTGACCAAACGTTAGTCTTCCTTCCCTTGTCCGACGATTGACTTTAGTATTTTGACTGAGGGGATCGCGAAACCCTCCAGCTCTTGATTGAGCGGATATGTTGCTCCACGTTGTTTTAATCCCCAAGATGTGATTTCACAAGAATGTCAAGAATATGTTGTTGTTTGCGAATACCCACAATGAGTAGGTTACTCTTTTTGTGCCCCCTGAAAAGGACGTTAAATGGCGGGTTGCAGTAGCTTTCCTCACATCCCGAGCGTGCTGATGAAGGTGAACCTGAGTCCTCCAAGTGGTTGTTTTATGCTTGGTTTCATCTGCGTATCACTCACTTCTACATGCATCACATGGATCCCTCACCTCGTTAGCCAGGCTGCCATGAAACCAGCCCGTTTGCAGGGAGGGCTACTAGGAAGCCGAGGTGAGAGTCTTGGCCAGAATGTTTTGCCTGACCCTGACTAACATGATTGGGGTTGCGGTCAATCTTTTTCTTGTAATGGGAATTCCTGGCACAGCTGTCCCACAGGCAGAGTGAAACCTAGCAAAGAATACTAAAAGACTGGAACCAAGCCCCTAAACTTAACAGGGAGAAACAAAACCGTGCTCAATATGACCGTAGGCCAGGTGTGACGTACAAGGCGGCAGCAGGCCTAACGGCCAGAACTTATCAGTCAGAAAGTAAGACGCAAGTTTCAAGAGATAGAGTTAAAGAAGTGAGAACACAGATCAAATCTCTCCTAAAAATCCACAGCACACGCACCCCAACAGAGTGCATAACATTGAAATTCACCCTACGGAAGCTGGAAGACGAAATTAAGAGACTAAATAAGAGAAAAGCACCAGGGGTAGATGGCATCACAAATGAATTACTCAAACATCCTGGCCTCATCAACAACAAGAAACTCCTTGGCATTTGTAACCAGAGCTGGCACTGGGGTAGTGTTGAGGCTAATATTCAACCTATTCCTCAACCATGATAAGACAATAACGACCCTAAAAGCTACAGGCCCATCAGTGTGTGTGTGAAAACTGATGAAAAGACTAATAAACAAAAGACTCACCTGGTATCTTGAGACTCCCAACTCAAACAGGATACAGACAGCACAGATGCACAGAAGACCAAATAACATATCTAACAGAGGACATATAAAACACCTTCCAAGATTTAAAAAATAAAGTTAAAGTAATCTTCTCTCCTGTGCCTTCGATACTGCCTGTAGAGAAGGCCTGATGCTGAAAATTCTTCAAGAGGGAGTGACTTATACCTGAGAAAAGCCAGCGACAGAGCTGAGAGGAGCCAGCGACTTATACCTGAGAAAAGCCAGCGACAGAGCTGAGAGGAGCCAGCGACTTATACCTGAGAAAAGCCAGCGACATAGCTGAGAGGAGCCAGCGACTTATAGCTGACAACAGCCAACGACTTATACCTGAGAAAAGCCACCGACTTATAGCTGAGAGCAGTCAGCGACTTATAGCGGAGAGCAGTCAACGACAATATCCAACGACTTATAGCTGACAGCTACTTTTAGCTAGTTGGCTGCCTGATCAGAGTAAGATAGTACGAGCTGACCAAGACACTAATCGACTCCAAGTGGGGACTCTGAAACAAAGTTGCACTCATGTAGGCTGGCTAATATAATAGGGATCGAAAAGAAAGTAAAATTGTCCCCAAAATGTCCTTTTAAAGCCGGATGTGGGAGAACAACAGCCTTGCCGTAAACTACTATACAACCTAACCGAGTGTCCTTTTGATGACGAAAGCAACAAAAAAGAATGCCAGCATAAAAGGGAAGTGAATGTAAACATGAAGGCAGTGACACCTCATTCTTTGAGAAATAAGATAGCTGAGCAGGTTGCTAGACGAGATCAGAACCAACATGACGAAGACTTCCACCTTCTTGGCTGGCAGGGACAGATCACCATTCCTCGCCTCAGGTCAGGACATAACAGACTCAATAAACACATGTACAGGTTGGGTCTTGTTGTCTTACCACTGTGCACATGTGGATTGAGCAAACAAACTTCATGTTACATGTAGTAGAAATGCAAATTGCTGTTGTTCTTCTTGTGTTGGTCCATGATTTTGAAACCATTAGTTGTACTCCTGTGGCAGTGTAACAGTTCCAGCCGGATCATTGACAACTAAGTGTAGATAGATACAAAATTGAGTGATGGCTGGGTCACACATCCCACAGAGGTCCATTGGACAGCCCTGATACTGCTTAAGACTATATAATACTAAGAAAAAGTTAAATAAACTACAGTTTATGAGAAAAATGGAATTCAGTGAACCTTATTTAAACAAGAAGAATATCTGGACTTTGCAGATGACATAGCTCTTCTACCTCACAGACAACTTCAAATGTAGTAGAAGACAGACACACTAGACAGAATCTCCCAGTAAGCAGGTCTATAGACCAATGTAGAAAAGACCAAAATTGTCAAATTAACAGCAGCCAACAACACAGCCCCTATCAAAATTAAAGGAACACCACTAGATGTGGTAAACAGTTTCACATACCTAGGGAGCATCATAAACAAAACAGGTGGTGCAGATGATGATGTAAATAACAGTCGGGATACAAAGCAGAAGGCAAGAGTGGCCTTTGTCAAACTGAAAACCAGATGGAACTCAAAAATCATCAGATTAAGGGTTAAGTCAGTCCTTCTATTTGGTGCAGAAACATGATGGATGAAAAAACTCAATATTAAAAGATTACATGTCTTCATCAACAAATCCCTAAGAAATATTATGGACCCGCAATGGTTCAACAGAGTTACAAATGAAAGCTTTTGGGAGAAAATCAGACTAAGAACAGGAAATCTTAGAAAGAAGTTGACGATGGAAAGGCCACACACTGCAACATCCCCAAGCCAGTATCATCAGACAATCTCTGTCACGGAACCCCCAAGGTGAAAGATGCAAAGGAAGTCAAAAAACACGTAAAGAAGAGACTCAGAGGGGAGATACAAGGATAACAGAGAAGAAAAGCTGGAAAGAATTGAAGAAAATAGCACAAGACAAGCAAGCTTACAGAGAATGAGTTGATGGCCTCAGGGATTTGTTGATCAAGCCTTTTAGTATTGTGTTTGGTCATCCATCATGTTTCCACTCCATGTAGAAGGACAAACTTCACCTAGGAGTTGATCCTTAGATTGGTATGCATTCTGATCCATTTAGAGTTCCATTTGGTTGTCAACATGACAAAGGCTCCACTTACATCTCCGTCTCATGTGACTTGACAAAGTGGCTCCTCTTACATCATGCTCTCACTGTGATGTAACAAAGTGGCTCCTCTTACATCATGCTCTCACTGTGACTTGACAAAGTGGCTCCTCTCACTGTCACTGTAATTTGACAAAGGCTTGTCTTACATCACGCTCTCACTGTGACTTAACAAAGTGGCTCCTCTTACATCATGCTCTCACTGTGACTAGACAAAGGCTTGTCTTACATCATGCTCTCACTGTGACTTGACAAAGTGGCTCCTCTTACATCATGCTCTCACTGTGACTTGACAAAGTGGCTCCTCTTACATCATGCTCTCACTGTGACTTGACAAAGTGGCTCCTCTTACATCATGCTCTCACTGTGATGTAACAAAGTGGCTCCTCTTACATCATGCTCTCACTGTGACTTGACAAAGTGGCTCCTCTCACTGTCACTGTAATTTGACAAATGCTTGTCTTACATCATGCTCTCACTGTGACTTGACAAAGTGGCTCCTCTTACATCATGCTCTCATTGTGACTTGACAAAGTGGCTCCTCTCACTGTCACTGTAATTTGACAAATGCTTGTCTTACATCATGCTCTCACTGTGACTAGACAAAGGCTTGTCTTACATCATGCTCTCACTGTGACTTGACAAAGTGGCTCCTCTTACATCATGCTCTCACTGTGACTTGACAAAGTGGCTCCTCTTACATCATGCTCTCACTGTGACTTGACAAAGTGGCTCCTCTTACATCATGCTCTCACTGTGATGTAACAAAGTGGCTCCTCTTACATCATGCTCTCACTGTGACTTGACAAAGTGGCTCCTCTTACATCATGCTCTCACTGTGACTAGACAAAGGCTTGTCTTACATCATGCTCTCACTGTGACTTGACAAAGTGGCTCCTCTTACATCATGCTCTCACTGTGACTTGACAAAGTGGCTCCTCTTACATCATGCTCTCACTGTGACTAGACAAAGGCTTGTCTTACATCATGCTCTCACTGTGACTTGACAAAGTGGCTCCTCTTACATCATGCTCTCACTGTGACTAGACAAAGGCTTGTCTTACTTCATGCTCTCACTGTGACTTGACAAAGTGGCTCCTCTTACATCATGCTCTCACTGTGACTTGACAAAGTGGCTCCTCTTACATCATGCTCTCACTGTGACTAGACAAAGGCTTGTCTTACATCATGCTCTCACTGTGACTAGACAAAGGTGTGTCTTACTTCATGCTCTCACTGTGACTAGACAAAGGTGTGTCTTACTTCATGCTCTCACTGTGACTAGACAAAGGTGTGTCTTACTTCATGCTCTCACTGTGACTAGACAAAGGCTTGTCTTAATTCATGCTCTCACTGTGACTAGACAAAGGCTTGTCTTAATTCATGCTCTCACTGTGACTAGACAAAGTGGCTCCTCTTACATCATGCTCTCACTGTGACTTAACAAAGTGGCTCCTCTTACATCATGCTCTCACTGTGACTAGACAAAGTGGCTCCTCTTACATCATGCTCTCACTGTGACTTAACAAAGTGGCTCCTCTTACATCATGCTCTCACTGTGACTTGACAAAGGCTCTGTAATAGATCTTAGCTGTGTAGAATTATTAGGGATAGTATTTTAGACATGTTTTATTAAAGTTAGAAAGGTGACGAGTATAGCACTGATAGTCAGAAGCCATTCATTGTTTCTTATAGAATTAAACTAACAAAGCTAGCTAGTACAGATGTACTCAAATCAAAACATTGCAATGTCTGGAATGCATAGCAAATGTTTTCCAAGCCCCGCAGTTGTTAACTTACGTCTTTTTGCATAACACCTAGAAGCCTGTTACAGCATGATCAGTAGTCATGATCGAAATCGGACATGCTATTAACTGGTTTTTATTAAATCTCGGAGAGGAAAAAAACCTAGGTATGAGATCTGGGAAAAAGCCACGGAATATAGATAGTGGAAAGACAAGAGGACAGAATCATTCGGGTGCGAGCTGTGGACAGAACAAGTCGGAATCATTCGGGTGCAAGATAGCAGAGAGACAAGAGAACAGAATCATTCGGGTGGAGAGACTAGAGGACAAATTCCTTTGTATGCAAGATAACAGAGAGACAAGAGGACAGAATCATCCGGGTGCCAGTCGCGGAGAGAATTAGTCGATATCAGTCGGCAGCAAGCAACTAGGAGAACAGGACCGTCTTGATAACGTTGAAGAGAGAGCAGATAGATTTTTGGAGCCCAGAGAGAGAGAGAGAGGTTTTGATAGACAATCTTTCACGACAAAAGTCCAGATGTTCAGCAGCATATCAATGAGAGGTCTTTTCTTGTGGCTTATAGTTTCTATAGGATGGGAATGCCAAATTCTGCCTCTTGCAACATACCTTGTAAGTTGATTGATTAACGATTTATTTTTTGGCTCCTTGTGAAGCATAGGACCACACTTACTGCTGGCCTCTTTACAGGAAGCCTGTATCTGAGCATTTGTAGTGGTGGTATCACACAGTGAGTCTACTTGCGTCGTTAGCCGTATTTTATTATTTCCTTTGAAGGCTACAGTGGACCTATTATTTATAACTTGTGTACTGCTTGGTCCGAGTGGTCTGCCAGGGCGTTTGTGTATGACAAGGACAGCATCACTGCCCCAAAGAGAGCATGCTGTAAGAGGTGAATATCTGTTTGACATGGTATAACATCGTCCATGGTTAGGTGGTTAGTTAAGAGCAGCATAGATGGCGGCCAACAGGCTGCAGATCTACTTTGCTCTAGTTTGAGTCTATTATGATGAACTCGTACATTGGTTAACCATCCTCCGCAGCACTTGTCCCACGCAGCGGAGTAATAGGCTGCTCAAGCCTAGCCTGCTAAGCTGAAAATCCCCACATGACCACATCCAGAGCTAGGACCTGCACAGGGGCATCTGCCCCTGTAGAAGTGCAGGTCAACTAAGACTAAGACTAAAACTGCTTAGATGTGCTTGGCAGGTTACAGTTTCTATTTCCCCTCAATTGTGTTGTTTCCTAAAGTGGAGTGTGTCATTTCCTAAAGTGCAGTGTGTCATTTCCTAGAGTGCAGTGCATTGTTTTCTAAAATGGAGTGCGTTGTTTCCTAACTTGAGTTTATTGTATTGTGTGTTGCACATATCACTCCAATGCATCTGACTTCGGCACAAATTTTATAAACATATTTACATCCGACAAGGGCACAATCTTTCCCTTGAACTCAAACCCAAATTTCATGAACCCAAACACAATCAAGTTTGGGCTGTGAGCCGTGCCACTAACAGCCTCACCGCACCACACCACCCCCACTAGTGATCTCATAATCATTACAAACATTTTTATTTTAAAATGATGATTTTTTTAAACAATGCAATTATTTTTAAGGAAAAACAAATTTTATTTGTTAAAATGGTTTGAAGTATTTCATACACTTTTTTGTAAGCAAGGAGTAATCATGGTCAGATGAAACATACTAATCAACACCCCAGCCTTACATCCTCGTAAGTGCACTGGGAAACAGGTCGAGTCACATTAGTCTGGCCAACGAGGTCAGGATCAACACAGTAATTCTCATAGTGGTGATATTACTAATGAACCTCACACTACACTACAGGCAGAAGGATCCTTGGCCACCTTCTTTAGTATGTCTCTGGATGTAAGAAGAGCCACTGTAACACCCAACCAAAGTATGTCTTCAATAGTTAACTCAACTCAGTACAAATAGTATAGAACAGTGTTTTCCAACCTTTATACACCTCTGCACCGGTGAATATAGGACACATTTTTCGCGGACCAAATTTAAAAAAAAAAACACTATTTATATTGTATTTTGTGCATTCATTTTTAAATCTAATATTATAAAATGAAAATTGTATAGTTATTTCAAATAACCAGAAATCGAGCCTAAAATAAAAATGCTAATAATAGTACGTCTTGAACTTTTGAGAAAGCAATCATCATCATCATGTAGCTTGTCTTTAGCTCTCATGACAGCCAAATTTGGTATTTATATTGTATTTTGTGCATTCATTTTTAAATCTAATATTATAAAATGAACATTGTATAGTTATTTCAAATAACCAGAAATCGAGCCTAAAATAAAAATGCTAATAATAGTACGTCTTGAACTTTTGAGAAAGCAATCATCATCATCATGTAGCTTGTCTTTAGCTCTCATGACAGCCGATCTGTAAGACACTCAATCCCTGGCCAGATCCGCCACAGTCATTCTTTCTAAGCCATTGTGGCATTTGATGTGGCTAAAATATGTTAATTTCAATATTTCATTGCCATATAATTAATGTGAAATCTATTGCTGCTTCTTTGCTAGATTATTTGATAACCGTGGCTGCAGCACTGTTTCTGAGAGGAGATGTGCTGTATTGACATCTATTCAGTTTCTCTGTTTGGTTTGGTTTACTGACAAAGCTGAAAAAGTCTTCTCATTCTAAATCGGTAATCGAATATACGGCCGACAATTTAATAGAACTTAGTTCACCTCAAGGCAAACTCCACAGTCAAGGGGTTAAGTCGCAATAACTTTTCGTGGACATGCAGGAAATTTCTGCAGACCAGCAGCGGTTGGGAAACACTGGTTTAAAAGAACAACAAGATATACCTGTTCTATAGTACAGAAATATATTGAATTGGTTCCAAAAACTATAATTAATAAAACTACTGATAGTCTAAAGCTGAAAATATTTGGTAAATACATTTCTAATAATGCATAGACATTGCAAACAGGTGATACAAAGAAGGAAAATCACAGCTTTTGGTCAATGGTTAAATCTCTGGTAAAACAGGTGAAGGTGGTTGTTGAGGATGAAGTGATCAAGACTTGTATGAAGCTCAGCTTTCATGACATCCTCAGGTATTTAGATCTCTTCATCTCTGCCTTGTCTTTCATAAACATCAGTAAAACCAGTTACCCATTTACAGTTGAGTAAGCTTAAGCAATATGTGACCAGATTATGAACCTTTGTGAAGTTTTCCTATGCCCATGTTATACTCTCACATAATTACAGTAACAACAAGTAGAAATAAGCATAACGGTTTGTGTAGTTAGAGGAAATGGATAGAGGGCAACAAAGAAAGAAGATACTGGACAGTTGAACATCATGGTATGGAAAAGAGTCAACAACAGAATTGATAAACAGTACCAGGGATAGAGAACAACAAAGAGAGAAGATACTGAACAGTTTAACATCATGGTATGGAAGAGAGTCAACAACAGAATTGATCAACAGTACCAGGGATAGAGGGCAACAAAGAAAGAAGATACTGGACAGTTTAACATCATGGTATGGAAGAGAGTCAACAACAGAATTGATACACACAATTAAGGACATGATGTTGTGGAGACTTGTCATCTCCTACTCTAGTTCAACAAAGAAGAAAAAGAGGAAGATGATTCCTATATTACGTTCAGCAATACTTTTTTTTATGATCACCAAAAAGTATGAGTAAAAATTACAAAAATGACATTAAAAGCACATGGACCTTGTACAAATTGTAAGAAAGAAAACAAAAATCAATGAATATATTTGTGGTAAACACAGTGTGCATGTACATAAATATTCTGAAATATAAACTTGAAATAAATCAAGAATAGATACATTGTTTATAAATTTACAACCAAGTTGTTTGTATAAATTTATAAAGGAAAGAGACTACGGCTTATAAAGAGTGCCTAGGCACATGAAATCCTCATATGACAACTTGATGCTTCCAGTCAGCGACGTATCCCTCTGTTTAAATGCATCAGTCAACGACTTGAGCATGACACATGACTGGATAAAGTTATCCAGTGTAATCGCTCGCCGACCGTGGTAGTCAAATTTGACCACGACAATCTGGACAAATTGTGGCGAGACGTTGTATCCCATTTGCTGAAAAGCTGCAAAGAAAAAATGAATTTGAGACTAAGAAATGTCATAAGTGCGGTACCAAAGGTAAAAAGAATAGGACCACTGTAATATTCCAAGAATAATTGTTAAAAAAACAACTAAAGAGAATTGTGCATTGGACTAGGAACCTAATCATGTATATAACATTGCTAGTGTAAACAGCTATTGCAAAACCTTGCAATAGACTTCATGTAAAGGGACAAGCTGTATGATAAATCTATGCTTTGATTCACTTAGGAGCGAAAAAGTTAAATTTTTTTACCTCAGCTGTCTTGTTTCCTAAGGCAGAGTACATTGTACCGTGTTTTGTACCTAATGGCATAGTGCATCTGACTTCAGTACATATTTCTGGGGGATTTACTTTCCACAATGTTTCATGAAAATTCATGAATACAAATAATTGCACTGATACAGTAGTGTCCCACTATACAAACAAACTCTCTGATACAGTAGTGTCCCACTATACAAACAAACTCTCTGATACAGTAGTGTCCCACTATACAAACAAACTCTCTGATACAGTAGTGTCCCACTATACAAACAAACGTACTGATACAGTAGTGTCCCATTATATAAACAAACTCTCTGATACAGTAGTGTCCCACTATACAAACAAACGTACTGATACAGTAGTGTCCCACTATATAAACAAACTCTCTGATACAGTAGTGTCCCACTAAATGAACAAACATACTGATACAGTAGTATCTCACTATATAAACGCCCACCCTTACAAACATCTTCAATGGTAACCAGCACCTTCACAAGTTCACTCTAACGAACATTTTCTAAGCATGATTTTTAAACCAACCAGTCGACCCATTTCAAAATTGACTTGCACACAATGTTTTCTCAATTTCAAAAGAAGTGCAAAAAGTCAATTCAATTCTAGGGGTCAAAAACAAGTTGTCCTTTTCAAATTGCAATAACAGTTGTCAGAGACTCATAGTTGACTGCTTGTGGCATGGTCAACGATTCAGAGCTGTCGAAGATCCTATTCTGGCTCCAAGTGACAGTAGTTGGGAACAGGCTGCACCTGTGCAGAGAGTGCAGGGATGAAAAATGTACTATTTCAGGCAATCTTCTTCTTCTTCATCGATCAACTGATGCTATGCTTCTAGTCCGGTGAGGTTCATGAAGGAGACTGCATTTCAGGTCTTCGTTAGTTCCCCACAGCTTTTCAGGCATGGTCGCTCCCCCAGGCCAGACTGCCTCTCTTTGGTCTGCATAAGTAGGGAAGTCCTGCAGAATATATTCTAGTGTTTGCTTGGGTGCTTCACAATCGCACGTGGCAATGTCTCTGATACCCATTCTGTGGAGGTGGGCCTTGAGTCTACATTGTCCTGTTCTGAGTCTGAAGATCTTTGTCTATGCTGTCATGTCTGATCTCGACCAGTAGGCGCAGATATCTTAACCTCGTTGCAAACTTCAACACAACATAACAAAATGTACTTTTCAGGACAAACGATGAGGAAGAAGAATTCAATGCTAAAAAACTTAATAACCTGTCACAATGAAATGTTTCTCGAAATGAGACAGACCTCCATGCGGCAAACTGCATTGCATTCCTTTTTTCAAGAGGTAATCTCAACACTTATCACCATTAACCCCTAACACTTCAGATCCAGAGCCATCATCATCAGACCCTGTAAGATCACTATCAAATTTCCTTTCTAAGAAGATACAAATTGACAATCACAAAACATCTTCCAAAGATGAGGCTGAATTTAAGACTGACAACTTTATTGAAGACACCTGAAATCACCATCTTTCTATTCATTCATCTTCTACTTATGTAAGAATCAAAATAATTAGAGCTAAGATTTTGTTTATTTATATTTATTTTGGCTTACTCCTGCTTATTTAGCTTTCACGCACATTTTCAAATGATAGTGCATTATTTCCTTTTTTCTGTGGTCAAAATATATTTGCAAACTAAAAAAAGACTAAATTCCACTTAACAAACAAATCCACTTTACAAACATGCTCTGTTCGTATAAGTGGGGTACTACTGTATAACCAGGTGTTAATAAACAACATGTATGAGATTTAATTTGGCTTCCTGTACCTTGCTGCAGCTCAGCTCCCTCTATAGTTCCAGACTTATTGCTGTCATAACGATCAAATGTCTGCTTCCATTGTTGGATGTAGTGCCATAAGGCCTGAAACTCATACAGGTCGATGGTGCCACTGAGGTCCTTGTCAAACATACCTTCACAGATGAGAAGAAATTTATTTCAATGAGTCCTAGGCAAATAAATTAAAGAGTCACATAAGCAAAAGCAATCCTACCAATATCGAGATCAATGTGAAAAAGTAAAAACATATCGTTAAAAATTAAATCAAGTTAATAAAGACATTGGTCCTCTCTATATTCCTTTACGGATCTGAAGCATGGGCATTAAGTGCTGTCTTACAACAAAAAATCTATTGAGATCCTCTCAATTGTTAATATGAAGTACTGATTGCTGTAAAAGCATGTAAACTCAAATGGCGCAGTCATGTGCTAAGATCAAATGGACTGCCCAATACTATTGCATGAAAAGGAACAGTTTTGGGAATAAGAAAGAGAGAAGACCCCAAGGCATGATGTACAGATAATGTTCTGAAATGAACAGGAAAAAGCTGTGAGAAAGACAGAGACACTGTTAATTCACAGACAGAAGTGGAAGCAGACATTTTACAATACAAAGAGATGTGATGTCCCAACGACCTTCTTGCTACGGGGAAGAAGTAGACTAAGGATGGCAAATTAGACAACAAAGTAGTGACGACAACCACAGGGCATAAGTTATTTTAAGAACAATAAACATATTCACAGAACAACAGAAAAGATAATGAAGTAATGGGTACTCCTGAATTTTTTGTTGCTGTCTTGTTTCCTAAGGTGGAGTGTGTTGTACTTTTCACCAATGGGTTTACTTTTGACAGAAGCACGATCTCGCTGTTTCATGAATTTAAACACAAGCAAGTTTAGGTAGTGAGCTGGCATCCACTCGTAAAAAAATAAAACATAATGATCTATTAATAAAATATTAATACTCAGTAATAATGATAATTCAGGAATTGATTCAAATTTATGAAAATTGTGCAGTTCTACATTCCTGGAATTATTGTTAGGACCACATGGTCTGAGGGAATTAATATTTTTTGGAATTTGTAGGCCTGACAGTTTTGGCCAGCAAGTCATAGGTTGTCAACCCCTGGTTTCCAATATAACTGATAGAATTCATCTTCATTCTTACCGTCTTGTGGTGCATAGGCCATCAAGCAACCTTTCCAAGCAAACCTGTCCTGTGCTATTTTCTCCAGTTCTTTTCAACTTCTCCCTGTTTTTCTTGTACCTGCCTCTAGATCCTATCTCAATGTATTCTTTAACCTTTCTTTGCCTCTTTTTTTCCTGAGGGTTCCATGACAGAGATTGCTTGGCAATACTGGCTTTCGATTTTTAGTGTTAGGCCTATGCAGCATCACCTTCTTCCTAAGATTTCCACTTCTATTTGTCTTTGTCCTATTCTGTCCAATAAGCTTTTGTTTGCAATTCTGTTGAACCACCATGAGTCCAGAATCCATCTAAGGGACTTGTTGATAATACCTAGTAATCTCTTAATATTAAGTTTGGTCATCCGCTATGTTTCCGCTTCATTTAGAAGGACAAACCTCACATTGGAGTTGAAGATCCTTAGCTTAGTATGCATTTTGATCATTTCAAAGTTCCAATATGGTTTCCCACAAAGACTACTCCTGCTTTTTTTGTATCCTGTTGTTTTCATCTAGGAGGTTGCAGTGGCCAGTTAGTGGATCCCCAGTATCTTATCCCAGTATCTTCTTCTTCTTCCTCATTCGTCTTCAAACCTCGACTTCAATGACTCTAGCAAGGGCAGCAGTCGACTTCTGTACACTTCCGCACAGTTTCTCGTGGAAGGACATTGGCTGTAACCAAATGCTACTTTTAATCGCTGTATAATGGACAGGACTGCCAAATTGTGTTCTGCTGTCATGGGTGCTATGCCGCAGGTATAAAGATCAGTAGTCTCAATCTTGAACTTATTGTATAGATGACATGTCAGTCTGTTGTGTCCTGTGCATAGCCCTAACCGGAGAATGATCACCTGATCTCACCTGGAGAGCTGTAGGTAGGCATCATTTGCTATGTAGTCAGGGTGGTCTTTTTCAACTTTTCTCTGTACATAGCCCTGATGGCTGCTTTTGTCTCATCATATGTGGTTGCTGTATCACTCTGCAGCAGTGTTCCTTCCTTCTTGGCGAGTCTGTCCGCCTCCTCGTTGCCTGGAATGTTGCAGTGGGCCGGTTTCCACTATACACCGGGTTCTACATGGGTTAATGCTACCTTCTAAATATGATGGATATTCTTTTTTTTCTCTTTGTTTTGCACTACATGAAGCACAGGCTGACTGACAACAGCAGCTGGCCCCCTTACAGGAAGCCTATATCAAAGCACATGCATCCTCTTTTGTAGTTGTGGTTTCTGTAGAAATTTGTTGGACATAATATGTCCAGTATCATACCCACCTCTTTTACAATATATATTATAGTTTGCTAGAGCATCTAACAGAGTAGTAGAGTGCTCACTTCTCACAGTACAGGTACCAGGTCCAATTTCTGTAATGAATATGCTTCAGTCCACCCATTTGTAAATGGGTACATTGCTTGTTATTGTTTAAAGCTGTTTGTGGCTCTTCTTACACTCTGAGGTATGCTTGAAAAGGTAGAACTGAGTATTCCTGGTTGTAGTGTAGTGCCAGGCTCCTCAGTAAGCTCAAAACATTCGGTATTATAGTGTCAATTTCCACATTGTTGACAAGACTGTGACAGCCTGCCTGTTTCCAGAAGCACAAACAAGGATGTGAGGGTGTGGTTTTGATCAGTATGTTTCACTTGCCCCTGATTATTTTTTGCTTGCAGGTACCTCGCTTACAGTTAGAGAAGAAAAAGCAGTAAGGAAAGTAACTGATGGCCACCTCGCTTGATAAAAAGCAAAAAATTAAAACAATAAACTCACCAACACTTCATTACCAACTGCATTTACATTTTTGTAACCTTCCAAGCAGTTCATAAAAAGCAACTACCGAGGGTTGTCCATGGGGGTAGCAATCTTATCATGTAAAACCATTGCTATAAAAATGACACTGCAGATGCTCAAATGCAGGTTTCCTGTAAAAGGAACAGCTATAGTGGTAGACTTATGCTTCTCTTGGATCAAAAACATGAATCAAAGAGACCCTTGTACACACAGAAGGACACAGAAGGACTTAGACGAGGACAGGCGGCTTACCTATCATGAGCCTGCAAGTTTCATCATTGAAATGTGTCCAGTTTGTGTTTATCAGAGCTTTCTGTAACTCTAGGGCTGAGATCTTTCCTGAGCGGTCAGAGTCCACAGATATGAACCACTGCTGAACCTGTGGGTCAACGGGCTGAGCCTGACCGAATCCTGAAACAACAGAAAACAGAGGATATCAAATATATATGATTTCACTGACTGGATTATGAAGAGAATAACATCAACAAACAAAAATTTGACCAAAAACACTAAGATTATGAGAATAAATTAAACTATTTTATAACAACAATCAGATTGTGTTGAGAGACACACTACGACAAGATGTGGAATTATTCATATATCTTGGTAGCAATTTTGACAAAGAAGGAGGTACAAATAAATATATGAAAATAAGAATATAAAAGATGAGAGAAGCTTTCATTGCATTGGGAAACTTATGGACATCTTTACAAATTTAGTCCAACACAAAAATGAAAATCTCCAACTCTAATTTAAAGTCTGTTTTATGGTATGGCTAAGAAACATGAACAAAAACAGAAACAGCAACATAAAGGCTAGACTTTCATAAATGGGTGCTGCATAGAATAGGACATGGATAGGAAGACTCCAAAACTTCCCCCACCGAAGACAGAACATGCCGGCCAGAATGGCGTGGGTACCTAGAAATGGAAAAGGACATGTGCGCATATACGGTTAATGAGTATGCTCAGATATATCACAAGATATGGGGCTGCCTCTGTGGACTGCCACCAGGCAGAGGCAGCGCCGGATCCCAAGCCTCGAAGGGATCCACCCCAAGCTGTGGGGAACCATTGAGGACCTGTGACTGATGTGTTACTTAATGGAGGCAGCCTATCTGGTGGCACAAAACGAGCATACGAAACCGAACGCAAAGAAGAAGAAGTTCAACACAACATGAACAAAAACAGAAACAGCAACAAAAAAGCTAGACTTTCATAAATGGGTGCTGCATAGAATAGAAATACCAATGATTTGGTAAGATCACTCATGTGGAACTACTGGAATGAACCAGACAGATATTAGTGAAACATGAG
Organism: Ariolimax columbianus; assembly: GCA_036924085.1. Classification (NCBI taxonomy): domain Eukaryota; kingdom Metazoa; phylum Mollusca; class Gastropoda; order Stylommatophora; family Arionidae; genus Ariolimax; species Ariolimax columbianus. The sequence goes on along the minus strand of JAVGWX010000005.1, from coordinate 101,192,634 downwards.
GAGATGGTGCTTGTGATGGATAGGTCACACATTAAGGAAATCAACTGACAACATCACAAGAAAGATTCTGTTCTGTAATCCCCAAAGCAAAAGAAGAAGAGACAGACCAAAACACATATGGAGAAAAGAGCTTGAGATAAACGTAAAGGAAATAAGGAAAACGTAGACAATACTGGAACATTTCACTCAGGGCAGGAGAAATTGGCTTGTATTTGTTGAAACATGTGCTCCATAGGAAGCTGAAAGATTTTGGTTGATAACAATTTCATTTTAAAACTCTCTTCACCCAAAATTGAAACCAGCAGTAGAATTTTGGTCCTATATGGAGATCGGCAAAATCTCTCATAAATAGGATTAAACTGTTCAACACTAATAACTTAATGTCTTTATACTGGTTTAGAAGTCTCTACAGTGTGTATACAATCAATTTCTTGGATGGTGGTTTAACCAATGTGAGTCTATCTTAATAGACTCAAACACTAGAGCTAAGTAGACCCACAGCCAGTTAGGAGCCATCTATTGCTGCTTTTAACAAATCACCTGGAGGAAGGTACCAATAGCTTGGATAGATTTTTAACTTGAATTCTAAATTTTGTCTGGGCAGTGGCTGTTAAGCCTACTCTTTTCGATTTCCAACTGACAAGAAATTTGTTACGAGCTCGACACTGAACACCGGAGTCCAATCTCACTACTCAGAAATCAGGGGAATTTTTACCAGGAGATCTATGTGAAAAAAATCACGGCCTCCACCATGATTTAAACCTGTGATCTCCGGCACCCAAGGCGGACACCTTACCTAGAGACCCCTGAGTCCCTCAATGTAAGATCAGTTCTACTATATGGCTGGGAAACATGGACATGTAACTAGAGTATCACATCCAGACAGTCTATGTCATGGCAAGGAAGAAAGTCAACAACAGATGTCATAATCAATACTAGGGATAGGAAGTTGTGGAGAGATGTAGTCACCTACGCCAGTCAAACAAATTGTTTCTTTTTCTTCTCTCTTTTTCACTTCATACAATGCATAATGCTACAACTGTAGTAGGGCCTCTTGCAGGAAGTATGTATTAATGCAGAGCTGTGTATTCTTACAATGGTAGTTTCTGTGACAATTCATTTTCATGATGAGGTTGCTAGCTACACACACAACCCTCTTTAGTCCCCTTTAATAACGTGCTAAACTTCCTATATAACCTGAGTGGTTCCCTGGCAAAAATAATAGGACCTTGTACATCGTATGAGGCACCTAAAGAAGACTGTACACAGAGTTGACAACCTCGCCATGTAAAAACCATTGCTATAAAACTACACTGCAAGTGATGAATTATGCTTGCCTAAAAGCTGGTTAGTAGAGCAAAATGCAGTGGTTTGTCCTATACTTCAACAAATGGAACAATGCGGAAAGAGGACATCCTATATGAGATAGGGGAGCCAAGACTAGCATCAAGGCTAGGTGAAACACACTGACCAAAGACCCTAACTAACATTATCCTTGTGGTACTGGAAACAAGCTGTGTTACAGTCAACTGGCCAACAAGGTAGGGAACGACACTGTGATCCCCATAGTCAACTGATAAGCCTCACATTGCATTGCAGCCAGAAGGAACGGCGGACCTAAGTCCATTTTCTTTAGTATGCCTCTGGATATAAGTTCAGTTCAAGTTACATCTCCGCATGAAAGGACGGCTGCAATGGATCTCCAGTGTACTCTATCTCTTGCCGTAATGGTGCAATCTGAGAGGCTTTTTCCAGTCCATCTCCTGATGTTATCCACCCACTTATAACAATGTCTGCCTCTTGCACAACTGCCTTCCATCCTACCCTCTAGTATGGTCTTCAAGTCTTGTTATATGGCCAAAATAACTTAACTGTCTAAACCTGATTTCAGTGAGTAATTTTCTTTTTACCCCCAACTTTTTCAATACCTCCACATTTGTTTTCGTCTCTTTCCAAGAAACGCAACCCAATCTTCCATATACACATTTCAAAGGCATCAATACTCTTTTCTAATGTGCCATTCAGTGTCCATGTTAATGTGCCATAAAGTAGTGACGAGTGTACATAACAACTGACAATTTTCATTTTCAATGCATGGTTTATATGTTTGAATGTCAGTGTGTATTCTTCTTCTTCTTCTTCGTACGCTGTCAAACGTCAACCTGTATTTTTTTCTAAAAAAGCAGCGGTCATCCTGAGGCTGTCGACACTGCCATAGAGCTTGTCTCGTGTTGCCACTGGTGATGGCCACATGTGCTTTCTCTGGTCCTCGTATTTCGGGCAGTTTTGCAGCAGATGTTCAGCGGTCATTATTCCGGTACCACAACTGCATTCGTCAGTGCCACCTATCTTCAGCTTATTGAATAGGTGGTACCTCAGTCTGTTGTGGCCTGTGCAGAGTCTGAAGACCACGACCTGCTCTCTTCTGTTCAATTGGTAATAGGCATCATTTTTTGTGTAGCCAGTATGTTCTGTTTCCCATTTGGCCATGTATCTGGCTCTAATGAGCCTTTTTGACTCTTCGTAGGTCACACTAGAATCTGGTTGTGGTAATCTTGCACCTTCTTTTGCCAGTCTGTCTGCCTCCTCGTTGCCTTGGATGTTACAATGGGATGGAACCCACTGTACCACTACTCTTTTTGGTGCGGTCTGCTGGCATAGTTGACAGAGTACTGCTCTTAAATCATTAAGTTCAGTATTTTTCTGGCTTTTAAGGACTATCTGGCTTTCATTTCTTTTGCCTGTCAGCATTGCTTCTGCTGCAGCCCTCAGTGCCTCTGCCTCCGCTCTGAAATTGCTTGAGTATTTTCCAGTTGCCACTGACAGTTTTATTTTTCTACCATTTGGTAGGTTCAGGAATACCCTTGCCCCTCCATTCTGTGTTGTGTTTGTTACAGAACCATCGGTGTATGCATGGGTCCAGTCCATGCTTGGGTAGTTTTCCGTTATGTACCTTAGGGTTATGTCTCTTCTTTCTTTTTCAGTCTGGCTGTTCTTGTTTCCAATACCTGGTATATTTTCTACCACCTCCGGAATGATATGCTGCTTCCAGGTAAGTCTGCGTACAGTAGGGATGGGCTTTGGTGTTGTTAATGTGTTTTTAGGGTCTTCGTTCATCTATGCTTTGGCTATTTCTGCAAAGTTTCTCCGCTTTAGTTTCCCATTTCCAAATCTATTTAGTCTCTGGTGCATTGGATGGTCTGTCAGTCTTCTGAGTTTCTCTGCTTGCTGCTAGGCTCTGCAGTCTCTTCTGTCGGTCATGGATTGCAGATTTGTAATCTTTTCAAGTTCTACAATTGGCGTTGACTTCATGCCTCATGTGATAACTCTCATTGCTTGGTTTTGAAGTTTGCTAATTTTATCAAAGTTCGCCTTTGCTGCTGTTGTCCATGCCGCAATGCCATACTCGAGAACTGGTCTCACTCTTCCAGTGTACAATTTCTTTAGTATACTTTCATCTGCTCCCCAGCTTGTGCCAGCAAGTTTCCTCATGATTGCCATTCTTTGTCTGGCTCTCATTCAATTTCTCTTGATCTGACTTTTCCATGTCATGCGCCGATCACATGTGACTCCCAGGTAGTTTGGGTTATCGTTTGGCCGCAGATATTTGCCGTTAAGACTTATTTTGGTGTTTTGGGGTTTGTTTGAAAGCGAGAATATCGTACGTGTTGTTTTTTCTCATTTATTTTGACCAGCCATGAGTTCGCCCACTCCTCCAGCGATGTTAGGGCCTGCTGCATCCGATTTCTTGCTATGGTGAGATTTTTTTACTCAGGTGCACATAGCCAGATCGTCTGCGAACATGGAGCTGTGGACTCTTCTTGGTATATTCTCTGAGATGTTGTTTATATACACCAGGAAAAGTGTGGGTGACAGTACTCCCCCTTGGGGTACTCCCTGTTCGAGTGTCACCTTTTTGCTCATCTGCCCTTGTACTTGGACTCTGGCCGTTCTTTGTTTGAGGTAGTGGTTGATCCACTTGTACATCTTCCCACAGACATCACTTCTTCTTAGCTTGACTCTAAGTCCATCCTTCCAGACTTTGTCAAATGCCTTTTCCAGATCCACCCAAACAGCTACTGTGTGTTTCTGTGCCTGGTAGGCATCTTCTATCTCCTGGGCTATGAGAGTGATCTGGTCCTCAGTGGATCTGTGCTGTCTAAAGCCGGCTTGCTGTGGAATTAGTATTCGTTTTTCTTCCAGATGCCACATCAGTCTGGTGTTTATCATCCGTTCCATCAGCTTGCCGACACAGCTCAGTAGGCTTATGGGCCTGTATCCATTTGGATCTGTTTTATCCTTTCCTGTTTTTGGTACTGGTACCAGTATTGCATCTTTCCATGCCTGGGGTACAATACCCCTTTTCCAGCTTTGGTTCAGGACTGATAGTAGTTTCCTCTTCGCTGTTTGGCCCAGCCCCATCAGCATTTCGTTTGTTATCCCGTCTTTTCCGGGAGATTTCCTTTTCTTTAGTGTTCTCATAGCCTCTTCCATTTCGCGCATTGTTAGTTTGGCCATCATGTGCTCTTCGGGAGCCGTATTTATGTTTTCGTGTCCCTTTAGCTCTTCGCTAATGTCTGTATGCTTTTCTGCAGGGACCTCGATGTGGTTTGCTCTGGCATAGTGATCGACAAAGGCGTTTGCGGCTTTCTTACCTGTGATCAAGTTCTCGCCCTGCTTGATAGTAATTTGTTTATTTGACGGGGTTTCGTCGTTCATGGCTCTGACTAGCTTCCATAGCTTGTTCCCTTCTTTGTCCAGGTTTAGACTTTCCGTTTTATTTTTCCAGCTTTCTCTTGCTGTTTGCTTGAGCGTGTGTTTGTACTTCGCCGCGGCGGCTTTGAGGGCGATGTTTGCCTCCATGGATTTTTCTCGTTCTCCCATGTTCCTAGCATTTGTTACTGCATCTTCCACTTTCTGCAACTCATCATTCCAGTAGGGCTTATAGTTTTTCCTAGCTCCTCTTGGGATGGTTTCAGTGGCGGCTTGCATTATTGCCTTGCTTAGGCTCTCTACCATGGGCTTAATTTTGGTGTTTCGTGTGTTGATGGTTTCACACAGCCCATCTGTCAGGATTGCAAATCTGTCCCAGTCGGCTCGTTTGTAATTCCAACGTGGGAGCGGTTTTGTTTCCTGTGGGCCTACTTCCATGTCAATGGTTAGCCTGATCGGCCTGTGGTCGCTACCTGCCAGTTGATTTAGCACCTGGCGGTCTATTTTATGGTGTATGTCCTGTGTGGAGAAGGCCAAATCTGGAGTCGAGGTGGTATGCCATGTTCTTGAATAGAAGCTAGGGCTATCCTCCAGCCTATTGATTAGGGAGAGATTTGCATCTATCTCCCAATCTTCCACTTCGTCACCTCTGCTGTCTGTGTCAGAGTATCCCCATCTCTCCGAGTGGCTGTTGAAATCTCCAACTACTATGCAGTTGGAGTCTCTGACCTCCATACTCGAGAGCGATAGGTCTCTGTTTGGTGGTCCGTACAGATTGAAAATGCGGAGCTTCGTCTCTTGAGCCATTATGTCAACTCCTACAATTTCTGCTTGTCCGGTGTGATTGACAGGTACCGCGCTACTCGGTATGCTGTTTCTGGTCAGTATCAGGACCCCTCCTTTGTGGCCTTCTCTATCTAGACGGAAGGTCTGATATCCTCTGATTGAGAATTTTTGATGGATATAAAAAGAGCCACTAAAAAATCCACATTTATCATGCTAAACCCTCATCATTTCACCCTATGTGTACACGTGGTTTGTCTTGCCAAGAACATCCTCGCCTACCAACTATTAATAGAGGCCATGGATATCAAGAATAGAAAACAATCCTCTCCAGTCTGGCCTCACTTTTGTAGCCTTACATGCACTACCTGGTTAGGTCAAATCGGTAAGACGTTATCCTTATTTAGCTTGAGACTGAGCCACTTGCCTAAATGGACTACCTACATACCTACTGTAACCCATTCCCAACGAAACAACATAACAGTGAAGAATTCAGCACAACTAGCTTGAAATAATAACACCAGACTGTATTACATATGACCAGAGTTTTACAGTTCAAAGTTTGTCATGTGAGAAGCTTACAATCATAATCCCAGTTTGTTATTGGCTGCATGTTACCTTGTTGGCCATGTGGATTGGTTTGGCCTGGATATCCGGCAGGTGGGGCTCCCTGGCCTGGATAGCCAGCAGGTTGGGCTGCCTGGCCTGGATAGCCAGCAGGTTTGGCTCCCTGGCCTGGATATCCGGCAGGTTGGGCTCCCTGGCCTGGATATCCGGCAGGTTGGGCTCCCTGGCCTGGATAGCCAGCAGGTTGGGCTCCCTGGCCTGGATAGCCAGCAGGTTGGGCTCCCTGGCCTGGATAGCCAGTTTGTTGTGCTCCGTAACCAGGAGCACTCGGGTAAGTGCCTTGGGGTGCACCGTATCCTTGCTAAAGTCAGAGGTAGAAAAATTAGAAAGAAAATAGTTGTTGTTTGTTACATAACTTCATTTATTTTTGTAAACATCTTTTTTTAAATTGTGTTGTACATATGATTACCATTATGGGAATCCACTGAATGACATTGTTGTTGGTTGATATTGTCTGTGTTGATTCTGTGTAAGCTATCAAACGCATTTTCATAGTTCATGAATATGATATAAGGTGGTGAGTTCCATTCCACACTTTGTTCCTTCTTCTTCTTCTTCTTCGTTCGTTCTCAAGCTCCCACTACCAAACCATGAAAGGGTAAGTAGCCGAATGTAGTCCAGAGAACGGAATGCGTTGTGTCATAGTTTACAGCTTGGCTGCGATATTTGCACCTTTCTGTCCAACACATCCCACTTCAGCAAGCATATTTTGAGTACCGGGTTAGCATTCCCTCTTCGATCCCTTCTCCTTAGCCAGTCTGCCCTACTGCAGCCTGTTATCCAGGATCACCGCGTGGAGTTGTAGAAGGGCCTTGGCAGTTAAGATTCGCTGGCCCTGACGCTAGCGGTCAGCTATGGGTCGCTGACCACTGCAGCTCATGCGCTGTTTAGCATCTTGATCCCACACTTTGTTCCAACTATTATTATCCGCATAGATATCTCAACTATCTGGTCTGCACAGAATCTGTTTTTGTCAAAAGCTTGTCTGTTCTTTTCCCAGTTGATTGTCTAAGGTCTTTTTTAATCTCGCTAGTGCGGTCATTTTCAAGATTTTCCAAGCCACATTATTTCTCTATAATTTATAGACTGTTATAGAACTTTTTTTGCCAACTTGACTAGCTTATCTTTTAGTTTGTTATAATTTCTTTCCTTCCCAAACTATGCCAAGTAACTAAAATATTATCTTTGTTGAAGAGTTGATCTGTTTTGATTACTTTAGTTGAGACATCATCAGGTACAGTGGCTTTGCTGTTTCACTGACTTTATAGTAACCATCTCTCAGTGCATGATTTAAATGTATAGGGTTTACATTCTGATTCTGGATTTCTAAAAATGTATGCAATGTATGATTCCTTATGATCTTATTCTTATCCTTTCTTGTTTGGTTTCTCGCCCGTTCCTTTCCTTCCCTGCTCACAGTGTGGAGGATCAGGAATCTCAGATTGCAACAGATTCATCATACTTTATAACTGTTAGTAGCCGCGTAGTGTCACTGTCGTCAGTCAGCCATTGATCATTGAATCGCTATCAGCTCTTTGCCATCATTCTCTGAGGCCATTCCGCCATTGATTATCATTTTTTATTTTGTTGGTTGTTGTGTCAACACTGAGAAAAATATTAGCAACCGGGCTTTTAAAGTTAGTTTACACAACTGTTATAGCGGCTTCAAGCAAATATGTTCTCATAATAACAAAATGCATAGCAAAATTGATGAGAAACAGAGTTTATTGTGCCGGTAAACAGCTTTATTTTTATTTGCCACATAGACAGACGAACCTGGTTGTATGCCATTTGTGAGATTGCTTCCGTGTTGTAGAATCAATTACACGACAAGATATTCTCAATAGTTGTAAACTCAAATATACTCACTGTCATAAATCATAATTATCATCAAATGTTTACAGTTCCTGGTGGAGCACTGGTCAATTTTATTTTTTTTAATGCCAACTCTTCCTATCATGCTCTATCTAATCTAGTTCTCCCCACGGAGTTTATGTCTTCTTTATGTTTGTCTGAAGATCTATTCTCTATGTGTGTGTTGTTCCTCCTATATGTCTCTTGCATTTGTCTGTAATTAATAGTAATTATTTTTATTTTAACAATAAACCCAGCCTCGTTGTAGGAAAAAAATGTTAATTGTGGGATTCTACCACCAGTGTTGGTTGCCTAGTTGCCCAAAGTTACCAACTAATGTGCTTCTTGCACTAAATCGCATTTGCCATTTGGAAGTGCGTGATTTGAATTCGAATTCATTTTTTTTAAAGTGGTTCTGTAGCATCTGGGAGCCATACGGCGGACTTTTCAGCTATAGGGTGGGGATACGGTTTGATACACTGCTATATCAGTACAACCACTCTACACCATAGGTATTTCTACATTTGGGCTGTCTTTAGTGTATGTATTCCGCAGACCTAGAGTGTGAGCCTCTGCTACAAAAATAACAGTGCGACCACACTACTCCCTAGGTATTCACAATTGGATAACTCGCATCAATCTTACTAATACTCAGCGCATGAGCTGCAGTGATCAGCGACCCATAGCTAACTGCTAGCGTCATGGCCAGCGAACCAGAGCTGCCAAGACCCTTCTACACCTCCACGCGGTGCTCCTGGATAACAGGCTGCGACAGGGCAGACTGGCTAAGGAGAAGGGATCGAAGAGGGAATCGTAACCCAGTACTCAAAAAATGCTTGCTGAAGTCGGATGTGTTGGACTGGAAGGTGCAAATATCGTAGTCACGCTGTAAACTACGACACAACGCATTCCGTTCTCTGAAATACAGTCTGCCCTTTTCATGGTTTGTTAGGGGGAGATTGAGAACGAACGAAGCCAATCCAAGCCAAGCCAAGTCAAGCCAATCTTTCTAATACGGGGTCAAAATGCAGCAGTGCATCAGCTGACAGTAGCAAGCCACCTATAGTTGGCTGCTTGCGTCAGGGTCAACGAACCATAGCTGACCAAGATCATATTCCGTCTTCACGTGGTGGTCCTGAAACCAGACTATACTAGTCACTAGTATAGGGATAGGAATCGCAGTGGAAAGGCAAAGTAGGTCCTAAAAAACCCCAGCTGAAATCGGATGTGTTGATCCGTAAGACGCAGATATTGCTGTAAATTACGACACAACGTACTTCTCATGACGAACGCCGAAGAAGAAGAAGAAGAAGAAGAAGAAGAAGAAGAAGAAGAAGAAGAAGAAGAAGAAGAAGAAGAAGAAGAAGATACTAATACAAGATATTGAAGACAGGAAATGTGCACCACGTCTCACAAAATCTGAGACTTTGTTCAAAAGACGGTTTTAACACTTCATCCTTTATTGAACATTTTCAAAAAACCAAATAAAAAAACGATGTACAACAATCAACAAAAATGAAGACAACGAATCCACATGTAAGTGAAACAGAATTGAAACACTCCCGATGATACATAAAGTATAATAATTCGAAGGGCTTTCAAAAAGAAATGCACCACATCGTTTTCTCATCTAATAATAATAATAGAGAGAGGATTGGTTGCCCACAGATTTTTCTGAGCATTATCGAGTCATTCCACACTGACTTGAAAGGCACCATCAAATTTGACGGTGCGTCCTCAGGGTAATTCGCAATCAAGTGCGGAGTTAAACAAGGCTGTGTACTTGCTCCAACTCTCTTTGGAATATATTTCTCACTTCTCTTGAGGCATGCATTTCGTGACCAGGAAGGTGGTAACTTCATTCACTCTCGCACAGATGGTGGCCTATTCAATTCCCAAAGGCTGAAAGCCAAGACCAAAATAAACAGGGTGCTGATGAGAGAACTGCTCTTTGCGGATGATGCCGCAGTTACCACTCACTCAGAGGAGGAACTGCAAAGCCTACTATCGTTATTTTCGGATTCCTGCTGTGAGTTCGGGTTAACAATCAGCAAAACGAAAACACAAGTTATGGTCCAGGGTGCAAACAACCCATCAGTAATCTCAATTGATGATGAAGCTCTCGATGTAGTAGATCACTTTAGGTACTTGGGATCCTCAGTCAATAGTAAATTATCCCTGGACCAACGTATCAATATCAGGAAAGCAAAGGCATCAACATCAATGAGCAGATTAACAAAAAGGATCTGTGAGAACAAGAAGCTCACTGTTAAAACAATAACACTTGTTTACCAGGCCTGTGTCCTCGGCACTCTTTTTTGTAGCAGTGAGACATGGTCCACCTACATGCACCAGAAGAGGAGGCTAAACAGCTATCACGTGAGGTGCCTGCGCAGAATCCTGGGTGTTGGGTGGCAAGACAAGATCACCAAAGCATAGGTGTTGGAGAGAACAGGCACTGTCACAATTTTGTCCATGCTTAGTCGTCGGCAGAGCTCTTACAATCAGGTGGAGAGGTAGTGGTGGAAGGCCTGACACACATCTGTTACAAAATATGGGCGACAGGAAACTGGCCGGACTTATGGACGAAATCAATAGTTATACCGTTACATAAGTCTGGAAACCTAAAGCTGTGCCAAAATTACAGAACAATAAGCCTCATTAGCCACCCTAGCAAGGTCATGCTTAGATTAATCCTCGACCGATTGAAACCCCAAGCAGAGAATATTATTGCCGATGAGCAAGCAGGGTTCAGACAGGGAAGAAGCACTACAGAACATATATTTAATTTAAGGCTGCTAAGCGAGAAATATCTAGAACAGCAGCAAACACTGTATCATGTGTTTGTGGATTTTAAGACGGCGTTTGACAGGGTATGGCATAAAGCGCTTTGGGCAACCATGAGGATGTATAATATCAACGGAAATAGTATAACGGTCCTTGAACACCTGTATAACAAGGCGTCTAGTGCAGTTCTTGTGAATGGGAGGCGAGGAGACTGGTTTCGCACATCAGTTGGTGTGAGACAGGGGTGTACACTCTCTCCAACTCTTTTCAATATATTCCTTGAAGGAATTATGAGTGAGGCACTTGGAGGTCACGTTGGTACTGTCAAGATAGGGGGCCGAACGATTACCAATCTTCGTTTTGCAGATGATATCGACGGGTTGGCGGGTTTAGAAGCAGAACTCCAGGAATGGGTCAGAAGGCTCGATGAAACAGCTCTTGACTATGGTATGGAGATAAACGCTAAAAAGACAAAATTAATGACCAACAACGCTACGGGCTTCAACAGCAAGATAAAAGCTAACGGTCAGGAACTCGAAGTGGTTGACGTTTTAAATATCTTGGGTCGATAGTCAGTGATGAAGGATCAAAATGTGAAGTATTGGCCAGAATAGCACAGACAATAGCGGCGCTTGCACAGCTTAACAAAATCTGGCAAGATAAACGGTTAGCACTACGCACGAAAATCAGATTCTTCTTCTTCTTCTTTCGTTCGCTTTAAAATATTGTCTATATCTGCAATGTTGTCTCTTGTTTAACTTCACTGTCTTTTGTAGTTCACACACAGGTCCATAAAGTTTCTCTTCCAGTGTTGTTTCTATGGGCCAGTGAGATTTTCTCTGTATATCATTTTCGGGGCAGTTTTGCAGTATGTGCTTTGCTGTCTGGGGCGCCTGTCCGCATGTACACATGGCTGAGTTGCCAATCTTCATTTTTGTGTACATGTGGCTGCGGAGTCGGTTGTGTCCTGTTCTAAGGGGCAACACAACAGTTTGCTCTTGTTTGTTCATGTCATGGTAATCGTCTGGTGTTACTGTTGGTGGCTTTCTGATTGATTTGATCATCCTTATCTTCTGTTGGTATGTAACTGGCACATCTGGTTGCTCGTCTGCAGCACCCTCCTTTGCCAGTCGGTCTGCTCTCTCGTTTCCTGGTATTCCACAATGAGAAGGTATCCACTGCATGACAATCTTGCGCTGGTTGCTCAGTTCAGACAGTAGAGCCTGTAGATCTGGCAGTTTCTCAAATTTAAGTGCTTGGAGTGCTGATTCTGCATCTGTAAGAAATACTACAGGTTGTGGACCGACATTGGTGTTTCTCAGTTGCCACCTTGATTGCCTGTATTTCTGCATCATATATATGACAGAATTTCCCAGTTGGTACTTTGACTGTATCCCTAATGTTGTTTGGGTATTCTATGTACACTCCCGCTCCACCATTCTTTACTGTATTCTGTGCTGACCCATCTGTGTATACTCTGATCCAGATCTAATATTCCTTTCACTTTTGTTTGAATGCATACTGATAGTCCGTGCTCCTCTCTCCAAGGGGTTTGTTCTGGCACAGACTTTAGGGGGATGTCAACTTCAGGTAGATCCATAATTTGCCTGCGAAGTCGTTTCGCCTGATGCATAAAACTACTTCTTTTCAGTCTTCCTATTGCTAAGTTTTGAAATCTGTCTTTCATTGGATGGCTCGGCATGCAGTGGAACTTTTCTGCCTGTGTTAATACCTTTGTGTCTCTGCGCTCTCTTAGTGCTTGTATCCTTCCCATTTTCTCCATCTCCATAATAGGTGTTGATTTCATTGCTCCTGTAATGACCCTAAGTGCCTGATTTTGCACCTTATCCACCTCTTTTAGGGTAGTTTGCTGCGGGGCACCACGCTGCTGACCCATATTCCAGATGTGGCCGTATACATTGTTGGTAAACTTTGTTAAGTATTTTTCCACTAGCACCCCATGTGGTTCCACATAATTTTCTCAGGATGGCTAACTTCCTCCTGGCTTTTTTGGCTGCCTTGTTGACGTGTTCCCTCCATGTCAACCTATCATCAAATGTAATTCCAAGATAGGTGGGTTGTTTATCTTCTTTGAGGTGTTCTCCATTTATCTTGATAACTCCAGCTTTTTGTTTTGAGGAGAGGGTGAAAAGCGTAGTGCTACATTTTTCGATGTTAATGTTTACACACCATCTGTTTGTCCACGAGGTCAAGGCATCAATAGCTCTTTGCAGCATTCTGGTGGTCACTGTTGCTTGCTCATTTACACACCATATTACCAAGTCATCTGCATACATTGCAACTGTTTTTCCTTGTGGTAGCTCAGCAATCAAGTCATTGATGAAGACTATGAAAAGTGTAGGGGAAAGAACTCCTCCCTGAGGCACACCATGACGCAGTAGAATTTTCTTACTCTTGAGACCATCTAGTTGGACTCTGGCTCTTCTGTTATGTAAGTATGCTTTTATCCATTTGTACATCCTACCCATCACTCCATTATTTCTCAGTTTCTTTAAAAGTCCTTCTTTCCAAACCTTATCAAAAGCTTTCCTTTAGTCTATCCATGCTGCTAATACTAATTTCTTGTCCTGGAATGCGTCCTCGATCTCTTGTGACAGGTATGTTGCCTGGTCTTCAGTGGAGTTGCATTTCCTAAATCCTGCCTGTTGTGGCACAAGAAGGTTTTGGCTCTCAAGATACCACTGGAGCCTTAGGTTGATGATACGTTCCATTGTTTTACATATGCAGCTTGTGAGGCTGATGGGTCTATAGCTGGATGCCATGGAACTGTCTTTCCCTGGTTTTGAGAGTGGTATCATGATTGCTTCTCTCCAGGTCTGTGGGACTGTACCTGATGTCCAACAAATGTTGAAGATCTGAAGCAGCTTTGTTTTTGCTGCTGTTCCCAAGTTCTTGATCATCTCATTGGACACTCCGTCTGTTCCTGGCGACTTTCTCATTTTCAGTTTTGATATTGCAAACTCCAGTTCTTTGTATGTGATTGGTGTCTCCATAACTTCGGGCATGGCACCATCTCGCTTTGTATGTGATTGGTGTCTGCATAACTTCAGGTATGGCACCATCTCGCTCTGTATTTTGTCGTTCCTCACGAACACTTTGTTGTTTCTCTCTGTCTACTTCAATGTTGCTATCTTTTGCAAAAGAGTCCGCAAAGTAATCAGCGGCTTGTTTGCCTGTGAGGATGTTTCCATCTTTGTTTAATGTAATTTTTGTGTTTCTCTGTGCACCCTCATCATTAAGTTGTTTTACCAACTTCCACAGTTTCCTAGTATTCTTTTCAAAGTTCAGAGAATCTGTTTTCTCCCTCCAACCTCTTCTTCTAGCCTGCAACTTTTCCCTTTGAAATTTGGCCTTAGCATGTTGATATTTTTTGTGGTGTTCTTGACATGGACTAATCTCTGCTTGCTTTCTAGATGTTTCTACCTCGTTTTGCAGTTGTTCTAATTCCCTATTCCAGTATGGCCTATATTGTTTGCGGGCCCCTCTAGGTATTGTTTCATGGGCCGCCTGTAGTATGCATCTGCTGAAATTATCGACTACTTTATTTATGTCTTCATCTGTTGTTAGATTTCTAGTCAGCACACTAGACCGATGCTGGTACATTGACCAGTCTGCATTCCTGTAATTCCACCGAGGCAGGGTACTACTTTCCTTGACATCTTCATTTTCAATAGTTAGAAATACTGGTCTGTCGTCACTACCTCCAAGTTGTTTTCCTACAATGCGTGTAATGTTCCATTCCATGCATGGTGAGTGGAATGCCAAATCTGGTGTTGAAGTGGTGTGCCATGATCTCGAGTAGAAGGTCGGTGGGTCTGTTGGCTGGTTAATCAGGATAAGTCCAGTGTCATCCTGCCAGTTTTCTAGCTCCTCACCCCTCCTATCTATTTGATCATAGCCCCAGCTCTGTGAGTGGCTATTGAAGTCTCCACACACAATCAGTCTTTCCTTTGTTGCAATCATGTGCAGTGCCAGTGGACGATCACTCGGACAGTAATAATTTAGAAGATGGAACTCTGTACTTTCTGTCTTGAGATGCATCATCTGGTATTCTGCCCCCTCCATATATACTTCCTGCTGATAAGCATTGATGCTATTTCTCACAAGTGTCAGTATTCCACCCTTCTGCCTGTCTTGTCGGTCAGACCTATAGCACTGGTATCCTCTACATTTTGAAGGCTATATCTTTATTGAGATGCGTTTCTTGCAAGCAGCATACATTTATATGCTCTTTATATAGAATATTCTCAAGCTCTAATTTTTTACTATAGCCATCTCTTTTGCTGTTGACGCCTTCAGCATTCCAGTGCATTATTTTAAGTGTTCTTTCCTTTGTTTTTGGTTTTGTTTGGCCAGTAGCTCTATTCTCGTGCCTCCTGACTCCACTAGGCATCCGAGAAGGACATCCAGTAATAAAGTTTGGGCCCTTTCGAGACGGGGGACCTGGCACTGTACCTGCCTGGTTGTCCACCATAGGCCGAGCGCCATAACGTTTTGCAGATATAGGCATACTCTCATGTTGCGTATTTGCGTGGCATCCTGATTTCTGTGGTGCGCCTTTTGGCTGGTTGCCTCCGTCTTCAGCACCTTAACGTTGCTTGCCCAGACTGTGGTCTTGCTCGAAAGGATGTGTGATGATGATGATATGAACTTATGGACCCATTTTTCAAGTATCCCTGAAGAGAGGCAGTCCAGTGTGTCTGTGTCCCAGGATCGTCACGTCCTGCCAGAAACGTAGCATATACATGTGAGTGGGGTATCTCCTTACTCCCCTTTAGTATTCTTGGCTCCTCTGGAGTGATGGTACGCCTGGCATTCCCCGCCACCTGGGAGGTTGTCACAAAGGGGCAGAGGTGCAATGTCCTCTGGCCTGCATCTCTTCTGCGTCCATTGGGATGACTGATAGAAGACAAAAGTAAAGAACAAGGCAAGAATGCATTTAACCCATGAAGTGGGGGTGGATTGGTTTAGCCCAGAGCGTGTACCACTCGCCGGTGGGTTCTGCAGCTCCACCTAAAGGGCCCCACCTGCTCCTCGGCCTCTTAGTCTGGCCCCTCTCCAAGGACCTGTCCGGCTTGGGTGACCTTAACAGGAGTAAAACTCCCGCCGGCATAGCCCCCTGGATCACTGGGACACGCAAGCTCTCCAACCCCGTCAAGGTAGGCCTACATTTGGAGAGGAAAATCAGATTAATGCGTACACTCGTCCTGTCAATATTCCTCTATGCGTGTGAGACATGGACAGTTACAGCTGACCTTCAACGAAGGATACAGGCCTTAGAGATGAGATGTTTCCGCAAACTTTTAAACGTCACGAACAAAGATCGAGTTACAAACGAGGAAATACGAAATAGAATTACAACGGCAATATGGCCTTTCGAAGATCTCTTGGCAACTGTCAAAGGAAGGAAACTCACTTGGTGCGGTCACATATCGAGATCAAATGGTCTTGCAAACACAATCCTCTACGGGAAGGTGCATGGCAGACGACGAAGAGGCCGGCCTAAAAAGAGATGGGAGGACAACATAAAAGAATGGACCAGTCTCCGACCAGAAGAGTCATATGCAGCGGCATCTGACAGAGAGGGATGGCGTGGAGTTGTGAGGATGTCTTCATGTGTGCCCCAACGACCTCACCGGTTACGGGATGACCTGACCTGACCTAATTCGTCGAAGGCTCCGCTGGTTGGGACACATTCGGAGGATGGATGATGGTAGAATACCAAAATATCTTCTCTATGGGGAATTACAGTTGGGAAAAAGGTCTCGGGGTCGGCCGCTACTTCGGTACCAGGATGTATGCAAGCGGGATATGAATGACGCAGGCATCGATTTGGAATCATGGGAACAGGACGCCATGGATCGTGTTTCATGGAGGGGCATGATTAAGCATGGAATACAGTCAAATGAGATACTGGTTGCGGATAGACTAAAGACTCAGAGTTTGAGAAGACATTCTACACCATGCGATGCCTCAAACGGTCCTAATTTTTCTTGCACACACTGTGGAAGATGCTTATCTGCCCGGATTGGTCTTACGAGTCACATTCGTTACCGTCATGGACTGTAGTTGCATACCTTTTCAAAGCACAATTGCTATCATCTGACAAGACGGAAAGAGCTAATGATTATGAATAAAAATAGAAGCATGAAATATTGCATCCTTCAAAAATGGCATGTGTCGATTGTGTGTACCAAATTGCAAGTTGCAAATTTCAACGACGAGCAAGAGACTTTAACTTAACTTTATTATTCTGGTTTAGAAGGCTCTACAGAGTCTGTATACAACTAGTTTATTTCACTTCACGGATACCGAAAATACTGTGAGCATCCAATCTATTTTTGAATGCATCAACTGACCACTACGTTCTGTTGCAATGCATTTAAAGAATTCACCACTCTCTGACTAAAAACATATTTCCTAATATCCAATCTAGACCTGTCTTTAAACAATTTGTAGCTGTGCCCTCTTGTTCTTGTAGCTATTTGTACTTTGAAAAAACTTGGTATAGTCTAATTTATCCTTTCCATTTATTATTTTATATACTTGAATTAAGTCATCTCGAATTCTTCGAGGACTGTACATTTTTCTACATTAAATTTCATCTGCCAGCTCTCAGACAATTTTTGAATCGTATCTAAATCCGATCTCAATAGATCCACCTTTTCCGGAGAAAAGACCCTGTCGCATAATTGTGTGTTATTCGCGAAATTTGCAATCATGGATCTGATATCAATGTCCAAATCATTGATAAATATTAAGAACAGAATTGGTCCCAATACCGATCCGTGGGGCACACCACTTATTACGTCACACCAGTTAAAGTACTCTCTATGCATGCCCACTCTCTGCCTTCTGCCAGTCAACCAATTTTCTATCCAATTGGCAACTTCCCCACCTTTTCCATGTGCTTTCAACTTTCGAAACAATATTTGATGAGGTACTCTATCAAAGGCCTTTGCAAAATCCAGATAGATAACATCCACCGGCTCTCCATCATCTAACATTTTGGTAACTTCCTCCATGCTGACTATTTTTGATTAAATTAAACTTGTCCAAGTGCATTACTATGTTGTCCTTAGTAATGGACTCACAAATTTAGCAGAGAATGCTCGTCAACCTCACTGGTCTATAATTGGCTGGATCTGATTTTTTGCCCTATTTGAACAAGGGGACCACACCTGCATCTTTCCAATCCCTTGGAACAATCACCTTCTCAAGAGTATGAGAATAAAATATTGCTAATTGTTTTGCTAACTGTTCTCGAAGTTCAAACAGTAATTTTGGATGAATACCGTCTTGACCCGGACATTTATCCACCTTTAACCTATTCAATTGTTGTAAAACCATTTCCCCAGTAATGCAGAATGATAGAAATCTTTCTGTGTGCATGTCCCGTTGGAAAATATGTAATGGCTCTGGGATCCTGCAGCAGTCTTCTTTTGCATAGACTGTGCCTGATTGAGTTGATTAGCAGCATCCGTTCTCACTTACAAATTTTCCTCTACTATCTTTAAGTGGGCCAACTGTGTCTTTCGTTCTCTGTTTATGTCGGACATAAGAAAAATAGCTCTTGCTACCAGTTTTGATCTTTTTAGCAAGTTGCTTTTCAAAATAAATTGTTGCTGCTCTATTAACTTTATAAGATTTTTTTTGGTATGTCAAAATATTTTAAATATGGTTCATTTGATTTTCCAGCCTCTATATATTTTTTCCAAGCTTTAATCTCGGCTCTTCTACAACTAATCACGTATCGAGTTATTAATTGTTTTCGCTTGAGGTTAAACTTCCTACATGGAACAAATTCCCCTTTCAGGTGCTCCAGAATAGATTCCAACTTAGCCCATTCATTTTCAACATTTCCGCCAGTAAAGATATATGTCCAGATTACGTGGCTCGCTGATTCTATCATCTTCTGTAAATCTGTTCTAGAGTAGTAGTGTGTTAGTGGACACTTTGAAGACCATCTCAGAGTGGTGCAGGGAGTCAAGTTTCTATATCAATCACGACAAGGTCGTAGATGTGGTGCCTCTTAACTCAATAGTGAATGGGAGAAGAGAATGCAGAGTCAGTGCAACGGGGGAAAAAACAGACTTCGAAGTTAAACAACGAATAAGTGAAAATATCCAGGATTAGGATGTTGTCATATATACAGATTGATCTGGGCTACCCGACAAGAAAGCCGGTTGGACCTTCTCTCGTAGAGTGAGAGGCAGGGTCGTTGCCGAGAGAGACAGTGCATACTTGACAACAACATCCGGCATCAGATTGGAGTCCGAGGCAGTGACTGCAGCTCTGAAGTGGCTATCTGGAACCTTTTTAATGAGGACCGTATTCATATCCGACTCTCATTCCTGGCTTTATAAAGTGTAGAAAGGCTGGCTGTAGCGTAGGAGCATAGCAGACACATATGTTTTGTACCTTCAGGAACGTGTGTGGATCAACTGTCTTGATCTTACATGGGCTTGCGGAAATGAAAAAAAAACAAAAACTGATATCCGGGGCACTAGCAGTGGTGACATTAGCAATGGATAAAGGTGATATTTTGAAGATGATCAACGTCTGACTTTTGAATGAAGACACTGCAGCCAAAGAACCAACAACGCACAGATTGTATGATTTTGAAATAGTACGATGGGCTAGAAGAGAGGGGCGCATGCGATGGTGGAGCAGGAGTATGTACAACCAGCGAGTTATAGGAACAATCAGTATTTATTCTCTTCGCCATTTTCTGAGAGGAACTGAGCACATTTAAGTCTGCACCTAGTGTAATGAGGTCAATTCAAGTGACCAAGTGACGGATGCACAATGAAGCAACAAAAAAAAACAACAAACAACAACAATAAACATCAGCTAGGGTATTAGGCCAGCTAGCACAGCTTAGTTCAAGTGCCATTTCCAATATCCTCTGTATCTTACCTTCATGGACAATCTACTAAGCTTTGTCCTGTTCATCGTCTGCTGCTATCCTCTCACCTTTAGTGTTGTTTACCTCTTCCAGTGTTGTTTTCAGCAAGATGCTAAGTTATTTCCTTTGATGTGACCAATATGTCGTAATTGTCGATTCTGATTTCATTTACCGATTCTCTTTGCACCATTAATTTGTCCTAGACTTTCTTATTTGTTTTTTTTTCATTTATTTCCACGAGATGCGCTCCATTCTTCGATAAATTCCGCTTTCACATCAGCATTTCAAAGGCATAACTTCTCTTTTCCAACTGTTTCTTCTCACAAACTGTTTATTTCATGTATATGTATCAACATTTATTGAGAATTACAGACCAACTAATTTAAACCCGAAAATGTGTCGTTATTAACCCAACCTAATCCCTGTACCCGTCAACCCATACAACACAGTCGCCTAGCTCTTGTATGACTTTGCAGCAAGGCGCACACGTCCCTTGGAGGTGTGTGGTTCGAATCCCGATTGCTTATTACATCCCTTCCTGTTCTGTTGTTTGTTCTGTAAGCAATTTTAATATACGTCTTACTCCTGTCTTGTTTCTGTCCATTACGACACTGGTGAGTGTACGTACGTTGTACTTTGTAAGGTTTGTCCAGCCCGGTAAATCTACTTGCCAGGTTGGCGGATGTCACTTCATTCATTATTAAAAGTAATACAATAATATATTTATGTGCTATGATTATAATAAACTAGTTTTTTAATATTAATATATCATAGGAAATATAATAAATCAATGCCATATTGTTAATTTAGACTGTTTGTCGCTTTATGTATCACAATTATTAAATTGAGGCACATTGTAAAAAGTTGTCATCAATTCTGTATCCTGTTCCGCTTCATTTTATTTTCATGCCAGTAGTCAGATGCCATGGGTATGTTGTACTTTTAAAACAAAAAAAATCGTTTGCCATCTTAGTAATGTTCGACTGTCAGCTAATGCGCAAATTGCACACAAATGTCCAAACGATTCTGGTTAACTTTCAATTAGCGATATATTATGTTTAGATGTCGGTGTCAGTATATTTTTTTACAAACGGATCCACATGAAGGCACAGCCCTGATTTACCTCATCGGGACAGAAACAAAACAATACCAAGGTTACAGCTAAAAGTACTCATTCAGAAAATTATTCTTAAAATAAACAATATGGGTTTGTAATTAAAATGTAAGTGGACATCATTCACATAAAATATAACAAATTATACAATTATTATAGTGGGGCAATAGTGAAGTCTAAACATTAATTTGATAAATTTAATACATCATTATCATGGGATAGAACTATTCTTTCTTAACTTTCTATTAATATTTAATTACCTTCGTTTAGAGGACGATTATCTGTTATCCTGATTCCGGCAGATACTTTTTATTCGCCGTTCTTTCTCAAAATACAAAGCCATGAAAAAGACTACTCAATGACTGCGATATTTAGTAATTTTTACACCTTCAGTTGAGTCCAACATCAGTAGTATGCACTATGTAGGCACATCGGAATTTACCTATTTCTATTTTTAGAAACAGGTTCCAGTTTAGCCGGTTTTTTAACTCAAAATGTGAAATGGCTACTGACCGATCTTGGCGTGACTCTTTAACGGATTATTTTATTTCTAGGTCAATCCCGTGATTTTTGGCCTGTATAAAAGTCAAACACGCTAGTTCAGTGACCCATTTCACCACTGACCACATGTGAACGACATTTTTTTCTAAATTTCGGAATTTCTGAGCTATTGACAAATACACGTAAGTTTGCATGCTATTTAGTGTGAACGGTAATTGTTCTGGGATATATAGTTTGTATTTAGTTAAATTCTGCATCCACTAATCTGTATCTTTTGTTATTTTTGACGTTACATCGTGACACTTAAGTCATGTAGTTTGAACTTAGCCGAGGCTAGTAATTTGTCCACACTGATCATTTCATGACGTCCGCCATTTCTGTCGTCTTTCGCTGCAGGTCTGATTACAATTAATCAATATAAGTAACTTATTACATTAGTAATTTTAAACACGATCATACTCGTATTATTTTAATGAATTGTATCACTACCATCAGGTTCTGCATTTATTTTGAATAAATATTGCGTATACTTATAATACCTAGTTAATGATAATCTGGCAATTTAAGAACCATATATTTCTAGTTCTACTCATTATTATTGTACTCAATGGCAGATTAGTATGGTTATACCAACTGAAGTAATCGTTTTTTTTACACAATGTCTATTTATTTAAATTCTGCATCCACTCTCTGTATGTTTTGTTATTTTTTATGTTAGATCACGGCATTTGAGTCATGTAGTTTGAACTTAGCAGAGGCTAGTAATTTCACCAAACTGATTATTTCATGACGTCCGCCATTTTTGTTGTCCTTCGCCATCAGCGGTTCTGATTACAATTAATCAAGTAACTCAGTACATTAATAACTTTAAATACGATTTTATATTGCTTAAACTAATATTTGGTTCAAACATTAATCTGTGTGTCTTGCAAATTTGTTTTAAAATTATTATATTTAACATTTTTTCAGAAATTCTAAGATCTACTGATCATCATCATGGCAAACAAGAAGTCAGCTGTTGACCTGAAGGCACATTTGGCATGCTTTGATCCAGTGTATCCACTCAGGAAAGGATACATTGCCCGACTGATAGGAGAAACAAGAGATAACAAAATCATTGCTCTGATACCTAAAGTCAAGGCGCTTGTTCCGACCACGTTTATAGAACAAGATAAGTGTGTAGATGAGATAAAGCTCAGCTGGGCTTTTAAGGTCTTGCAAAAAGAGCTCAAGTTGAAGAAATACAATTTGAGTACACACTGGGACTCACTTGTACATCTTTTTCAGCAGCAATTTCCTATACATCTAATACTGTTGTTTTGTTGCAGCCACAAGAGATTTCCTCTTCTACCGAAGTATCAAGTGTGTCAACTGCAACGATTGGGACACCATCCCCACCAATAACCAAGAAGTGTTTGCTGATCTGAAAGCACATTTAGCGCGCTTTGGGCCAGTGTATCCACTCAAGAAAGGGTACATTGTGCAGCTTTTTGTGGAAACACGAGATCCTTCAATTACTGCTTTGATATGGAAAATCAAGACACTTATTCCAACCACATCTGCAGAACAGGATAAGCGTGTTGATGAGATAAAGCTCTACAATGATCTGCATGCCTTGAAAAAAAATCTGAAGTTGGGACTCACTTGTACTACTTTGTCAGCAGCCCTTTCCTATATATTTTAAAGATGCCGCTAATACAGTTGTTTTGTTTCAGACACAAGAGATTGCCTCACCTACTGATGTATCAACTTTTTCAGCTGCAATGGTTGGGCCCCCATCCCCAAAGAAACTTCGTTATGATTGTCATAACTGTGTTACCAAGCAGCGCACACTCAATAATTTGAGAGAGACCATTGTCACATTGCGCAGGCTTTTGTTTGATCAAAAAAAACATCGTGCGCAAGAACTGGCACGTTTTGCTCCAAAGGTGATCAATCAGACCATTCGCAGGAAGGTAATAAGCCTAAGCTCTTCGAAAGCCAAATGCAAGAGTGCTTTGAGGAGTTACAAAATTGTAAATAATTCTTTAGAGAAGTATAAGGTGAAAAGTAATGCATTGAACGAGAAGCTGCGAGATTATGAGTTGAGACATGACAGCATCCAGAAACAGCTTGAAAAGATAGATAAGGATTTTAAATTATTACAGAATAAGTTTGCTCTTTTCCAGCGTCAGTCTAAGATGCACAAGAAACAAGTGAAAAGACAACATGAACGTCAGGTTGCTCACGCTAGAAAGAACTTGAGCTACCTAGAAGCATCCCATGAGAATCAGATGTCCATGTTACAAGAAAAGATAGATGACATCAACAACGAGTTTATACAGGTAAAGGTAGATGGTAAGACGTATGACGATGTATTCAGGAAATGCATGTATAAAAGTTTGATATGTAATGTCAGTGTTCAGCATTGTTGTGATATCCTTCACTATGGGGTATTCCTTCTGTGTGGTAAACAAATTTCAAGCAGACCTGTTCCATCCACTATAGCACAGATAGCTTATGAAATAGGTGTTCTGTCTCAAATTAAGACTGGATATATATTGCATGAGTCATCTTGCACTACTCTGTCATGGGATGCCACAAGTTTAAAAGGATCTCATATCAATGAAGTCCATGTGACTACTAATGTGAAAGACTCTTTATTTCAGACATTTGTCCTGGATATAGGTATGCTTCATGGAGGAACAACAAGTGATTACTATAAGCACGTCAGTCAAGCTTTACTTGATGTCATCCAGACATATTGTGTGTATCGTAATCTGTCAGAGATTGATGCTGTCAATGTCAAGAAAAGTGTTTTTAAAACCATTAAGAGCACAATCACCGACAGAGCACCGGTTAATCACTGTGTTGTCGAGGAAATGTCTTAATTTGTCAAATAGTAAAAGAAAAAGAAACATGCAACAACAAAATGCTGCACGACAAAAACAATTAACATATCAGACTTACCCAATAAAGACTGTAAATCCATATGTTTTGCTGTTTGTGACACTTGTTTAGAAAATACATCCATTTATGAATTAAACTGCATTTCATACGTGCCTCTTGTTATATTTGTATATTTTTTTTTCTGTTTATTAAATTGATTAGTTATTTCCAAATTTCCTGATATTTCAGCTTGTGTACTGAAAAATTGAATGATGTTCAGCTATGTGCATCAACTTTTGTTTTAACAGCAACACAAAGAAAACAAGTAATGTTTGGAGATGCCACATTTGACTAATCAACTGCAGCTTGTAAGTATGTTCCAGGGGGCCTTCTGTAAGTATATTCTTTTTATTTTTAACATTCATTTTAATTTCTAACAACTATGCATGTTTATTAATCTTGTAAACAAATTTTCGAGTAAAATTTGTGTAATAATTTGTTCTGTATACTATTTCTCCAAGCATTTTAATCAAATAACAGCAAACAATGAATATATTAATGCTCTTCTCAAAAAGACGATCAAAACGATATATTATATGTAGTGTATCATGAAGAAAACAAATATTACAACATTATTTTAGTTGAAAATTATGCAAATGAGGTCGCCATTTTGAATATTAATTAGTCCGTGCCTTTTTGAAAAGTCATGCAATTACCTTCATCGGTTGTATTTTGTTCTCCCGAATACAAAAATGTATGGTTTTACAGGTGTTCAATCACGAATAGCTGAGATAATCAATATATTGTGAACTGCACCTCCTTTTTGGAATCAACTTTGCCCAAGTCCCTAGTCTATATTTTTCTCTATAGCCCTATTGCGATTTTTTAAATAGAAAAAAAATCATAACTTTTTTTAGGAAAGACATAGAAACATGGTTGATATATCATTGGATTGCATTTTTCTTGGGCTTTCTAACAGTTGTATTTGTAATGCTGTAGAATCAATTTGAAATTTTTATCAAAGTGCCTACACTATGCAGCATGGCAATATTGGGTAGACTACTCAACAGTACTAACTGAATTGGGATAACCTTACCTCTCAATCCCTTCTTCTTAGCCAGTCTATCCTGTTGCAGCCTGTTAAACTTATGTCAGGATCACCACGCGAAGGAGGAATGGTCTTGGCAGTTACTAACTAGCAGTCAACTGCGCAGCAGCTTGATCCCCGACATATAATATAATAATACAATAACTGCAGTCCCACAAGTGACAAGGTACTGTCTTGTCTTTATGGGCCTTGGCTTTGTTTTGTGACCACTTCTTCCCTTTTCCTGGCTGTTCATTCTCTGGTGAATTCGCCATGGTTCAGGAGTCGTTTGTATGTATTTTTCAGTATTTTAATTTTATGTCCTGCCTATATTCCATTGGCTGGATGCCCGTCATTGTCTCTAAAATGCCTCTGTTGGTGTGGATTTCACGGTCTCTATGATGATCATGAGGTGTTGTGTATGATATAGCTTAGTTCCAAACTGTAAACTGTAAGTCTGACCAAAGTCAAGTGTATTTTCATTGCAGCATTTTCTAAGACGTTTCCTCTTTTCAGATCCTGTAGAATGCTTTTTATATGTCTACTCTATCCTCACCACTAGTGTGTGTAGTACTGTAGACTGTAGTCTACTTCCTTTATCTCCTGTGCAATAATGTATAGACCACCTGGTCTTCTGTTAATCTATGTTGTCGAAGTCCACTTTGTTCCTTTATTGGTTTCCCTCCAGTTGCCATGCCTTTATTGACCAGTTATTCCATTCGATTGACCATGCTACTGAGAAGGGTGACTCAGTGATTGACTGTTTTATGGTTACCTGGGTGAAGTCTTTTCTTTACCTTGTTTTAGAATAGGCACCATAATAATGAATGGTAAGGGCTTCCTTCCATTCCACAGGCACCTGTCCTTTTCTCCAACTGGCATTTATTACGAGTATCTACTTTGCTTTCTGCCCCATCTTTATTAGCATCTCGTTTTTGACACCATTCAGATGACTTCTTGAGTGTCTTCTAGCTCTGTATTAATAAATAATAAGTATGACTGAGTTTTTAAACGCCTTTTAAATAGTGATAAAGTGTAGGAGTCTACGTTTTATCATCTCTGGAAGTTAGTGTAGACTTTATATCTCTGTCTAGTTAAATGCACTGACAGTAGATTAGAATATCTGTTCTTTAGTTGCAGTGAACATTTATAAATTATTCTACATATGGTATCTGGTTATATAATATATTGCTATTATCTGTTAGAGGTGGAATGATGAAGATAATTACCCGAATGAAAACTGTCTTTCAGTTCTCTTCTTTGAGGGATATTTGTCATAGTTACACTGACTACCTACCTGAAAGATTTTTGTTGAGTGTGTACTGTAGACATGCTTTCAAGCCAAGATTGATTCCATCCTCACAAACTGCTTTTCTTGTACTACAGTCATCCCCTACTTATTCAACAGGTTAGGGACCAGAACTCTATTGTCATGCAGAGCAAATGCATAGAATAACTGGTAACATAAATAACACATGTGTGAACGGCTTCTATGTACAATTCTAGGTTCAATCCCCAGTTGGTATATGATTTTATTTTTCTGATCACAAACTTGGCCCTGTGGTCGCCTAGAATCTTTCATATTTTTTTTTACTTTTCTATGCACTATAACAAACTCAATGAAAGGATGGTGCTCAGTCAATGGGAGACAAAGTAACATGTGGTTGTGGAAAAAGAGTGGACATCTCATTGAATGTATAGGTTCTAGTTGCAGTTGAAAATAGTAGAAAAGTAGGGGATCTATTTCTCATTTCATTCATCTACTGCCAAAAGACAGCTAAGTAGTTATTTATTACTTGAGATGGTAGACATTGCTCTCATAGCAGGGAGTAGCATTGAAGATGTACCAATTCTAATTCTTTTGAGTCGTATAAGGGTTGAAAGGAATAGGGCCACTAATCTTCTAATCATGTCATAAGATGGCTAAAGAAAGTTGTGTATCAAGCTAGCAATCTCATCGTGTAAAGACATTACTATTGAAGCCACCAATGCTCAGATAAAGCCTACTAAGGAGCCAATGGCAATGTGCTTCACTAAATGTAGTCGAAAGGTGAACGAGTCAATAAAATCTCTATTTTAACTAAAAGCTGCCATCCAATACATGTGCCCAAAATAGTCTCTGGCAATAATATGTCAGCTCTTGGAATTTTTGTTGCTGAATTTTTCGTGTTGCTGAAGGGGATGAGGTGTGATATCATCTTAAAATGAATGCCCTGGATAAATGGATTAGAAAGACAAGTGACTAGTGGCACAGCTTACAACCCAGTCTAGATTGTGAAGACATCAACCAATAGAAATATAATGTAAGAAAAACATCTTGATCTGGACTTTATTTCCCCACTTCAGCAGTCCAAATAATATATTGGCTACAGGTGGAATAATGAAGACAATTACCCTGAATGAAAACTGACTATCTTTCAGTCTGTTTTCTTCTTTGAGGGATATTTCTTGTCATAGTTACTCTGACCACTTACTTGAAATTTGTCACAAAGATATTTGTTGAGTGTATAATTGCTTTAAAGTCAAGATTCCATCCTCACAAACTTATTTGTTCTATATTTGCGTCCCCAATCATTCAACAGGTTAGGTGCTAGAAGACTGGAAATGTGGAACCGTCATATTTTAACTTGTAAAGATGCATTTTAACAGAAAAATAATGGAATTAATGCACTATATATTTGTAAACTTCTATCTATATACAAGCTCAACATAAAGATGGCGCCCAGTCGGGTGAGAGATAAAAAGTATGTTCCTTTCATCCATAGCTAGTCATAAATGTACACACTAGGTACTGGAAGTGAGCATATCAGTTCTATAGTTGCCGTCAACTTTTATAAATATTTTTTGTTGTTTTGCGTTTGCCTTATTTCTCTAATCCCCAAGGCGGTGTGCGTTGCACTGTGGTTTTTATTTTGCGCCTGTCGGCCCAGTACATCCGACTTCAGCATGCATTTTATGTAAGGGTCTGCTTCTTCCTGCATTTTCTAAGGGTTTGCTTCCCCGGGGTAACGTCCGGTGCTGTGATGGGGATCGAACCCAGCACCTTCGGATTGTGAGCCGTGCCACTTAACCACTAGGCCACGCTGTCCCCTGAACTTTTAGAAATGATTGTAACCATACGTAATCTGATTTGATAATATATTGGCTACAGGTGGATTGATGAAGATAATTACCCTAAATGAAAACTGACTATCTTTCAGTCTGTTTTCTTCTTTGAGTGATATTTGTTGTCATAGTTACTATGACCACTTAACTGAAATTTGGTTCAAAGATATTGTTTTCATAATTGCAATGAGATTCAAATCATTCCTTATTAAGTGGCACGGCTCACAACCTGAAGGTGCTGGATTCGATCCCCATCACAGCACCGGTCGTTACCCCGGGGAAGTAAACCTTTAAAAATCCAGGAGGAAGCAGACCCTTACATAAAAGGCATGCTGAAGTCGGATGCACTGGGCCGACAGGTGCAAAATAAAAAACACAGTGCAGCGCACACCGCCTTGGGGAATATGGAGAAAATACGGCGAACGCAAAAAAAAAAATTCCATACCATGCATTTGTTTGAAGCTACCTCCCCAATCCTTTAGTTATCCCCTACCTACCTGCAAGACTAGTTTGTTGACAGAATTGTCTTTCCACTCAAGAATGGCTCCTTCAAGTGAACACATTATAGTATGGCTAGTCAGTCGTGACTTGCTGTGGAATGGTTACTACTATCTATAGCTTCTAGAAACCATACACTGGTCTTGATTGTTTTAAGGTGGACCTAGGGTTTTGGCAACTGGTACAAGTATAACTGTGTCAGCTTTCAAAAGATATTTCATGGGCTGTCAGTATTCCTTGACCAGTATGTTCCTCGTATTCATATGCAGTCATAAACACTTCTTGAAGTTTATCATTATTTGGTTGCAGGGAATGATTAGAAATTATTCGACTCATAAGCAAGGAATCCGATTCGATAATGTGTTGGTGACAGGTGGAATGATGAAGATAATTATCCTGAATGAAAACTGACTGTATCTTTCAGTCTGTTTTCTTCTTTGAGGGATGTTTCTTGTCATAGTTACTCTGACCACTTACTGAAATTTGTCACAAAGATAATTGCTTGTGAGTTAAGAGTTCGTCCTCACAGACTTCACTTCTTTCTCCCCCCCACAATCATTGAATAGGTTTAGGGCTAGAGCACTGTTGAAATGTGAAACCCAGTCATTTTTAACGTAAAAATGCATTTTGACTGAAGAATAATTGAATTAACGCACTATATACATGTAAACCTATCTATACACAAGCCCAACATAAATATGGCACCCAGTCTGCTGAGAGATACAAAAAATAGCATATAGTTGTGTAAGGATGTGAAAACATGTTTTAAAAAAAAGGTACAAAAAGTGGACATCTTGTATGTATCTGTTCTGGTTATAACTGAAAAAAGTAGAAATGCAAGGGATGCCTGCATTTCTCGTTTTGTTCATAGCCAAAAGAACTTACCACAGCTTAGTAGTTATTTAAGGATTGCAGAGCTGGTCATAAATTCTACCATAGCATGGAGTTGAATTAAAGGTAGGCTTTCAATTCTCCAGCATTGTAACTAGGTTGAAAAACAAATAGGACCAATGTAAACTTCTAAGCAGGTCGTAAAAGACTAAAGAAGGTTGTGTATTGAGTTTGCAACCACCACTGCATATGTTCAGAAGCAGGTAGCCTGTTCATAAGCCAGTGGTAGTTGTGGCCATATGTTTCATTAAGTGTAGCCGAAAGGTGAATGAGTCAATCAAATTTGAATTCTAACTAAATGAAGCCACCCAAGGTATGTTCCTTAACATGACCCCAGACTGTAATGTCTCAACTCTTGGCCTTCTTGCTTGGGACCTTTCCTACTAACAAAATGGGGCGAGGTACACGTCTCTGGTGACAAGAAACTAGCATACTCTCAGTAAATAAAGGCAGTGGGGAACTAGTAGTAGTGAAACGGCTAACAACTCAATCCAGTCTTTGTCTGGATTAAAACCAATAAAAATGTAATTCGAGATAACAACTTTATGATCTATACTCTGCCAAAGACTTGGCATATGCAAAATCCATCTTCAGAATGCATTTGTTTGCGATTACGTACCTATCCTTTAGATGTCCCCAACCTACCCGCAGGTCTAGTTTTGTTGACAATTCTCTCCTAGGAAACTGTCTTACTGTATTGTCTTTCCTTTCAAGAATGGCTTCTTACAAGTTTACACAATGTAGGTTGGCAAGTCAATCTTTAGTTGCTGGGAAAAGGTTGCTACTATCAGTAGCTTCTGGCAGTCATACATTGGTCTTGATCGTTATAAGGTGGACTTAGGGTTTGAGTAACTGATACAAGTATAACTGATCGCTCTTCTCTGAAGATATTTCCCCTATTGTGAAATCTGTCTCGCAGACCAAAGGTTTGAGCAACTGCTACAACTAATGACAGTGCGCCAGCTCGCCTTTGAAGGTGTTATGTGAGGTGTCCGTATTCCCTGACCAGTATTTTCCTCTTATCCATATCAAGTCTAAACGCACCAAGGATATGTGCTTCTTGAAGTTGGTATATAATTTTTTGGTTGCTGTAAATGTTTAGAAACTATTCTACTGATAAACCAGGTATCCAATTCGGTAATGTGTTGACAGGTGGAATGATGAAGATAATTACCCCGAATGAAAACTAACTGTATCTTTCAGTCGGGTTTCTTCTTTGAGGGATATTTTTTGTCATAGTTACTCTGACCACTTAACTGAAATTTGGTTCAAAGATATTTTTTTCATAATTGCAATCAGATGCAAATCATTCCTTAGCATGCATTTGTTTGAATCGGCCTCCCCAATCCTTTAGTTATCCCCTACCTACCTGCAAGACTAGTTTGTTGATAGAATTGTCTCTTCTAGGAAGCAGTGCCTAACTGTTTCCACTCAAGAAGGGCTCCTTCAAGTAAACACATTATAGTATGGCTAGTCAGTCGTGACTTGCCGTCAAATGGTTACTACTATCTGTAGCTTCTAGAAACCATACACTGGTCTTGATTGTTTTAAGGTGGACCTAGGGTTATGGCAACTGGTACAAGTATAACTGTCGGCTTTCAAAAGATCTCTCATGGGCTGTTAGTATTCCCTGACCAGTATGTTCCGCGTATCCATATGTAGTCATAAACACTTCTTGAAGTTTATCATTATATGAAGTTTATCATTATATTTGGTTGCCATGAACGTTTAGAAATTATTCTACTCATAAACCAGGTATCCAAGTCAATAATGTATTGACTACAGGTGGAATGATGAAGACAATTACCCTGAATGAAAACTGACTGTATCTTTCAGTCCGTTTTCTTCTTTGAGGGATATTTCTTGTCATAGTTACTCTGACCACTTACTTTAAATTTGTCACAAAGATATTTGTTGAATGTATAATTGCTTTCAAGTCAAGATTCCATCCTCACAAACTTATTTTTGTTCTATATTTGTGTCCCCAATCATTCAACATGTTAGGGGCTAGAAGACTGGAAATGTGGAACCCTGTCATATTTTAACTTGTAAAAATGCATTCTAACAGAAAAACAATGGAATTAATGCACTATATATTTGTAAACTATACACATGCTCAACTTAAAGATGGCGCCCAGTTGGGTGAGCGATAAACAGTAGCATATGGTTGTGTAAGGATGTGAAAACATGGTTAAAAACAAAGGTGGAAAGAGTGAACATCTTGCTGAATGTATGTGTTCTGGTTATAACTGAAAGAAATTGAACAGCAATGGACGCCTGCATTTCTCATTTTGTCCATTCATAGCCAGAAGGACTACCACAGTTTAGTAGCTATTTAATGACTACCTGAGCTGGTCCCAAATGCTACCATAGTAGGGAGTGGAATTAAAGATAGACTTTCAATTGTCAAGAGTGGTAGCTAGGTTAGAAAACAAATAGGACCACTGTAAATTTTTAAGCAGATTGTAAAAGACTAAAGAAGGTTGTGTATTGATTTAACAACCACCACTGCACATGTTCAGAAGCCAGTGGTAGTTGTGGCCATATGCTTCATTAAGTGTAGCTGAAAGGTGAATGAGTCATCAAATCTGAATTCTAACTAAATGAAGCCACCCAAGGTATGTTCCTCAACATGTCCTCAGACTTAATGTCTTAACTCTTGTCCTTCGTGCTGTGGGACATTTCCTACTAACAGAATGGGGCAAGATACAATTCTCTGGTGACAAAAATCTAGCATACTCTCAGTAAATAAATGCAGTGGGTGAGCAGTAGTAGTGCAATGGCTAAGAACCCAAACATGTCTTTGGCTAAATTAAAACAAGCAATCAAAATGTAATTTAAAAAAGCAACTTGATGATCTATACTCTGCCAAAGACTTTGCGCATGCAAAATCCATCCTCAGGATGCATTTGATTGAGACTAGATACCTATCCTTTAGCTGTCCCCAACCTATCTGCAAGACTAGTTTGTTGACAGAATTGACTTTCCTAGAAAACTGCCTTAACGTCTTTCCCCCCAAAAGGCCTTCTTACAAGTTTACACAATGTAGGTTGGCAAGTCAATCTTTAGTTGCTGGGAAAAGGTTGCTACTATCAGTAGCTTCTGGCAGTCATACATTGGTCTTGATCGTTATAAGGTGGACTTAGGGTTTGAGCAACTGGTACAAGTATAACTGATCGCTCTTCTCTGAAGATATTTCCCCTATTGTGAAATCTGTCTCGCAGACCAAAGGTTTGAGCAACTGCTACAACTAATGACAGTGCGGCAGCTCGCCTTTGAAGGTGTTATATGTGAGGTGTCCGTATTCCCTGACCAGTATTTTCCTCTTATCCATATCAAGTCTAAACGCACCAAGGATATGTGCTTCTTGAAGTTGGTATATAATTTTTTGGTTGCTGTAAATGTTTAGAAACTATTCTACTGATAAACCAGGTATCCAATTCGGTAATGTGTTGACAGGTGGAATGATGAAGATAATTACCCCGAATGAAAACTAACTGTATCTTTCAGTCTGGTTTCTTCTTTGAGGGATATTTTTTGTCATAGTTACTCTGACCACTTAACTGAAATTTGGTTCAAAGATATTTTTTTCATAATTGCAATCAGATGCAAATCATTCCTTAGCATGCATTTGTTTGAATCGGCCTCCCCAATCCTTTAGTTATCCCCTACCTACCTGCAAGACTAGTTTGTTGATAGAATTGTCTCTTCTAGGAAGCAGTGCCTAACTGTTTCCACTCAAGAAGGGCTCCTTCAAGTAAACACATTATAGTATGGCTAGTCAGTCGTGACTTGCCGTCGAATGGTTACTACTATCTGTAGCTTCTAGAAACCATACACTGGTCTTGATTGTTTTAAGGTGGACCTAGGGTTATGGCAACTGGTACAAGTATAACTGTCGGCTTTCAAAAGATCTCTCATGGGCTGTTAGTATTCCCTGACCAGTATGTTCCGCGTATCCATATGTAGTCATAAACACTTCTTGAAGTTTATCATTATATGAAGTTTATCATTATATTTGGTTGCCATGAACGTTTAGAAATTATTCTACTCATAAACCAGGTATCCAAGTCAATAATGTATTGACTACAGGTGGAATGATGAAGACAATTACCCTGAATGAAAACTGACTGTATCTTTCAGTCCGTTTTCTTCTTTGAGGGATATTTCTTGTCATAGTTACTCTGACCACTTACTTTAAATTTGTCACAAAGATATTTGTTGAATGTATAATTGCTTTCAAGTCAAGATTCCATCCTCACAAACTTATTTTTGTTCTATATTTGTGTCCCCAATCATTCAACATGTTAGGGGCTAGAAGACTGGAAATGTGGAACCCTGTCATATTTTAACTTGTAAAAATGCATTCTAACAGAAAAACAATGGAATTAATGCACTATATATTTGTAAACTATACACATGCTCAACTTAAAGATGGCGCCCAGTTGGGTGAGCGATAAACAGTAGCATATGGTTGTGTAAGGATGTGAAAACATGGTTAAAAACAAAGGTGGAAAGAGTGAACATCTTGCTGAATGTATGTGTTCTGGTTATAACTGAAAGAAATTGAACAGCAATGGACGCCTGCATTTCTCATTTTGTCCATTCATAGCCAGAAGGACTACCACAGTTTAGTAGCTATTTAATGACTACCTGAGCTGGTCCCAAATGCTACCATAGTAGGGAGTGGAATTAAAGATAGACTTTCAATTGTCAAGAGTGGTAGCTAGGTTAGAAAACAAATAGGACCACTGTAAATTTTTAAGCAGATTGTAAAAGACTAAAGAAGGTTGTGTATTGATTTAACAACCACCACTGCACATGTTCAGAAGCCAGTGGTAGTTGTGGCCATATGCTTCATTAAGTGTAGCTGAAAGGTGAATGAGTCATCAAATCTGAATTCTAACTAAATGAAGCCACCCAAGGTATGTTCCTCAACATGTCCTCAGACTTAATGTCTTAACTCTTGTCCTTCGTGCTGTGGGACATTTCCTACTAACAGAATGGGGCAAGATACAATTCTCTGGTGACAAAAATCTAGCATACTCTCAGTAAATAAATGCAGTGGGTGAGCAGTAGTAGTGCAATGGCTAAGAACCCAAACATGTCTTTGGCTAAATTAAAACAAGCAATCAAAATGTAATTTTAAAAAGCAACTTGATGATCTATACTCTGCCAAAAGACTTTGCGCATGCAAAATCCATCCTCAGGATACATTTGATTGAGACTAGATACCTATCCTTTAGCTGTCCCCAACCTATCTGCAAGACTAGTTTGTTGACAGAATTGACTTTCCTAGAAAACTGCCTTAACAAAAGGGCTTCTTACAAGTTTACACAATGTAGGTTGGCAAGTCAATCTTTAGTTGCTGGGAAAAGGTTGCTACTATCAGTAGCTTCTGGCAGTCATACATTGGTCTTGATCGTTATAAGGTGGACTTAGGGTTTGAGCAACTGGTACAAGTATAACTGATCGCTCTTCTCTGAAGATATTTCCCTTATTGAGAAATCTGTCTCGCAGATCAAAGATTTGAGCAACTGCTACAAGTAATAACTGTGTGCCAGCTCGCCTTTAGAGGTATTACGTGAGGTGTCTGTATTCCCTGACCAGTATGTTCCTCTTTTCTATATCAAGTCTAAACGCACCAAGGATATGTGCTTCTTGAAGTTAGCATATCATTTTTGGGTTGTTGTGAACATTTAGAAACTATTCTACTCGTAAACCAGTTATCCGATTCGGTAATGTATTGGCTACAGGTGGAATGAAGAAGACAATTACTCCGAATGAAAACTAACTGTATCTTTCAGTCTGTTTCTTCTTTGAGGGACATTTTTTTTCATAGTTACTCTGACCACCTACCTGAATATTTGTTTCAAAGGAATTTAATTCATAATTGCAATCAGATGCACAATCTATCTTCAATGTTCATTTGTTTGAAGCTGCCTCTCCTATCCTTTAGTTGTCCCCAACCTACCTGCAAGACTAGTTTGTTGACAGAATTGTCTCTTCTAGGAAACAGTCAAGAAGGGCTCCTTACAAGTGAACACAGCATAGTTTGGCTAGTCATTGGTGACTTGTGATGGAATAGTTACTACTATATGTAGCTTCTGGGAACCATACACTGGTCATTGATTTTTTTAACGTGGACCTAGGGTTGAAGCAATTGCTACAAGCATAACTGAGTCGGTTCTCAAAAGTTATTTCCTGGGCTGTCTGTACTCCTTGACTAGTATGTTCATAAACACTTCTTGAAGTTTATCATTATTTGGTTGCTGTGAATGTTTAGAAATGATTCTACTCATAAATCAGGAATCTGATTCGATGTATTGGTTACAGGTGGAATGATGAAGATAATTACCTTGAATAAAAACTCGCT
This sequence comes from Ariolimax columbianus, assembly GCA_036924085.1. Lineage (NCBI taxonomy): Eukaryota > Metazoa > Mollusca > Gastropoda > Stylommatophora > Arionidae > Ariolimax > Ariolimax columbianus. The sequence goes on along the minus strand of JAVGWX010000005.1, from coordinate 101,156,501 downwards.
GTATCTTTTGGTCTGTTTTCTTTCTTCTTTGGGGGATATTTTTAATCATAGTTACTCTGAGCACCTACCTGAAATTTACCTGAAATTTGGTTCAAAGATATTGTTCATAATTGCAATCAGATGCAAAATCTATCTTCAATGTTCATTTGTTTGAAGCTGCCTCCTCTATCCTTTAGTTGTCCCCAACCTACCTTCAAGACTAGTTTGTTGACAGAATTCTCTTCTAGGAAACAGTGCCTTACTGTATTGTCTTTCCACTCAAGAAGGGCTCCTTACAAGTGAGCACAACATATTTTGCTTAGTCGTGAATGGTTATTACTATCTGTAGCTTCTGGGAACCATACAATTGTTTTGTTTTACAGTGGACCTAGGGTTGGAGCAACTGGTACAACTGAGTCAGCTCTCAAAAGATATTTTATGGGCTGTCTGTATTCCTTGTTCATTATGTTCCTTGTATTCATATGTAGTCATAAATGCACCCAGTGTAGGTGCTTCTTGAAGATAGTATATCATTCTTTGGTTGCCGTGAAGATTTATAAATTATTCTACTCAGAAGCCAGGAATCCGATTCGATATGTTGATGACAGGTGGAATGATGAAGACAATTACCCTGAATGAAAACTAACTGTATCTTTCAGTCTGTTTTCTTCTTTGAGGGATATTTCTTGTCATAGTTACTCTGACCACCTGCCTGAAATTTGTTGCATGTATGCTTGCTATCAAGTCAAGATTCCGTGCTCACAAACTTTTCTTTTTTCTCCTATTCTAACTAAATGATGTCACCCAACCAAGTTATGTGCCAGAGGTTGATCTCAGAATAATATCTTGATTCTTCATCCTCTTGTTGTTGAACTTTTCCTTTTTGTTGCTGGGCTTTTTCTTAGTCAGAATATGCTGGATATATGATGGGGGGAGGTCATCAATATTCAGAGTCTTCACTTGCTTGTGACTGGATTATTAAAACATCAACCAATATAAATAGAATTTAAACAAAACTTAATGATCTGAACTTTACTGAAGATTTGGCACTTCTGCTATAACCGCAATCAGGTGCAACATCTGACGTGTGTATATTTGTCCATCCTGAGTCCTTGTTGTCTCTCCCATGAAACTGCAGTAGTGGATTGTCTTTCCTGCTCAAGAAGGGTTCCTTAGAAGGATGGTTCCGTCCGTCGGTCGAGACCTTTGCCTTGGAATGGTTATTATCTGTAGCTGGATGTAACTTTTAAGGTGAACCTAGGATTGAGTCACTGCTCTCCGTTGGTATTTTATTATTGGCTAGTCCAAATGCTCATGATCTAAGATCTTTTTACTGTTTGTATTCCTTGACCAATATGTTACTCATATCCATAGCTAGTCTTAAATGTACCCACTGTACACATTTCTTGAAGTTAGCATATCAGTTTTTTAGTTGTTCTGAAGGGGGATGGCGTGGGCTAGCGAAGATGGGAACAGCATCGTAACTGCTCCGAGATGTGATTTTGTATGACCGTAAAGACCTCAACTGGCATGGCAGACTCGTATTTGTACTTTGTGCACACATGTATGGAGTCATGTGTTCTATTCTTTTGTGCTGCTTGCTTTCTCTGGACCACTGCGATATTTTTCACTCTTATTTTCACTCTTATTTTTTTAAGTAGCCTCTGTAGCATTTCTTGCCTCCCTGATGAGCATCTGCCTTTTCTGAGCTCACCATTTAGCATCTGCTTGGAGATGTGCTTTTCGGGCATGTGACCATATCCTGTCAAATGTATCTGGGCTTTATGCAGAAGTGTAAGGATGATCAATACGTTTGCTTTTCTAAATTTGGGTACTTGTCATGTCATCTGATCCTGAGCAGCAAATGAAAAGCAGCTCAAGTGAAAACGACTTAGCTCATCAAGCCGCCGCCTTGCACAATGAAATAACTAACACCCCATCGCTGACAAGCAGTGTCTTCTATGGAACCACCTTTAACCCTGGTTATAATGTTTGAAACAGGCTGGTGTACAGAAGGGCATAACATGTGCAAGAAAATCATCATTCTTCTTCCATTTGACTACCACAGTAGGAGCATAGGGTCACACCTTCTGTTAATGTCTGTGCCAAAACATTTATTACAGTACCACTTTTTGTATGATGCGTTGCCAGCCCCATGCACATCCATCCTTAGTAACCTATAAGTGCATGCATAGTCAGGGTCCTGTTCTTTGGCCCCTCCATATATATTTTAGAGCTAATTTACTCAAACATCTAAATTTGAAATTAAATTAACTTATTTCCAGGTACTCCACAAGAAACACATGACAAGAGCATGGCTGCTACTAGTCACAGGGCCTCACTGAGGAAAAAGAGGAAGTTTGGACTTGGTCGCACATCTGCTCATGTCAAAGTAATATTACTTTTTCATGCCTTCAAATTTTTTCATGATATCAGAGTTAAAATACCTGGCAAGTATTTATACAGCATGTGGAAGGCTTGATGAGAAATGTAAACAATGCGAAAAAACTTCTGGTGTGACTTATTCACTTTCCACTACTTATACACCGGGACTTCAGCTTGGCAGCAAAACAGTCTTTGTCTTGTCTTATCCATTTGTGTCATGGGGAGCCATAGCTTTCTGTCCAGAGCAAGTAGTAGTCATCCCATAACAATTTAGAATATCCGCAAAATTTCCTATCTAGTTCTCGGTCTGCCATGGTCGTGAAAACCCGAACATCATGCGTCATATGCGTACAGTTGGTCAGGATGCATTCTCATTATGTGACCGAACCACTTGATTCTCGCTTCATCAATATATTCAGAGCAGGGTCTTGCTTCAACTATTTTTCTTACATATTCATTGCACATTCTGTCTCTTGTAGTTACGTTGATTGTTTTCCGGAGGCATCATCTTACATGCTGTGATCTTTCTATCTAGAGTTTTTGTTAAAGTCCAAGTTTGGCACTTGTAACAAATAGTTGGCATGAATAAACTGTTAATTAGCATTCATTTTGTGAACATGTTTGTTAGGGTGTTTCAATAATGGTGACAGCTGGCATGCAATCGCATTTGCTTTTTGGCACCTGATCTCTATCTAAACCTCCATCCTGTGTGAAAACATTGCCCAAGTACTTGAACTCCTGCACTTGTTTGATCTTGGTCCTGTTTACCATAATGTTCATGTTTCCAGGCAGATCTGCTTATCTGCATAGTTTCTGTTTTGGATGTGTTAATTCTCATATTTTATCTTTCATGTACTGAGTTGAGTGCTATTAGATATTGCTGCAAATTGTCACTCTCGTAAAGTAGACATTGATCATCTACAAAAAGTTCATTTAACTGCTCAGCCTATGCCCTTTCTTCCTCTGCATTTCTTTGTAGATGCTCCAATTTGGCCTCCATCGTTATTCTGTCCATATATGTGTTAAAGATTAGTGGCGACAACACACACTTTGTCTCACCCAGGTTGTTATGTCCATTGTTTCAGCCAGACCATCTGTTTTTCTTACTATACTTTGACACCCTTGGTATAGTGCTCTAATATTTTCTAATAGCTGCCCCTGTACTCCGTAGCCACTAGGATGGCCCATAGTTTACTTCTGTTCTGCTCTATCGAAAGCCTTTTCTTGATCTATGAAAGCCACGTTGAGTTTCTGATCATATTTGATGTTTGTTTCGCTTAGTCTCTGAGCCCCACTCAGCTGTGGTTCTAGGATAGGTCGAATTCTCTGATCCAGGATTTTCACGTACAATTTTCCTGTGTGGCTTAGAAGCGATATTCCCCGGTAGGTATCGCACTCTTTTTGTTGCCTTTGTTTTTCCACATTGGCACAATGATAGCTTTTTGCCAATCTTCAGGGACTCTACTTTGCTCCCAAGTGGCTGAGAATATACTAAGTAACAATTTTACTCTTAGGTATCCACAAGCATTAATTGTCTTGCAGGTTATTCTGTCTGCATCTGCAGCTTTACGGTGTGAGCTTTTTTTTAAGGACTTCCTCGATCTCCTGGATGAATATTTTGGGCTGTTTTTCCTGTGTTTAAACTCGTATGAGTGGAGTGCCTCAGTGTATCATTTGGATTTAGGAGTTCTAGGAAATACTCTCTCCATCGTGCTTTCCTTTTTTTCTGGATTGAAAATCGGCATCCCGTGTTTGTCATTTATAATTGTGGTGGGGTTAAAGCTGTCGTCTCTAACTCTCATTGCTCTGACACTTTTTAAGGGATCTCTCAAATTCTTGCGACACATGAGAGCTAATTGTTCGTCAAATTTATTCCATGCACCCGCTTTGAGTTCTTGATTACGGTTTTCGAATGCGTTCTTGCCAGTCTGTAGATTGTGTAATCTTCTTGTGACTTCGATTTTAATGACTTCTTGTATCATTTTGTCTTAGCTTGTATTGCTTCCTGTACCTGTTGATTCCACCATGCTGTTCTTTTCTTTTGGAATTGTCAAAGTTTCTTTCTACGGCATTTTGCGTTCACTGTGTTCATCAGATTTTATCCACTGCTACTCATTCGTTACATTGCCAGTTGTTACAGGCAGGGCCTCGTATATGTCTTTCATTTCACGTTGTATATCTTTGCGGATGTCTTCCGCAAGTTTTGCCATATTTGTGACATATATATGTCTTTGCAACTGCTTTTCACTCTTGAATGTAGGTATTTGAGTTAGTACAACAGGATGATGATCGGTGTCCATAATGTTGACTTGAGTTTGTAATTTCTGGTCTTTGTCTCCCTCTGACTAGTATGTAGTCTTTTTTGGGATGATATGCCAGAATCATTCCATCGATACAGTGTTTGTGTATGGCTTGTCTGGTGTTGGAAAAAAGTGTTTGTAATAATCAGCCCCTGTTCACGACATAGATTTATCAGCTCTTCCCCATTGCTATTCCATTTTGGTGTGCAATCACTAAATGCACCAAGACATGTCTCCTGTGTCAATTTTTTCCCAACTTTACCTTTGAAACATTATTTCTATCCTTGCCTTTTTTCATGAATGTGACTATTTCTACTGTCTTGTCGCCTAAACCACTAACATTAGTGTTGCCGTTCTGGTATACATCTTCATTCCTTGACACCTACACTGCCCTGTCATTTACTCTGGTTGTGTATGTGCCCCTCCTTTGTTTTGAATAAAAAAACTATTTACAGACATTACACACTGCCGGTTTGCAAGACCAGCCGCAGTGGCTCGATTTCAGATTAGTTACTCGAAAATATAGTTTGAAAAACTTCAGTGCAGTAGCCTATCGCTTACCAGACCACATCGTGCAAAATTTGTATGATACAGTGTCACATTTCTGCCATTATCTATCCAGAATTTTTACAAAGAACACGCCATCTTGGCCCAGTCATCGAAGGATGTGCCGCCATATTGGCAACCGGGAACTAATGTACAAAATAAACAAAACAGTAACCAATCAAATAAGTATATTTATATAAACATTTTGCTACCAGTGTCAATTTGGTCCTTATGCATGACACAGGAGAGGACAATTAAATGTCATTGGTTTTAACAGTGGCGATAGAATGAAAAATATTAGAAATATGGCAAAAATGACTCCCTGTGCTGAATACATTTCAAGAAAGGTGTTTCAATTGTGCTATGAAACCAGAATGCTCTGGGTATATGAGGCTTGTAAGGCATAGGTAGTAATTCATCTAGAAAAAAAACTCCAAACACCTGCTGCTTTACCTGTAGTATAATGACAGCCGAATGCTAGTGAGAGTTAACCCAAAGATTTTCTGAAAGTGAATATCTCAGTTGAAATGTGGCACAAATTATACAAAGAGGAAAAATTATAGTGTATTTATACCATTTTTCATTAACTGTTCGGTAACGCAGTAAATCAAGACGCTGAGCAGCGCATGAACTGCAGCGGTCAGCGACTCATAGCTGACTGCTAGCATCAGGGCCAGCGAACCAGAGCTGCCAAGACCCTTCTGCACCTCCACACGATGATCCTGAATAACAGGCTGCAACAGAGCAGACTGGCTAAGTAGAAGGGATCGAAGAGGGAGGGCTAGCTGGTACTCAAAAATGCCTGCTGAAATTAGATGTGTTGGACTGAAAAGTGCAAATATTGCAGTCAAGCTGTAAACCACGACACAACGCATTCAGTTCTCTGGACTGTAATCTGCTACTTGCAAAGCTTTTTTCAGGGCTTGGTAGCAGGAGATTGAGAATGAACAAAGAAGAAGAAGATTTATGTTTCTATTTTTATAAATAATCTCTCCTGTTGAATATGCTTGGTTTACAGTGATAACTTGTCATTGTGAGTACATCAATTAAATCAACCTTTTCAGCTTTCCTGGGGAGCACAGATCTTCAACAAAGAACATGCCAGATCCTCTTGAACTAAGTCATCTGCCCCAGCTCTTTTCACGTCATCCCTTTTTCTTTTGTCTCAATCTCCCATGTGTGTTTATGGTCTGCTTATACTTTTCTTGCCCTGGACATTCCATAACAGATGCTACCTCTTAATACTATTTCCTGGTTCCCTTAATGTGTGTCATACCACCTTTTCTGTTCTTGTGTGATCTTTCTTCTGTACTTCCAACAGTTTCACAATAGTGATATTATACAATTTCAATGTCTATTCTGCACAAGTGTCTTTTTGGTTATTTTGTTCTTTATGTTTCAGAGTGATATAGTAGAATAGAACATTACACGGAGTTGAAGTTTTTTGTTTGAAAATGTGATTTGTGTATCTGTCCTCAGCCAGGTCAGTTTGAAGACAAGGAATGAGCCTCACTCCAAGAAAATGCACTGACATGAAGAGAGAAGATAATGGGCTTTCTGAAGACATGGTTGATGGTAAGTGTACATCACAGTTACATGTAATTTGTGTTGTTGTGGTCTGGATCTGCTCAGTCATATTTGTTTTTATTCTAACAGCTACTTTTACAACTTAATCTTTTTCTTCGGGTGAGAATGCTGTAGTGTTTCATCTTGGGTGATAGGTGAAAGAAAGTCTTTATTTTTCTGACTTGTTTTCAACGTGTATGTTTTTTAATGGTGTTATGCATTCTCTCTATGTTCATTGACAGTCATTTCAAACATCACTTTAGAAATTGTTCAGTGATAAATGCTTCTGTTGCAGTCATAATTCAAGATATACTACCTGCACACAAATAAACATGTTTTTCTTAGAAATGTGGCAACCTGCCTGTCTGCTCATTGGGACTACTAGCTGTATGAAACTTCGTATCTGTCCTGTATATCTATAATTTATGGAGTTGAGCATAAGATACATTGTGGATTGGGCACATTCTATCCTTTACCACCCTAATGTCTGTATGGACAGACAAAAATAAAGTGTCGGCCAGCCGTCTAAAGGCTGGGTAAACAGCCAAACGATAAGAAAATTATTCAAGAGCATTGTTGTGTATTAACACCGGTTTAATCTAAATATAGGTAATGCCTTCATTGCAGATGTAAGCAACCAAAATTGCTGGTTTAGTTAGTTTGATAGAGATTTTGAAATGATCTCTTTTTCTGGACGATTGATAAATGTTGTTGCGACATATTTTTCTGAGATTTGTTTATTTAGCAGTGTTAACCCTACCACACCTGAGGCCCTGAACCTAACTGTCCCCCATACCTGGGCTCCTGGCATTAAAGAGAAAAAAGCCAACATGGTATAGAAAAATGTTAGTTACATGCAAACAAGTGATTAGAATAAGATGTAACTTGGGAGACATTGTAGAAAATAGGTTAACCTTTCATCTAGCCTCGATATTCCGTCTTTGTGTGCCAATCCACCAAGCAAAAGGCAAAGAATCTATCTCGAGTCATAACATTTCGAAATCCTGGAGTAAACACAACAAAGAGCCCTCATTTGTCCAATAATCCTGATAGCTGGGCTTTATACATGAGTATTCCATATAGGTCCTCAGTCCAAGAAAAGCCTTCATCTCATCACTCGAGCTCTCACTGTCTGTTTTACTTGAACAGAGTCTGAATCAACCAAATTATTGATCACCTGTTGGACTGTCATAAGCCTAGACTTACTTTGCTTTCCTGTTGAAGTGCTTGGTTCATCAGCGCTCGTTTCATTGTCAATTTTCCGAATTTGTTCACGTTAAACCCCACAAAATCAATTCAAACATGGGAGCAGCCATTTGCAATGACTAATCACGAGGATTGACCACGATTGGTTGGTTATTTTTAGATTCTGACGCATTTTATGACGTACTATCCAAAGTACCGAAAATTAAGTACAGCGGTTTGAGCGGCAGTTAAGGAAATTACCGATAATTGGGTACAGCGGTGTGGTAGGGTTAAATACGTTCATACTGGAAAATAGTAGATATGACGATCTTGTAAGAAACACATCGGTGTTCTGTGACGATTTTCACATTCCGAAAGCCCCGATTCCCTGTGAAATGGGCAAATCTAAATGTTGTTGCGTTTAAAAAAATGTACACATTTATCTTCTTGTATCTAAGAAACTAACACACATACAACAAAAGCAAAAACACCAAGTTCTTTATTCAGTTATGTCTCTATACACAAACAAATCATATTTATACAACAAAAAAGAAAATACAGGTTTTCAAAGTGAACAACCTAGAAAAATGTGATGTGCTGACAAATTAAGTTGCTGTGGGAACTTCCGTACTTTTATTGTTCAGCGTCGTAAAGGTTATAGTTTGGCGTCCATGTCTGATGTCCCGGCCATCAGTGCTTTTATAGCCAGGATGTCAGCTCTTGTCATTGACATGGACCGCTGCATGAAATTATTTGAGTGTTATATCTGCTGGACATATCAGATGTTGTTGCTTTCCCATAGCAAGCCTGTTCTTGGCAGCCCAAATGTCATTCTTATGTAATACGGTTCTTTTCCTCATAACTGCAAGCGCTTTATACTCAATGAGTAGTCTGTTTCATCGGGTCGAGAAGAATGTCTGCACAAGGGCAACTGAGGGTTGATGCAGTTTTAAGTGGCTTTGTCTCCAGGGATACATTGCAAAATAATGTTAATTGCATTGGTTGTGATTATGTTGTTGATTGCCCTTTCTACTTAAAATATCTTTTTTTTTCTTGTATTGAGGTGTGCTTCAGTGTCTCCAGTACCGACTTGGAGTCAGTAAAAGTCACCATGTCTAGTGGCACCAATTCCCTTGTGTTAAACTGTTTGTGCAAAATCTCAGTGGTATCATTTGAATGGTTTTTTCTGTATAAATCACACTCACGTTATTCATCCAAGTATTTTATTTATGTACTATAACCCGCAATTATTTGAGTCTTAAAATACGTCTGAGGGACTGATCAAATATTTGGTGACAGGTGGAATGATGAAGCTAATTACCCTGAATGAAACACTGACTGTATCTTTCAGTCAATTTTCTTTTTTGAGGGCCATTTCTTGTCATAGTTACACTGACCACCTACTGTTAATTTGACATAGATATGTTTTCAAGTCAGAGTTCTTAATTAACTTTTGATAATTCGCTGGTACAGCTACTATGCAATGCAAGATTGACTTCAAATTGTGCAAACTGAAATGTGCTGTTAGACAATAAACATAAGTATGAAATTCTTAATTCATTTTAGCATTTTCATGTTGTTATGAATATATGTTGCCTATGCTTGTTTCTTGGCACCCAACTATAGTAGACAATACGTCAACAGATTTAAACATGATTTATATGCTGTTATTCTATAGTTCTAAGTCGACCTGTACTTCTACAAGGGCAGAATCCCCTGTGCAGGTCCCTGCTCTGGTATGAGCTGGATGTAACCAGGAGAAGGGTTTCCTGCTTAGCGGGCTAGGCTTGAGCAGCTTATTACTTTGCTGCGTTGGGATAAGCGCTTATGGGGGTGGTTAACCGATGTGCAAGTAATCTTAGACTAAAACACTGAAGCAAAGTAGACCCAATACCTGTTAGGTGCCATCTATGCTGCTCTAAACAAACCTAACCATGGCTGGTTTTATGCCATGTGACACAGTTAGTTGCCTCTTACGACATGCTCTCTGTGAGGCAGTGGGGCTATTCTTGTCCTTGTCATACACAGACCCTGGCAGACCACTCTGGTATTATTCTATAGTACTGCAATTATTGCGTGCAAAAACAAGAGGTAGGTGAAGTTGATAGTTGAATACAGAAAAATAAGTAAAATTTCAAACACTATCACGATGTGGTTCTTTGTACAGCTGAGCACCGTGTTATGAGGTTGAGTTGCATGTGTGACCATAGACCTTTTATTGCCCAAATCCTCTGTGGTATTCCAGCAGCATAGCCTCTATGTTTATTGAGACATTAGTTCTGTATATCAACGGCTGATAAGCGTAGTGATAGAGTACTAGCTAACCATAGCAATGGTGCAGGGTTCAGCTCCAGTCGGCCCAGCTTTATATGGGTACCTGGCTGATTGCTGAGGAAGGGAACTGGCCACCACACCTCACAAAGCTGAGGGCATGACACTTCATCCCAGACGGCAGTGTCTGCTATGGGGTACCTTTACTCTTTTTTATATCGGGTTTATGAACATTTTTTGTTGTTGTGGTGGCATGTGGCTCACCATCCACTCGCTGATACGGTCTCAAGAACTAGGTTGCTGATCCATTTGTTCCAATATGAGACCCTACATTTGAGCGTGTGTGTGTGTTGTCCAATTAACAAACTGGACATTTCTCTTTGTCAAATGGACATATCCATTTTTTTTGTGAAGTAAATAACACTCAGTGTCTGCTATTGGACTGCTTATACCTTTTAAATAAGTATATCTGTTTGGTTTGTGAAATATTTTATTTGGCCCCATGCAAATATTGGTTGGTCAACATGTGGATAAACCAGATAATGTAAGTCTACTTTTAGAGGACAAATGGTACTTCTAAATAGTTCCAGAGTCTTATCCATTGCACCAATCCTGATTTATCCTAAGGAAATTTATGTACTCAAACAATAGGTACAAGATTCTGCTACACAGCTTTCAGTTGAATCATGCAGACTAGTAATAGGTATGATCAGCTGTAGGTGTCCATGGTATTCATCATAAGTAGTTGTAGTTGATACATTTTCCTGGTCAGTTCATCTGCCTCTTTATTATCTTAGGTTTATTTGAGACAAATTATTCCTCATGAATATGCTGCTTGGGTTGTCTATATTCCTAATTGTGTATGTGATCTAGTAATCTCTAATATTTGTATTGGCTACAGGTGGAATGATGAAGCTAATTACCCTGAATGAAAATACTGGCTGTATATTTCAGCCTATTTTCTTCTTTGAGGGATATTTCTTGTCATAGTTACACTGACCACCTGCTATGCATTTACCATGTTGCTAGTATTAAAAATGCTGTTGTCCCTTCAATAGCAGGATGGTAAACTGTCCAGTGTTTCTCTTTTCATTCTGTTGTCCGGGATTAATTATGACATTATCAATTATAGGAGTTAATGTATTTTGTAAAGCTCCCATCACCATTCACATCATCAAATACACTTCCTCCCTTGACATTCAACCTGTCTCTCTTGTCCTTTGTCATTGTCACAAAGTTTTCTAGGCTCTCCATACTGAGTATGTTCCTTTCGGTTTCATTTTTATTTGAGTTAGCTGTGACTGTTTAATGCTGTTTTCTTGTAATATATATTTACTGGATTTCTTAGCTATCTAAGAAACCACATTTCTGTTGCTGTCCGTGATTTCCCTTTTTGTTTTTTGATTATTCAAGCATCACATATATCAAGTAAATTATTGCCAGGGACTTGACTGTTCTCTAGGTATCTGAACTCAGTTGTGGAGTCAAGATGCTGAACAGTGCATGAACTGTAGTCATCGACCAAAAACTGACTGCTAGCGTCAGAGCCAGCGACCCAGAGCTGACAAGACCATTCTCCATCTCCACGTGATGATCCTGCAAGCTGTAAACAACTACACAATACATTCCATTCTCCGGACTACATCCAGGTACTTGCAAAATCTTTTTCAGGGCTTGGTAACGCGAATTTGAGAATGACCAAGAAGAATTTTTCAGTTGTTAGTTTTAATATTTGATCAGTGATTCCTACATTTTATCTGCGTTGAACTTCTGCATTTGTTACCATTATTTCTGTTTTGAATATCTTTAAATGACATTCTTCCTTTCTTTTTCTGATGTTGATCATATAGAATGACCAATAGGATCAGCCCTAACTTCTAATGTGAATGACAATACATTTTCTGCATTGTTGATCATTTGGTGACATTACAAGTACATTACACTTTTCTAGACATGAGCTTTTCTCTAAAATGGTCTTGCTTTAAATATCTCTTGAGTTTGTAGCTTCACCAAAATTGAGAGTCTAGATTTTTAACCAAATGTGGAAAAATTGTTTTTATGTGTTGTTTCCCCTTGCAGTCTTCAGAAACAGTTTACTCAGATTTATAGGAAAATACTACACAGGCAAGACGAGCAATATATCTCTGTTGTTCCATTGCATTAATATGCTTTTCATATCAAATTCTTAAGGCAGCTATATGCTTCATTATAAATTTAGTGAAGCTTAAAATGAACATCCTTGGAGTTTTATTCACACAGTTGACTAACTTGTCCATTGACATGAATATGATTGTCATATGGGTTCAAAGCATTGCAATCCTGGTTGGGTATAACCAAATTGCTCCATCTATTGGCTGATGGGATCTATTGATATTCTGCATGGACTGAGATTTGTTGTACAACTAACGATATCTGTTTTCTGTCCTTGCTGCTGGGTGCCTCTCAGTTGATGCGTGAGTGGTTCATTGGTAAACATGAAGGCTACTGAAATCACATTGCATGAAACAAGACTCAGGTTTCCATAAAAGCTGTTAGGGACAACCAAATGCAATGTTTTGACATTTTCTAGCATCTGGGGTGCTGGGTATAGGATGACTGCACAAGCAACACCTGAGCCCATTTAGATTGAGATGAATCAGCAACAAGCATGCAGGATTGTACAGATCTAGCTGCTTTAATTTATACTTGTACTAGCATTAGTGCATCAGATAGTTATGTAAGTATTACACTTTTAAGGCCCCTTCCATGTACCCCACCTCACCTTCACATATTCGCTGCACTCCCACCGGGTTCCTCCTGTGACATTTAACCCTATGCATTTGTTATGTGGTGCCAAGACATTTTTGAGGATTTTGACATGTTCCAATAAAATAAAATACCAGAATCACACAGAAAATGAAATTGGAGGTCCATATAGGTATACATTTTCTGTAATTATATTAGACAAGGAATCTTATGGTATGAATTTTGGGCATTGCGCATGCTGACCTAGACCTTGTTTTGTACGCAGTGAGTAAAATTGTGCAACTCATCTTCTGTTTTCAACACTTTCCTCACACTTACTGATAGGTTCCAATTACCATTGAAATGAGTTTTTCAGATACTGCAAGATATTTTATTTCAGAAAATGTATACTTATGTGGATTTCTTTTGAAAAATGTGATTTTTGTAATCCATAACTTAAAAAATATTAAACTATACCCAGAAATAAAAACAGTTAAAAATTACCTTTATCTGTGTTTTTATTAATTTTCTGAACAAAACTTGACACAAGAATAACAAATTTTAATATTAATCTCTCATATCTGAGTTCTTTGTTAGTTTTGTGAACAAGGTTTTGCTTGCAATGCTCCTGGCACCTAACCTTGCATATCGAACACCGGTGCCATGTTCATCTTGTGCGTTTGCTGTTGTTACTGCTCTTACTTCTGTCAGTGTCACTGCAAACAAAGCAGTCTTTCTCTTCTTGCCATCCAACAGTCAAACATGATGCACAATAGTATCAGCATCTGACACGTCTAACTTGAGGCTGAACTCTTAGTGCCTGAAATTTTTGAATGTTGCACCATAGAGATTCCACAATAAAAAGAATATATTTTTCTTTCTAGTCTTTTACTTGGTGGTACCACACTGCACAGTCATATTATAAATAACCCACAAGTCTATATTCTAAGAGCAGTTAGGATTTCTAACAATGAAATTAGGGTCTAAACGTGGCCTGTTCCTTTAATATACAACTTTTCCTAACCAAATTGGTCAGTGGAAACACTAGATTCGGAGGTAAGCATCACTATCTCAGCCTGATTCATCTTCACCACTACTACTAATAACTGTTGTGTCCTCCAAATCATTCCTGATATTACTTTTGTCGATCGGAAGAACTCAAATAATGGAAGTCTATATTAATTATCTAGTCCTGATGGACGCTTTCCAGCGTCAGACATGCAGGCAGCAGCAAAATTTCAAAAAAAGTCTTGCTCAGCTCAAATGCAAAACAACCATGGAATGTTACGATTAGACAACACTGCTGGAAAAAAATCAAGATTCGCAAATTTAATTAACATTTTTCTTTCGGCCAATTTTTATGGCCGTAGCACCGCAGGAAGAACTATGATGGCCAACCATTGGCCATTATGACAGATGGAGGCTCTAATACAAAATTTAAAGTCATGCCCATCCATAATCCCCCGTCAACTAACACATACACCCACTCATATTTTCCCATTCTCAAATTCTTTTTCCATCTCTTAACCTACCCATTCTCAAGTGTTTTCATGGAGAGCTGCATGGGTGATAGATAATTGCCACGCTGGTGCAATTAAAGTATAGTGTGGCCTCTATGGTAAAGAACTCTTCCTCATAGACCCTTGGTCAGGGACACCACACCTGGTAGCTGTCTTTAAGGGCAGCAACTAATTCCTTCCTTTTCGTTTGGCCTGCATGCATCCTTTGTACAGTGTCCAGCTTCATGATTTCCATTTTGGACTCCAAGGAACTTTGCCAAGTTGCCTCTCTTTTGTCTTCCCTTTGGAGTTCATCCCATGATGATTCTAGTGATGGTGTCAGACTCTTAGGACACATCTGATCAAATTCTAGTGTTACGCAGCTATTATGGTGTGCATGTCTTCATCACTGCTTTGGGCAAGCTGTTCTCACTTGAGGATTGTATTCTACTAGAAAAATATATGGAAAGATATTTCTTTTTTGTTACTCTCCAAGTATCCACATTATACAGATACACAGAAAGTATGCCGTTCTTGTATAGTCTTAGTTTGATGTTTGTGCTGTACAGTAATGACTTCCAAATGTTCTTTAAGCTAGCAAAGGCCATTCTAGCTTTGTTAATTCTACTTTTGATGTCCCTCCCAGATCACCATCTTTTTCAATGTATGTGAATGTCCTTGCTAGTTTATTATTTCTTGTTTAATGTAGTGGGGGAGTTAAATATATTTAGTGTAGTGTCATGACTTGTCTTCTTGATATATCTATCTTCAGTCTACTTGTGTCGTGGGGAGGTGTGACCTCCTTTGTTTCATATTTTTTGACAGCTGAAAATTCGTTGGTGACTTTGCCAGGTCAATCCCAGTATCTGTTACTAAACGTTAAGTGGTAGCCCCTGAAATATACTTTTTAGGGACAGGAGGTGGTGGAAATTTAAATTATAGCAAGGTAGACCTGCAGCCTGTCAGGTACCATCTGTGATGCTCCGTTAACTACATAACCAAGACCTAATGTTATAGCCACACAGTCTCTTTTTGCAACATATTCTCTGTGCGGCGAGAATCCCTGAAATAATTTCAGTAGATTTTTAACTTGAATTTTGCAAGAGAAGCTGCCGTTAGGCATTACCGGGTAATGCTCAATCCAACCTGTTGGCTATATGTGTTCTATCTGAATGTGTTAGTGTGTGTGTACAATGTCATAGGCATATTCCAGATCTTCCAGTGAAGAAAATATCAATATTGTTTGTCTTAGGCGTTCTCTGTGACATGTCGCATTGCCAAGAAAGATAATGGGCATCCGTGTTGTACTCCTTTATTTTTTCACGTCAAAAGTTTGGTTGCTCTGTCCAACACTGCATGTAAAATTTGTATATAGACTTTGAATGATTGATATAATGAGGCTAGGCGCGCTGAAGTTCTTTTTAAAAATAAAAAAAAAATTATGTACAGTTGTCTTTACTTTTATTCTTTTGAGGGAGATGATTTTGTCTGTACATCCTCTCTAGTTATTGCAGTCTGTAAGGTCACCTTTGGCCATTTTACAGTCATTCCTTTGATGTATTTCAATGGTTGTCTCTTGTCTGGCAGATTTGTGAGAAAATCTGCGCTGCTAATCCACGGTCTGTTAAAGTTCTGCAGCCAAACTGTCAGCCCTTTGATAGCTGTGATAATTTCTTTCCTACGCATAATTTCTGTGTTTGCATCTATGTCTGTTGGACCTCGGGATTGTTAACTGTTTGAGGTGGGTTTTTAGTGACCGTCTTAAATGTTTTGATCATCATGCTTCTTGCCCATGCTCTGTTGTGATGTTCCCATGTTTATCTTTTGCTAGTCTAATACACTGTTTACACATCTCATATATTCCCAAGCATGATTTGTTGCTTTCTCTGAATATTTTTGAAGTTTTCTTCTGCATTATCAGTGCTTTGATATTTTGCAATTTTATAACAAAGCATAGAGGACTGACAGTTGAGAATAGCACCACTGACATGCTGAAATCATGTTGTAGGATGCAACTTACAGTGTGGTCTTCTTTCCTGTCTAGGGCAGACGATAATAGGATCAGTGTCACACTTGTAGAATGTTCTAGCAGACATTTTTTGCACAAGTCATCCACACAGATGAAAAAAAATACTATGTGTGCAGTACCATTCCGGAAGCCAGACAGCAAAAAGCTTTCCTTTTGTTCTGCAAAAACCATCTTGTCTGTTTTTATGTGGTGTATTTCCAGGTTTTGCCTTTTGGACTCAAGTTTGACTAGTAGTAAATTTGTGTGGTTTTCTTTTTGTATCTTTCTGGGGAAGGTGCAGGTCTGGGCTGTCTAGGCTTTTTCCTGTTGGCCCACTCATCAGTATAGAACCTGATCGGGATCAAGATGCTGCAGCGACCCATAGCTGATCGCTAGCGCCAGGGCCAGCGAACCATAGCTGCCAAGACCCTTCTACACCTCCACGTGGTGATCCTGGATAACAGGCTGCAGCAGGGCAGACTGGCTAAGGAGAAGGGATTGAAGAGGGAATGCTAACGTGGTACTTAAAAAGATGCTTGCTGAAGTCGGATGTGGTTGGACCGAAAGGTGCAAATATCGCAGCCAAGCTGTAAACTATGACACAACGCATTCCATTCTCTGGACTATGTTCTGCTACTTAAGCCCTTTCAGGGTTTGTTAGTGGGAGATTGAGAACGAACGAAGAAGAACCTGATCTCTGCTTTAGGCGGTTCTGCTAATCACCAAGCTGTCACTGTCAGGTATTGCTGCAGAGAGCTTTCCCATCATCTCCTCTAGGTGTGTCGACATTGACAGTACCTTTCTGGATTTGAAAGAAAGCTCTAGAAATTGTTCATGGTATATATATATAAATATAAATATATTAATACGAGGCATGTTCAAATGAAACCATACCCAGTGGCTTTATTAGAAACATGAAAGTAACATCTAGTGTGACAGAATTAAATCTAGCAATTGTTATGGAGCAAACATGCCACAGGGTTAGTTAGAAAAAGCACCATAGACATTCAGACATGCATCCCGCTGCTTGGGTAGACAGCGGATGCCGTCCAAAAATAATGACTTAAGTTGCTCTTTGAACCCCTTGGTCATCGAGGCCATGACGTCTGCATCGGAATCAAATCTTTGTCCCTCAGAATTTTTATGGATCCAAACAAATGGTCACAAGGAGCCATATCGGGGCTACAGGATGGGTGTTGCAGTACTTGCCACCTTTTCAGGGCTAACGCTTCCTGAACAATGTTCGCGACATGTAGACAGACGAACATTGTCCTGCAACAGAATCACACCACATGAAAGCATGTCGAGTTTATTCTTGATTGCTGTATGCAGCTTGTCTAGTATGGCATTGATATTCACACCAGGCTCTTTAAAGTCTATCGACAAAAGCTCAATATAGTAAAATAAAAATGCTGTCAGCATAACCGTACCAGCAGAAATGTGTGACTTGAATTTTTTGGTTTTGGTGATCTGGGATGTTTCCATTGCATGCTAGCAGTTTTTCTGCTCGACTCAAGTGATAGCACCGCGATTGATCATCTGTCACTATGCGCAAAAGAAACGAATCATCATCCTTGTATTGCAGCAAGTGGTTCAAACTCCATCCCATGCGTTCTTCCTTAAGGTGGTTGGTCAACAACCGCAGGACCCATTGTGAACAGACCTTCCAGTACTTCAGTTTCTTGCTACCACCATTTGAACTGTCCCTGGTGACCGAATTCTTCTGCTGGTGATCATAAGCTCCAGGGATGGTCCTCCTGAATTGCTGCACCAATTTTTGCGATGGCATCTTCTGACGCAACAATATGCGTCTGACCTGGTCTCAGAAGATCTTTCGTAAACTCATGTCCTTCTTTAAATATCGGTGTCCAGTTCTTCACCGTTGTCTTTGACATACTTTTGTCACCATGCACTGCTTTCATTCTGGTTGACACCCTTCAGCCAGCTGTTAGAAACCGAATCGCTGCTCACTGATCAACTCTGGACGGATTCCGTATCACACCCGCCATGTTTTCAGCGGTCTGCTGAGGAAACGATAATGAGGTTTTGCAAACTTGACGGTCGGTATGTGCTGCTTACACTAGAAATGTCATCATGCTCATTGTACTAATGTTCACTTGTTGCAGTTCGGTCCGATTTCATTTGAACACTGCCTTGTACAAGAGTGAATAACTAGTAAATAAGTAGAAAGATGTTTGTGTGATTTACATTCAACATTCTGTTTTGTGTGTCGTTTTGGTTATATCAGTGTCTTCTTCGTGTTATGTTTTTCTCTTTTCAAACATAGGACATCTGTGCTGACCTGCATTAGGAAACCTGCACCAAAACACTTGCAATTCCTGTTTCTGTAGCAATTTATTTTTCATAATAATATTAAGCCAAAGTATAACTGTCTAATGTTGCAGGATGCTTGACAGGTGGTGTGGGTTCTTCTTCTTCTTCTGCGTACGCAGTCAGACAGTAACCATGGTGTGGGTTCAATTCTTTGCACTTGTCTGTCCTTTTAAGAGTTGCAATGTCCATTTTACAGTTGCACTGAGCTTATCTGATTAGAAACAGTACAGTAAACATCTCTACATCAAAGGTCGGCTGCAATAGTTCTCCAAATACCTATCTTTTGACTTGATGGTACAATCATCCAGGCTTTTCCATGTCTACCATTTTGATGCTATTCTTCTGCTTATATCTGTTTTCCTGTGGAACGTTTGCCCTACACTTTTCCCTCTCTTGTGGTTTTGACACTACCAATATATCCTAACTGTTGGGCTCAGATTTTGTTCATTAATTTTCTTTGTACTCTCAATTTCTCCAAGAATGTTTTATCTTACTGTCCTAACCTGTTCTGTATGCCCACGTTAAAAAATGTGCAATTATCACCTCCGTTTATCATCTACATCTCTATCCATAATGTAAAGATGTGCTGCATTCTTCTATATATATCCACATTTCTAAGAGATCAATAATCTTCCTAAATTATTGTTCATTGTCCATGTGTGAATGATCAAATAGTAAAGATGAGCATATGTAATATCTGATCACTCATTTTTAATTTTGAGTTACTTGTTTGAATGTCAGTATATGAAAACAGATTTGGTCATAACTATTCTCTTATTGGTTTCTATTTTGCATCTTCCATCTTGACATTTGGTATAGGGCTTCAATGGTTTTTATGTCCCTAAGCGTACTTGAGGTGAACTGGGATCCTTCAGGCTCCTGTCTAAGCTCACCATTATGTGGATTGCTGTGTCGTTCCCAACCGCATTGACCAGACTTATGTGACAGTGTTTCCATGAGCACAAACGAGGCGGGGATCTTGATCAGTTTTTACCTGACCTTAATCACTGTTTGTTGCCATCCCATCTTATGATGTAGACCTTAGACACAACTGCCAACATCAACCCATGTCTTAGAATATAAAACCACCATCAATGTCTTAGAATGTAGACCATAAATGCTCCATCTACCAACAATATATACATTGTCATAGCATATGGACCATAAAAGCGCCATCTGCCAATAAGAACTTATATCTTAGAATGTAGACTTAATTGCACCATCTACCAGCAATATCATAGCATATAGACCATAAAAGCGTCATCTGCCAATATGAACATATATCTTAGAATATAAACATAGGTGCTCCATCTACCATCATCTCCTGTCTTACAGTATGTGTCATAGTCACCAACTACCATCATCACTTGTCCACTTTCCCAATTTGACTCCCCAAGGAAATCGGGACATTCCTGCCAGATGGGCGGAGTGTGGCCCGGAATCGTCGTCACGTGACCAAGTTGATGCACAAATCTCGCGCGCATTTTAAATGTCACTAGACTGACATGGGGCTATCAAGCCAGATAGGCGTGGTCGACCATAATTTACTCACTCAATCTGGTAAAGTAGTTGACACATGTGCACGTCTGGTGGAGGAGTTGACACATGTGCACGTCTGGTGGAGGAGTTGACACGTGTGCACGTCTGGTGGAGGAGTTGGCACGTCTGGTGGAGGAGTTGATACATGTGCCACGTTTATTGC
This sequence comes from Ariolimax columbianus, assembly GCA_036924085.1. Classification (NCBI taxonomy): domain Eukaryota; kingdom Metazoa; phylum Mollusca; class Gastropoda; order Stylommatophora; family Arionidae; genus Ariolimax; species Ariolimax columbianus. Next base: position 101,136,002 of record JAVGWX010000005.1, on the reverse strand, counting down.
CAAAATAGATGAACTTTACCCGTCACTTTATTTGTGAACGTTGATTTAATTCAGTTGTTTTGTAAGAAATAGTTTTTACACAGTAATGTTCCCATCCCCATCCAAACGTCATCTTTTTTAATCGCCTCTTACGACATTCAAAGAAACATACTGATTGGACATGTCGGGTAAAATATTCTGGCCATGACCCTATCTCAACTTCCTCGCAGTTCTCAATGGAAATGGGCTGTTTTCATGGCAGCCTGGCTAACGAGGTGGGGGATCGGCTTGAGCCCCGCAGTAAGTGGCGACACACAGATGTAGTCAAGCATATCACAACAGACTGGAGGAACGCGGTCCACCTTCAGGATGCGAGGAAAGCTGCAACACGTTATTTGCCCTCTTTTCAGGGCGCATGAAAAAGTAAACTTACTCATTGTGGGCAATCAACACGAATCTTGGTCCGTCCATGAGTATCTTGGTGCCATGACGTCAGAGAAAATCCTGTTTAGTTCATCATTTGGAGGAGAGTAAGTAAAAGAATTAATCAAAAGTACTGATTTAAGAGCAGTACTCTGTCAACTATGCCAGCAGTTTGCACCAAAAAGAGTAGTGGTACAGTGGGTTTCATCCCACGGCAACATCCAATGCAACGAGGAGGCAGGCAGACACTGGCAAAAGAAGGTGCAAGACTACCACAACCAGATACTAGTATGACATACGAAGAGTCAAAACGGCTTATTAGAGCTAGATACATGACCAAATGGGAAACAGAACATACTGGCTACACAAAAAACGATGCTTATTACCAGTTGAACAGAAGAGAGCAGTTGTTGGTCTTCAGACTTCGCACTGGCCACAATAGACTGAGGTACCACCTATTCAACAAATTGAAGATAGGTGGCACTGACGAATGCTCGAGTGGTACAGGGAAAATGACCGCTGAGCATTTGCTGCAAAACTATCCGACATACGATGACCAGAGAGAGCAGATGTGGCCATCACCAGTGGCAACACTAGACAAGCTCTATGGCAGTATCGACAGCCTCAGGATGACCGCTGCTTTTTTCGAAAAAATAAAGGTCGACGTCTGACAGCGTAAGAAGATCTAAAGTACTAGGAACATGACAAACGGACAAGGTATGTGTACTTAGTGTTGTTGACCCCACGTACAGCTAAAGACACTGATCGTGCAATTTATGATCGCCTATGCCGGTTAACAAGGCGTTTGAGGATATTTGTTTCTAAAGCATACCTGTTGTGTAGCAGTTTACCATAGATAAAGACTTAACACTTCTGTCATCGGTCTTCTACCCTGTGATGTAGTTACCATATGTAACCACATATAATGATATCATCCTGTCTTCTAACCTGGGGGGTGTTGTAGTTTACCACAGATAACGACAAACGATTATATGTTTCTCTAGACCTGGTTCCAGTATAGTCCTCGTCTCTCGAGACTTTCTTATGCTGTCGCCGCAGTGGACTTTTCATCATCCTGGAGGTATGGATCTTAAATTCTTGACTTCCCAAGGTATCTCGTCTTTTTTTAATTCTTCAGACATGACCAAAACACCAATTTGACATTACACCTTACGTATCTAAATGGGCTGGGTTTCAAGTTGTTGATATTGTCTCTACCTTCTTTGATTTCCTTTCGTCTCATCTATTTCCCACATACGCGCCATAGTCAGTCGCATTATTCTCTCATCACCATTCAGTGTATCCTTCAGCTGAGCTGGAGATGGCCATGTTGTCACCCTGCTTCTCTCGCCAAGTCGCATCGCGAAAGAATGTCCGTTTCTCCGATAGTAAATGTAATACCAGGCTTTTCCCCTGCTTGTTGCTTGGGTCACCCTTCTTAATTACGGTACCGTACCCCATTTTAAAGCTATATGTTATGGCCAGTCATTGTTCTCGACTCGCATTCATCCGTCAAGGCAGGCGCACAAAGAAATGCAGTATACACTCATCTTTGTGCTGTGGTTTCTCATTAAAAACAGCCATTTTGGAAATAGTAAAGCCAGTTCATCAAATCTTAGAAATCATCTACTTTGTTGTGTAAACGTCGGGTTGTATTTAGAGTGCCTAGCTACTCAGTGTTCGTAGCCTGAGCAGGTGTTCGTGGTTCCTCACATAACGGGAAGACGGCACACACGCCACTCCCTCTTCATCTTGTCCACGTGCAACTCTAGAGCGGACACTAATTGTTAACGCGTAATACGGAGCTTGAATGAGGCGCGCGACCAGTCACGTGGCTGTCTGTCCCAGGTCTGTCCTCCATATCCCTCCCTGGAACAGGTTTGCGGAGTTTGCGCTGTTCTGTTCTTTGTTTTGTTTTAGAATTTTAGACAAAATCCGTTCTTTACGCCAGGGTTTCTAACAACATTGGGTGATCGACCTCAACTTACCTCTAGAATGCTACCAATGACTCGCGTTACTCCCTAGAATAGTACCACTGACTGATCTTGCCTCTAGAATACTACCAATGACTCGCGTTACCCCAAGTATAGTACCAGTGACTCATCTTGCCTCTAGAATACTACCGATGACTCACGTTACCCCAAGTATAGTACCACTGACTCATCTTGCCTCTAGAATACTACCAATTACTCACGTTACTCATAGAGTAGTGCCACTGACCCAACTTATCCCTAGAATATTATCACTAACTCAGCTTACCCCTAGAATACTACCACTGACTCGACATACATCTAGAATACTACCACTAACTCGACATATATCTAGAATACTACCACTGACTCGGCATGCATCTAGAATACTACCACTGACTCAGCATGCATCTAGAATACTACCACTGACTCAACATACATCTAGAATACTACCACTGAGTCGACATACATCTAGAATACTACTACATACTCATCTTGCTTATATAATACTACCAATGACTCACGTTACTCCTATAATAGTGCCACTGACTTAGCTCACCCCAGATTAGTTTTACTGACTCAGTTTACCTCTAGAACAGTACCACTAACCCAGATTATCCCACGAATAAGTTGATAAACTGTTGTGGTTGAAGTATTAATTAGAGATTATTTGTATAGTGTTCTTATCACAGAAGTTGACATGCTATGACAGGATTGAAGTAAGTTGACATGCTATGACAGGGTTGAAGTAAGTTGACATGCTATGACAGGGTTGAAGTAAATTGACATGCTATGACAGGGTTGAAGTAAGTTGACATGCTATGACAGGGTTGAAGTAAGTTGACATGCTATGACAGGGTTGAAGTAAGTTGACATGCTATGACAGGGTTGAAGTAAGTTGACATGCTATGACAGGGTTGAGGTAAGTTGACATGCTATGACAGGGTTGAAGTAAGTTGACAGGGATGAAGTAAGTTGACATGTGCTCTGTCAGGACAAGTATCAACATGAAATAATGTTGTGGTCAGTGTGTTACATTGATAGATGAGCTGATTGATAGCTGAACCAGTGCATTCCTACCTGCTAACCAAGACTTCAAAACATAGATAGCGTTGTTTCTTTTTGTCTTAATTGAAATGAAAACCAATCGCACTCACCACATCACAACTGCGCGGGAAAACATGCCTTTTATTTATCAGCACTGTAAATTTCTCCTTTCTCCTCCTCCTCCCCCCCCCCCCCCTTTCTCAGTTTTCTTCAAGCAACGGGAATAACCGCAGTTTGAGTATCTGTATTTTAAATATAAACGTTATAGAATGTATGAATGTCAGCGACGCCCATTTTAAATATAAACGTTATAGAATGTATGAATGTCAGCGACGCCCATTTTAAATATAAACGTTATAGAATGTATGAATGTCAGCGACGCCCATTTTAAATATAAACGTTATAGAATGTATGAATGTCAGCGACGCCCATTTTAAATATAAACGTTATAGAATGTATGAATGTCAGCGACGCCCATTTTAAATATAAACGTTATAGAATGTATGAATGTCAGCGACGCCCATTTTAAATATAAACGTTATAGAATGTATGAATGTCAGCGACACCCATTTTAAATATAAACGTTATAGAATGTATGAATGTCAGCGACGCCCATTTTAAATATAAACGTTATAGAATGTATGAATGTCAGCGACACCCATTTTAAATATAAACGTTATAGAATGTATGAATGTCAGCGACGCCCATTTTAAATATAAACGTTATAGAATGTATGAATGTCAGCGACGCCCATTTTAAATATAAACGTTATAGAATGTATGAATGTCAGCGACACCCATTTTAAATATAAACGTTATAAAATGTATGAATGTCAGCGACGCCCATTTTAAATATAAACGTTATAGAATGTATGAATGTCAGCGACGCCCATTTTAAATATAAACGTTATAGAATGTATTAATGTCAGCGACGCCCATTTTAAATATAAACGTTATAGAATGTATTAATGTCAGCTATACCCATTTGACACTGGGATATTTTGACTGTTGTGAATCTTGATTTCTCTGGATCTTCCATGTTATTTAGTGTCAAGAATGTTCTACTTGCCATTTCAATTCTGGTCCTTACATCTGCACCTTCTGATGTCAATTGTTCTACCTAAATAGGTTAAGGTATCCGCTTCGTCCAACGGCTCCCTCCAGGCTGATTGATATCTGCGTAGCCCATGTTCTCTAATTTGTGACTAGTGTCAACTGAATACCAGTTCTGTTTGCCTCTATTGATGTCTTCATGATCGAGTCAATAGTCAAGAAGAAGAGCGAGAGGAGGCATTACTGTCTCACATTCGCTCTACTAACTGTAATAGCTTGCTTCAAAATAGCCTAGCTATCTCATCTTCACCGATCTAGCTCACGCACGTTTTTCACGAAGGGATCAAAGAAAATTTTAATGTAAAATGGAATTTTGAAATCGCTGCTTTCCTCTGCTAGGTTTGTTGACTATTCTGGTAATAAATATTATATTCTTGTCGGAAGCAGATGTCTGTTGTGTGTTTCAAAGTACCTACCATTTGCGCACTAATTATTATTTGTAACTATGGCTTATGAACCCATACATTTAAAAAAATAACTTGCTGTTCCTGATATAGCGTTCAAACACAAATGTAGTCTGGAGGAAGTATTGATACATTTTATTTGACTTCATATCAAATAATGTTAATGTTCGTCCATCACAAGTGATGTAGTCTTTGTTCAGCCGCGTGGACAGTCTTTTCTCTTGCTGTGTCCGCTGAAATGGTTCAATTAGATTAAAGTGAGCAAGAAACTGCACGTTTTGTGAACCTCACTCGCTGGTCCTGAGCTACCCTTGGTCAGTGGCAAGATATTGAACGAGACGACTGGAAATATCACAGGACGCAGATTTTTCCTCAGGCTTTACTCCCGAAGCCTTTCCCGTAAACACGTATTCCCTCAAGGCAGCGGAGGCGGGATGATATCTAACGTATCGTGCCTTTTCCATAACCATAAGTCGTAGATACATCACTCGGCGTGTGAGTGAGTTGGACATCACTCCCCGGCTGTGTTCAGTTCATACGTCTGCAGCTAGGGCGAAGGGTGCCAATCTCGTGAAGTTCAGCCGTGTGAACTAGACCGTGAAAAACGTCACAGGTTTAAGCGAAGTGCTATTCATATAGAGGACGATGTCCAGGCCATGATAATCGGACGGAAGAAATCACACCCAAACAAACGAACGAATTAACAACCAGTCCGAATGAATGGACAAAAAAACACGTTTTGGTGAACACAAATGTAAGTCGTCGACTAGTGCGAATTCCAGGCAAATCCGTGGTTTGGCGGCATCCATAATGAGCTAAAACAAGGTTCATAACTTAATTTATCCTCACATGAGAGTGCTAAAAGAGTAAGATACACGACGTTCGCGAGACTTGATACTATCATTGAAAATGTGAGAGGAAACCGTTCTCAAGTTGAAACAAGCATTTGTCAAACAGCGAAATGTCTCCTTGAAAATGAACAAGAGACATTTTATAATAGTGTGAGGTGTGGCGACCCCATCCATTTGCATCACGATGAGTGAATACAGGCTTTACTTTGATGAGACCTGTGGGCAACTTGTCCTAATGACGGTCGGGTGTATTTGAGTGTGAGGCTCAGAATGTAGTTCAATGACTCGTCTTAACCATTTGCTGAAAGCTTTGGGCACTTTTTCTGCATCTTGCCCTCTTTGCTAGAAACATATACAAAATCACTGGTGGGCGCTTCTGTAGCAATTCGTTTTACATAAGGCTGCTAGACAGAAACTCAACCTTTTTTAGTTACACGTCACATGCTTGAAATTCAATAGTGGTACTATTTTTTCTTACTAAAGTGCAACTCGAGTACAGCACAACTTAACATGCCAAACAGATAGAATAGGAACGTAGATGTTAATATATAATGGGACATTAAAACATAAAGGGACATTAAAACATAAAGGGACATTAAAAATATGTGACATGAAAACATAAAGGGATAGAAAAAGATCAAAAGTATGGTATATCAACAAATTTAATTAATTTTTTTTTAAAAAGGTCGAAACAAGGGCGGACACACAGAAAACCAGGTTTATGTGTGATGTTAGCAGATTTGGTGAGAGAATGTTTAAGTTGAAGAGAAATAAAAATGAATTTATAATTGCCGATATCTAACGGTTAACACCGAACGGGGAAATAAATGTGGATTCACCGATGTTCAACCGCTTTATTCTCTATGTAAAATGAAGAGCCAGCATGGCAGGCACAACTGAAAATTAACTCCCCTGGCTGTGTGTTTTAATGGGATAAGCTTCCGAGGCGACCACGTGCCGAGCACGTGTCCACTGTGAGCGCGCAGACCAATACAAATGGGCTAGAAAACGTGGCGTCTCCGCTCCAATTCTCCTGACGTCAACCCCGATTGAACACACAAAATATTATTTAACATAAAGGGTACGTATCAATTAATCATCTTGGCCGATATGAAGAACAATCTTCCCATACAAGAAGAGCGCAGACTAAAAATGGAAGCGTTTTTGTTGCATGTTTTTTCACGTTGCTACAAGCACGTGGATAGCACACTCCGAGCACCCGTCGACGCATCTGCTAGCCACACAGAAAGTTCGCGGCCAGGGCCCTGGCCCCGTTAAAAAAAACCTGATGCCCACGAAAGAACAACTTAGAGTTCGGAATTTGAAAGTTAAATTTGTAAGTTTCCTATGGGTAGGTGAAGTGAACTGATAAACTCAATCGCGCCTGGGACAGCCAGAGTCAACAAAAGTCACCGAGGCACTCACTCCAGGCCGGTACATCCAGAGTCAAACAAACGTCACTGATGAACGGACTCCATACTGGTACACTCAAAACAAAAGAATTGATGATATACAATCTTTAATTAAACAGGTGTTCTCAAATCATGCCAGCCTCAGAGCTGCATGAAGTCACACGTGATAGACCAAAAACCACTTGAGAACAAATTGATGTATCTAGGGCCACAAGAAGATTGTGTAATAGAACATGGATCACATAACGTCAAGTTAATGTTTGTGCCCCGGTCGTCTCTCACTAAAAACCTGCATACGTATTTCATAAATAGCTTTTAGTCGAAATGTCTTTTTATATGTTCATATTTATATCTAATTACATTATCTGCCAGTCTTTCTTATGTCTGTCTTGTTGACGTTTCCATCCACTTGTGCGCAGTTAAATGCCGCGAGGAGGGTGTAGTCACCTTTCATGTGCCAAGTGTGTTATGTGAGTTGTAAGTCTGTGTTGTAGTGTTTCCGTTGTTATCACCCGGTTCTGTCCATGTCAGTATTGAAATTGTCAGATTTGGACTTCTGGTATACAGGCAGGTCTATGTATGTCTGCTGCCAGACCTGGTAGGTTCGTATTGACTAAGAATTGCATTAATTTTCTGAATTGTTACCTGGACATCGACTAACTAACTACTCTTGTTTAGCTGCGAATGGTTCCTGTAAGTGTACACTGAGTGAGTTTATCGTCCGTCTGTGTTAGGTCTAAGCGCCATATCTCATCTCCATTGACGTCAGTGTACAAAAACACGGATTCTTCACTTCATCTTCGTTCACTAACAAATAAAACACGTCCGTGATAAACTTGGCGATCTGTCTGAAATTTCTTCTCATCGCTATACAGTTTATTCCTAAAATATCTTGTCCTTCATAGACGTGATCTGTGGGTTTCTCTCATCGTCATACAGTTTATAACACAAATAACCGCATATATCTCATACACAGCTATCTCAGGTTTCTCCTGTCAGTCACTGTACAGTTTATAACACAAATGACCGCATATATCTCATACACTTAGCTATCTCAGGTTTCTCCTGTCAGTCACTGTACAGTTTATAACACAAATAACCGCATATATCTCATACACTTATCTATCTCAGGTTTCTCCTGTCAGTCACTGTACAGTTTATAACACAAATGACCGCATATATCTCATACACTTAGCTATCTCAGGTTTCTCCTGTCAGTCACTGTACAGTTTATAACACAAATGACCGCATATATCTCATACACTTAGCTATCTCAGGTTTCTCCTGTCAGTCACTGTACAGTTTATAACACAAATGACCGCATATATCTCATACACTTAGCTATCTCAGGTTTCTCCTGTCAGTCACTGTACAGTTTATAACACAAATAACCGCATATATCTCATACACTTAGCTATCTCAGGTTTCTCCTGGCAGTCACTGTACAGTTTATAACACAAATTACCGCATATATCTCATACACTTAGCTATCTCAGGTTTCTCCTGTCAGTCACTGTACAGTTTATAACACAAATGACCACAATCTCACGGATATACTACTGTATACCATGGTGAAAGGGGGCGCGCGTGACCAATCTTAATAAACTTCTTAATATATAAATGAGACACATCAACAGTCAATATCACAGCATCGTCGTATAAGAAAAAGACAGCGCTCAAGAGGGGATGTCGTAACATTGTGGACGTGTACTAGCTTTTTATGTAAAAATATGACAGAGAATTTCAATGTTGTGTGTATGAATACATAGCTGAATTGTGTGTTTTAAAACCAACATTTTTCCCACCCTGTGCTTGTTATGTATTGAGAACATCTAAAAAAGTGTGTTTATCTAGTGGGTTGTGATGTTTACTGAGACCTTTAGTACTAGATTTGTCATAAGCCCAAAAACAATGGTAGGTTTTGCTACATAAAGAGGCCACCCCAGAGCTTTCATATTCTAATTTAAACAGACTGGGTGTTCGCTTCTCATATAACTGTTTTTCTCGACATTTCTGATAGTCAAACGTTCTTTTACCCTCACCTAGTAAAATAATCTGCTGGAAACCATTGACCGTACACTCTTTGGAATTCCTGTCGGAGTTGCCGGGACGAAATATAATATCTCTCTCTCTCTCTCTCTCTCTCTGTTTGTGTGTTTTGTTTTCTTTGTAGACTAATTTCTTATAGCTATATTCTATTTTTACAGATAAGCAATGACCAACGCGAGAGAGAGAAGGGGATATACATGGTTGGCTTGTGGGCGTATTTTCACTCGAACACATAATCTCACCCACCATTTGGCAGTTGCTCATGAGAAGGAAAAGCCCACTTGTTTTGTGTGGACATGTGTTTGCCACGATGGTTACAGTTAAACACGATACCGAAAACGCACAGCTCGACTACATCAACGGACGCCTCAACGTTACCATTAACTACCCCAACATGTTCACAGTCCGGGAAACACTTCCAACGACATGACACTCTGGTATGGCACATTCGAACATGACACTTCCTAATTCAAGTTATGTGTAACATCTGTGGCAAATCTTTTACGCTAACCAGCAGCTTGCGTCGCCATATACTGCAACAACACCCTTATGTGCCGAATCAGAGTTCGCCAGCAGGAACTCACTCGACAGCTTCAACAACAACATCAGCATCCTCGTTAGGTGCCGTCTACGTACACCCATCTTCAGCAACTTCATCCAAGCGACCACTTGTTGTCTCTGGCTAATCAGAGTGCACAAGCGGGGGCTCCTTCGATATCATCTGCGACAAAAACAATGAGAGCTCCTCATCCAACAAAGTCTACTCACAACCTTCGTCATCAACTTCATTCAAGCGACCACTGCCCAGCGTGAAGGACCTAATAGGTGACCTCGAGTGGCAGCTGAATGTGACAGTTTACACGATTTACTACCTGACATAAGACAGATCTACACAGACAACTGGCCCGCTATTCACACACACAACGATTTGTCAGTTTTTGACATTTTTCCACAGCCCCGACATCCCTCATCCACTAGCCTGGAGCCCGCTCCTTTAACCTATATTTAAGATACAAACAAAACGATTCAAAATTAATTAGTCACCACACCATTTTGCGACATAGGGAGACAAATGAACTGCCGCTTCTTCCACACCTCTCACAACACCTGTCTTAGATAGCCCTCATTTAGTTCATAATATAACCGATTTCAACAAGTTTGTAGATCAAGTATGCGACAGTGAACCTCTAAATTATGCGTAATATAACAGAGCCAATACACAATTTTTTGTCTATAAATTCCCGCTACCTGATTCTATCTATACCACATACAAGAATATCCTATAGCATACATTAGAAACAACCGCGCCATTAATACACTACAACGCGACTCACACTTAAAACCTTATGTAGCTAAGCTTTGCTTTTTTAGGTGTATAATCTCAAGAGGTGCCCCGGTTAATGATGTTACAAAAACACATGTCAACTTCTAAATCAATTTTAGCGAAACATGTCCCTATGTCTTTTTCGATAGCGTCCAATGTCCATTGTCTGGAAGCACCTGTCTGCTTTATCACAACGGTTGACCCTCAAAACTTGGCCAATAGGATGCTTGATCATCTGACATGAATCGCTGAGACTGCTTACGCAATCTTACTTGCTAACCAATGCTTATAGACAACTTGCCGCTCTGGAGGGTAACGCCGATAAGTTAGATGAATATTTACAGGAACTCACTGTTCAACTCAGAAAAATATGACATAAACGTTATAAAACCATATCTAATCAAATATTTTGTTGATCGTGGTGTGGGTTTCAAATATTTAGTAAAACAAAACAACAATTTCATGTATATTTCAACACCAAAATTATTTTTTGTTAGATTTAATCAATTATTTAGTGCTAGGATTTCGTTATAGTAAATACCTTGCAGCTTATGGAGTTTAGGAAACGAAAGGGCTTTTCTGTTATGAATACATAACAGCTTTGCGTCAATTAAATGAAGCTTACTTAAAACCACAAATGGCATTTTTTTTCAAAGCTTAAAAAAACGTTTCAACTGCTGATTACTCGGAATGTCAAAAGGTCTAGGTCGATAATCAAATGTCTCCTCTACATGGTTTTCTTGTTTGGTTTAATAATAATAAGGATGTCGTTCCCTTCTTAGTTGCCTTAGAAAAACAAGTTAACTTTTACACGAATCTAGGGGTCGATATGTTTAAAGACACCATTTCGGTTCATGGTGTAACCTTAGAGTATCTATTTATAACCATCTCGTCATATGTGGCTTTTTCTTTATGCTCTTAATGGAGCAAGCTTTACATAAAACTCTGAGAGAAAATATCGTCGGTGGTCCCTCAATAATATTTCATAGGTTTCACAAAAGATGGTGTCAGGGCCCATGAGTGGTTGAACTGGATCTCGCACACGAATAATATCCATTTGAAGACCCAGTTCAATGGTCGTGAAATTGCTTTAGGATGCCGGCGTATTAAGAGTCGATGGCTGTGACAAAACAATCTCGCCCAGTCTACCAGTTCTACCATGCTTGTCTTTTCCACGGTCATGTTAACTGTCCGCTAACTAAGGATTGTGACATGAATCCCATTGACACCCTTGATTAATTTGTATGAAAAGATTTGCAATATTATTGAGTATTTAAAGACCTAATGTCGAGTCACTGTGATAGAGATTTGGGAATGTGAATGGCAACAACTCAAAAGAACTGATTGCTCAACCGCTCGTTTTCTGAACAAGACCTTCCCTCATCTAACCCCATCATATACCAACTTTAGATACCCACTAACAGACCCTCGTCGCCGTTAAGGATGAAAGTTTATTTGGTTTAGTGAAATGTCATTTGTCGGAAATGACACCGATATTTATAAACATTAATGTGAGTAGAGCTGATGCTGAAAGACTAAAAAAACTAAACTTTACCACCCCTAGACGAACTTTGATCGGTGGCTATGTGGGACACAAAATTCTTTTGGCAATGCCTCTACTTTGCTGGTACCTGTCTGTTGGTTTAGAAGTTACAAACATATACCAGGTGATTGAGTATACACTTGTGAGTTGCTTTAAACAGTTTGGAGACACCGTGTCTGAGGCAGGCCGACATAGTGATCCAGACGATCTTTACTCAATTATTAGTGAAACTATGAAATTGTTGGGAATGCTGCTTATGGTAAGACCTTCACAAATAAGGCAAAACACATAGATGTAAAGTACACCACAGGAGATGGGACGTCAAAATTAATAAACTGTCCCTGCTTTAAAAAAAAAGAGTCTATTCACAGACAATATTTTCAAATTAGATATGGGTAAAAAGAGAATTAACTGGGATCTAACGTTACAAATAGGCTTTATCATTTACCAATATGCTAAATTACCTATGCTTGAATTCTATTACGATTGTCTAAATAGGTTTGTAGTGAGACCGATTTTCAGTTGTGCAAGACTGATACAGATAGTTTATATCTCGCACTAACCACGAATAGTCTGACGGAAGCTGTTAGACTGCAACTCCGACAGAAATTCTATAGAGTGTATGATCACTGGTTTCCAGCGGAAGTGTGCGCTGAACATCGATCCGATTTTATTAGTAGTGAGGGCAAAAGAACATTTGACTGTCAGAAATATCGAGACAAACAATTATATGGCAAGCGAAAACCCGGTTTGTTTAAATTAGAATGTAAAGGCTCTGGGGTGGTCTCTTTATGTAGCAAAACTTACCACTGCTTTGGGGCTAATGACAAATTTAGTACTAAAGGTCTCAGTAAACATCACAACACACTATATAAACGCAATTTTTTTTATATGTTCTCAATACACAAGCACAGGGTGAGAAAAATGTTCGTTTTACAACACACAATTCAGCTATATATTCATACACCCAACATAGAAATTCTGTCATACTTTTACATAAAAAGACAAGTACACATCCACAATATTACCACATCACCCCTCGAGCGCTATTCTTTTTCTTATATGACGATGCTGTGATATTGACTGTTTACATTTTTCAAATATATATATATATAAATATATATATATATATTATAAGTTATATTTATAAATACATATATATTAAAAAGTTGTATTTATAAATGGTTGTCTTTTTTTTTTCATTGTTACTTATCATATATATTGTGTGTGTGTGTGCTTGCGAGTGGATGGATGGATGGGGGTGTGTATGTGTGTGTTTATATATATATATAAATATAGTATACGTGTTGTTACAACAATTAAAAAATATTGCCCATTGCCTACAAAAATTGATTTGTCGTGCGCGCACAATGTCAATTTTAGTGCTCCCCCTTTTCTCTATAGCCTTTGCTCCCACAGCTCTGCCGCAGTGCTCCGCAGCAATACTAACTGATTAGCGCTTAGTATACTATTCTCACGGATACACATAGCGATCTCAGTTCCTCTCGTCACCAAGTAGTTTATCTCTCAAATAACATCGTGTCCTTCATAAATATGGTGACGTGTGTCAGACTTCTCTCGTCACCATATACTGAATCATGCTGTCATTTTGCTCCGTTAGTGGAGTAAACAGATTTGCACATGTTATACTGTTTGTACAAGGGGCTTGTCATAAGTCTTTATCTTGACTATGAAGGAGTAGAAGTAGACATTTGAAATTTGGCACATATGTAGCTCATTCAATTTGTACTAGACTTGAGAAGTATGAATTTCCCTCCTCGACGGGTTTACCCGGTATGGCGAAACACACCTTATTGACAGGATCTGCTACTCTAATGGTTTGTCAGAGCAATGAAGAAATCAGAGGCCAGAACTGTGATAAAATTCTTGATGTTACAGGAAAAAACACCTACAGAAATACACAGGAAGATGGAACCAGTGTTTGAGGAATTCTGTCCTTCGTATGCTTCTGTAAAAAACTGCTGTAAGCAATTAAGTGTGGCCGTTCCCATGTTACTGATCTTCCAAGATAAGAAAGACCATCCTCAGAGTGCAGCGATGAAAATGCTGCAAAAGTGAAGAAAATCATTGACCAGGATAGAAAAATGACAATTGCAGAGATATCTAGGTCAACAAAACTGAATGAAAGTACAGTTTTTAGAATTTTGCACAAGAGACTGAGCATGAGAAAAGTGTGTGCCCGCTGGGTCCCGCGTCTGATGACATGTGAACAGAAACAAACGATGGTTAATTGCTGTGGCCAGCTGCTCAAAATGTGTGGGACCATGGCGACAATAGATGAGACTTGGGTTCACCATTATGATCCAGAATCCAAAATTTCCAGCATGCAGGGGAAAACCCCAGGCTCACCAACACATGTCAAGTCAAGAACACAGAAATCTGCAAGAAAAGTGATGCTGATTTTGTTGTTTTCCTGCTTATTTCTCTTTTACTGAGGAAACCTGTTTATTGCAGGAAAAATCTACCTGCTGCTGCCCTTCGTGCAGTTAACTAATCTTTGATTCCTCCCCTGCTGTCTATTACCACTCCTAGATATTTAAAGTTGCTGACCTGCTCCAGTGCTCGTGTTCCCATGGTTATCTGATGTCTCTTTTCATCTCTGGCGATCACCATGGTTTTTGTTTTGGAGTTGCTGATGTGCATTCCTCTCTTCTTCAACTCTTCTTCCCAGACCTGCAAGTTGATCTGGAGATGGGCTTCGGATTTCGTGATCAGGGCCACATCATCTGCAAATGCTAGTTCCGATATGTAACTTGGTCTCATCTTCCAGTACCGTACTTCATACTTTTTTGTCCTTTCATTGCAGGCTTTGATGACTTCATCCATGAGGAGTATGAAAAGGTACGGTGATAGAATGTCCCCCTATCGTACTCCGCTAGTGGTCTTGAACTCTCCTGACTTTTGATTTGATGTCCGCACATAATTTCTGCATGTTTTATAGAAACTCTGTATGGCAGAGATCAGGGGTCCTGGGATGTTCTTCCTTGTCAGGCACTCCCAGAGTTTGTCCCAAGGAACTTTATCAAATGCTTTCTCCAAATCCAAAAAGCAGAGATGCATCTCTTTATCATATTCAAGAGCCTTTTCACTTAGCTGTCTGAGTGTAAAGATAAGGTCTTGAGTACTTCTGTTTGCCCTAAACCCACATTGAGTTTCATCCATATTTGGCTCTGCTAGACCCCTTAATCGTCGTTCTAGAATCCTAGAGTAGACTTTGCCGGGGACACTGAGAAGGGAAATACTTCTGTGATTTTCACATTGTCGATTGTCGCCCTTTTTAAATATTGGTATTATTATTGCAACCTCCCAGTCTCTTGGTATCTTCTTGTGGCGCCAAGCTGCCTTGAGAATCTTCATGAATAGTATTTCTCCTGCCGTTCCCATGTATTTAACCATTTATGGTGTTATACCATTATGTCCTGCTGCTTTACCAATCTTAATTTTCTCCAATGCTGCCTTTAGTTCTTCCATTGTGATATTATCGTTTCCCTCCATGGCTCCCTCTTTTTGAATTGGGACTGTTACTTCCAGAGCTTGGTTTTCCTCTACTCCAAGGAGATCTGAGAAATATTCTTTCCATCTGTTCATTACCTCTTCTGGGGCGGTCAACAGCGCACCTTGTTTATCTTTAACAAATTTCAGGGGGCATTCCTTTTCCTTCCTCATGTTCTTAAAGGTCATGTAAAACAGTTTCTGGTTTTCTCCAGCATTATTTTCCAGTTTTTCTCCAAATTCTTCCCAGGATTTCTGTTTGGCCTTGAGCACAGTCTTCTTTGCTTCTGTTCTAAAATTTACATATTCTTTATATTTCTTTGTTTGTTCTTCTGTATTCTTAGTCCCTAGGTATTGCTTCCATGCCTTTTTCTTTTCTCGTATTATTCTTTTCACTTCTTCTGTCCACCATGGTGTACTCTTTCTCTTCCACCCTTCTTTGGTTTGACCGCATGCCTCTGTTGCAGCCTCTTTGAGGATGTCTTTGAATTTTACCCAGAGCATTTCCATATCTTCTTCAGATTCCTCTATTCTTTCTATTGCTGTTGGTATCTCCTCTTAACATCTGGTTCTCTTAGTTTGTAAGCCTTAATTTTATTTTCTCCTCGTGTATTATGTTTCATGCTTGCTGATGGGTGTTGCTTGGCTGGATAGTGTTTTTCAATTTCTCTCTTTATTTTAACTATGTAGTGGTCGCTTCCTATCTCTGGTCCTCTGAACACTCTAGCATCCTTTACATACTTGAAATCAGTTTTTCTCACTATTGCATAGTCAATTATGGATCTTTCATTTCTTGCCGGCTCGCTTCTTGTGTAGGCATGAATACGCTTGTGTGGAACCTTGTATTTGTAATGACAAGGTTTTGTTCTTTGCAGAATCTGAGCAGTCGTTTTCCATTGTCATTTAAGACATCTTCTCCATACCTACCGATCACTCCATCTCATCTAGAATAGTCGTTTCCAACTCTTGCATTGAAGTCTACAAGGAGAAGTATTTCATTTTGGCAATCGTCAATGGTCTTTTGAAGAAGCTCATAGAATTCATCTTTTATGTCAGTTCTCTCATCTTCGTGTGGTGCATACACAGTGACGATATCCATTTGACTATCCTCCTCTTGTAGACTTAGAACCATCAGACGTTCTGAAATGAACTTCCATCCTTTAATGTTTGTTTTGCTGTTACCATTCACTATAGAACAAACCCCTGCCCTGGCTCGTTCACTCATGGGAACTCCGCTGTAGTATAACATGTTGCCGTCATGATCCAGAACGCCCTGTCCCTTTTTCTTTGTTTCTGTAAGTGACAGGACTGTCAATTTTGCTCTCTTCATCTCCTCTATTAGTTCATGTTCTTTTCCGTTTATACTTCGTACATTCCATGTTCCGTAAATCGTGGTCCTTATTTCTCGCCTGTTCGTCGCCGTTGAGGTCAGTCTGGTTTTCTCTATGTTTTGACTTGTAATCGTTGTTTTAAGACAAACAGGTGATTAGCCTGTTGTGTCTATGCATGGTGGAGGGGCTGCCTCCATGCCTGCCGACCGGTTTTTGTCCACGGCTGCTCATTTATTCGCAGCTAACCTCCAAATTAGGAGGCCTTTCAGCAATCCGCAACCCTGCTGACGCGCCTGGTAGGAGGTAGGTGCCTCCCCCAGGATCTGTATGTCCAATTTTTAAAATTTACAGTCACCTATTCGCAGTCTGAATACTGTCAATTGATCTGTTCTTGACAAGAAGCAGTTTACTTGATTCTGTTATATTATAATCTGGGTTATTATTTGTGCTATTTCTCTCGAAATTGAATTTACTTTTGTTTTTTGTTCAGTTTTGCTTGATAAACACTCAATAGTGATTGCATCATAGATAACGGTGGATAGCGTTAAGCATTGAGATATCTAGCCATCTCTGTTAGAGTGAGAGGTCATGTTGTTGCCGAACGGTTTAGAGCATACATAACATCAACCAACAGTACGAGAATGGAGATGGGAGACTGTCCAGTTTTCAGATGGCTGAGATGTCTTTAGCGGCAGCATTGATCGTGTCAGACTCACGATCCTTACTTCAGAAGGTACAAGCGTGACAGTTGAAAAGACGTCACACCTGCAGGAGCTATTGTGGATCTACTATGGTGGGGTTTAGGATAACGAAGGAGCTGACATCCCGACTTCTCAAGCACCAAATATGGGTTCACTAGATATGGATGAGGGACATTTCAATTGTGCCAATGCCCGTCTGTTGGATAATAACACAGCAATTCAGACTGCAAACTTTGAAACCCACCGTTTTTCACAAGAAAAGATAAGGCAGAAATATGTACAACTAACGAGCTGCAGAAACCATTAGTACACACCCTTCGTTATTTACTGAAAGAGACTGAACACCTTTTATGGATATTCCCGGAGTGCAGTGAAACCGATTCTTAGAAACAGAACAGTTTTGCTTCCTCCCTCTTCGACTAATCTATCTGCTACCTTATTTATATGCATGCATTAGTGCAGGAATCTTCTGTATTTTCACTATGTTGAACTTATGTCTTCGTGAACGACTCTGTCGCGAAAGGTTGACTCACGCGGCAGTTTTAAAAAAAATGGTTTCTGAGGGTCAATACGAATGGTGGGAAAACTGAAATAATCAAAAAGTTTCTTAGCCGGGGAAACAGGAGAGGGTACAAACCAATTTAAAACTAAGAATTTTTGTAGGGTCAAGTCCTGTAAAACAAAACTCAAACGTCCGGTCAAGAGGTTAGTCTATTCTTTCATTTCCTTCCAGATGAAACAAAAGGTCACCACTGATGATGTTTGTCTCAAACCACACTGTGTGCTACTGCAGTGATGTGTTTTGATGCAGCGAGATTTACTTGATGAGGTTGCTAGTAGTACTCTCATGCTCTGTAGTCGACTGCTACAAACTGCAAGATGATTCAGTAGCTCTGCTCTTTCCTACCAGTAAGTGTTCTGTTATCAACACCTGGGTCGTCAGTCTACCAAGCTGTAAATCGACACAAATCAGAGATAAGGTCAACCAACCTCGCATAAGCTGGACACACCAATAAAAATCCCTTCCACTCGCTTTATCCTCGAAGACAGCGTGGAATGGAACTTGTCACACAACCTCGCGAATATAAGACCTCGTCCAAACCTCTCTGAACACTTCATCCCCAACGACATATTCTGCTATATAACTATCTTTATAATTTGTTCCCCTTCCCCCCGAAAAACGAATGTCGTTACGGTAACCACCTCCGGATGTTAACATGCGAGTTTGTGTCATGGACACTGACTATGTCGTCCCCTGTCACGCAGAGGTCTCTCATTGGCTGTCGGCGAACTCGTTCTATGAAGGGGAGTCTACTCGCGTGCCTTTGCGCATGACACTTGGCGTTTCACGTGCACTGACACCACCCCGTTATGTTCAGCCAAGGTCGGGAGGAGGGGGCTCGTCGACAAGGCGGGGTTATCTCAGCTGTTTAGTCAAGACTACACTAGACCTATACTGTACATGTGAAATGCGACGTAGGGCGACATTTTACGTCATCGTCATCCTGACACAAGATCACAAACCTTGCGTCCGTAATTCTCCTGGCAACTGGATAGCAATTTGGTAAAGTAGGTGGGGATATGTACTGCGATCCCCATAATAGAGGGCCTACTAAGAAGTCTCACATTGCTACAGCCACTATGACACAGGTCTAATTTCTATCCGCGTGGGGAAATAAATTATAGCCATTTAGTTCGGCACTAGAGAGACCTCGCCAAGTGGGAAGAACTCAGCAAGAGTATCTTCGCATATGAAAGCGTCCGCCAACTTATAATTGATAACAAAATCACACTCTTCCCTCACTCGCATAATATACCATCCATCACACTGTACCACTACTCATTCAACCTAATAAACGATTCATCACACTAAATCACCACTCACTTAACTGTATACATCATCCATCACATTATACCACCACTCACCCAACATAATACACCATCCATCACATTATACCACCACTCACCCAACATAGTACACTATCCATCACATTATACCACCACTCACCCAACATAGTACACCATCCATCACATTATACCACCACTCACCCAACATAATACACTATCCATCACATTATACCACCACTCACCCAACATAGTACACCATCCATCACATTATACCACCACTCACCCAACATAGTACACCATCCATCACATTATACCACCACTCACCCAACATAGTACACCATCCATCACATTATACCACCACTCACCCAACATAGTACACTATCCATCACATTATACCACCACTAACCAAACATAATACACCATCTATCACATTATACCACCACTCACCCAACATAGTACACTATCCATCACATTATACCACCACTAACCAAACATAATACACCATCTATCACATTATACCACCACTAACCAAACATAATACACCATCTATCACATTATACCACCACTCACCCAACATAGTACACTATCCATCACATTATACCACCACTAACCAAACATAATACACCATCTATCACATTATACCACCACTAACCAAACATAATACACCATCCATCACATTATACCACCACTCACTCACCGTAATACACCATCCATCATATACCACCACTAACCTAACCTAATACAACACCATCCATCACATTATACGGCCACTGGGAAAGGAAGGCTAACGTCTGGTCATGCAAAATAGTATGATCAAACATGTTAGTCAGGGTCAGGCAATACATACTGGCCAAGACCCTGACATTGGCTTCCTCGTACCTTCATGAAAACGGGCTGTTTTCATGGCAGATTGACTAACAAAGTGAGGGATCGACATGATCCACGTAGTAGTGATCGACACGCATATGAAGACAAACACAGCACAACCGCCTGGAGGACCCCGGTCTACCTTCATCAACACGCTTGGGATGTGAGGAAAGCTACTGTAACCTGCCACTTAACGTCCTTTTCAGGGCGTATAAAACAGTAAGCCTACTCATTATGGGCATTGGAAAAAATACGACCACAGACCTGACATAGTGCACCATCCATCACAGTATACCACCACTCACCCAACATAGTACACCATCCATCACATTATACCACCACTCACCCAACATAGTACACCATCCATCACATTATACCACCACTCACCCAACATAGTACACCATCCATCACATTATATCACCACTCACCCAACATAGTACACCATCCATCACAGTATACCACCATCCATCACATTATACCACCACTCACCCAACATAGTACACCATCCATCACATTATACCACCACTCACCCAACATAGTACACCACCCATCCCATTATACCACCACTCACCCAACATAGTACACCATCCATCACATTATACCACCACTCACCCAACATAGTACACCATCCATCACAGTATACCACCACTCACCCAACATAGTACACCATCCATCACATTATACCACCACTCACCCAACATAGTACACCATCCATCACATTATACCACCACTCACCCAACATAGTACACCATCCATCACATTATACCACCACTCACCCAACATAGTACACCACCCACCACAAATAGCATTCTTCACACAGCAATCACATCAATGTTGATTGAAATTTATCATGGTCATAAAACTGTGGAACAAGATACTGGGTAGATGAAAGAAAACAAAAGTGGGCTCTCGCAGATCGGATCAGCTTCATTCAAGGCCGCCTCGTTTGTTTGGTCAACAACTCTTTTTGTCTCTTGCTGTGATAGAATGGTAGATTTTCACTGTCCATGTTTGTTATTCTCCCACCAATATTGGTGTTTTCATCCACACCCTTCATTCTAGCATGGTTGTAATAGTAAGACAAAATTATTGAAAAAAAATGTTTAAAGTTGATTTAAATTAAATTAAATTTAAAAAAAAAAGGAAATGGATATGGTCGGATACCGCACTGAGACGAAAACACAAACGATACCTACGTTACGACCAATAGGCCTTCATCAGGGACAACAATGCGGAACTAGCAAATCACAGAAGAAAGGATGAATACATGTATGAGCGATATCAACATATGAACAAATTGTGTACTTTTCTGATATTATGTCTCACATCGCGACTTATCAGGTAGGATGTTCGACTCCAAATGACTGACAACGATCACATGGTTTTAAGTTAGGTATTTTATTATGACCAACATTTTGGTACTTTTTTACTTTGATTTCGTTCGTTAAATTCTAATTGTACCAGCTAAAATTTCGTTCATTATTGGTTCTGTCCTTACTTATCACGTTTAATGACAATTGTGAAGCATACCTTCCATATCTAAGCTATGTCTAGTTTATGCCCTTGTAGAGCCTTGCAGCATTTACTGGGAAGTACCCACAGAATAAGCCAATGTCGTAAAATGTATGTACATGCGGCTTAGCAGCCTTACAATGTCAAAACAATGCTTTGGAACCGCTGCTGCAAGAACGCATGCTGTACTCTGGCGCATGCTTCATATAAGAGAACATCTACATTGGTATCCTGTGCTTTCTATGGAGCGAAATGTAGAGATAATAACAATAATAGTCACAATTAACATGTTACATTTTGTTACAAATTGCATCTGACTGCAAAAATCCAAAACATTTGATCAACTATAAAACAAATTGAACACAATGTGTAACCGTCCAAATGTTCAGCTAATGAATTCTTGACGCGCTCCAATGTATCACCAATCTGGCTAGGCCATGGCCAGGTCAGCTAGTGACACTTTTGGTGAGCGCGTGTCTAGGCACTGGTAAGCGTGTCACCCCACGTGCAAGCTCGTGTCAGTTTGCCCACGACACACACTGGGGTGGGGGTGGGGGGGGGGAGAAAGAAACTACTAGCAAGGATGTCTCAGTTTCTTAAAAAATGGGGGATTATCAGTTCCATTCCTTGGTGCCTCTCCTTACCCAAGTCATACACTCATCTTTGATAGGTAAACTTAGCATTGAACCTTACTGCTCTAACCATGTGAGTGTTGTAAGGTGGAAAGTTCCCCAACACTTGTAATAGCTAAGTATAGCTAAATAACTGGATTTGTGATCTCTAGAACAAATGGTTCAACCAGTGAACAATGAATTTCTCCCCCCCCCCCCCACCACCACACACACAGAGGGAGAGGGAACATTTTTATGGTTTAAAAGATGGTTTAGCTGTGAGTAAACTTTAATTTAGAATGTTATTTTAAATAATTCGTTATGGATATTTTTAAAAACATACTCTGTATGCCAGTTCTCAAATCCATTTTCTATTAATCCTAAATGTATGAAACACAAACATTAATCCAAATGTATATGTTTTAATATATACAAAGTAAAGATCACCCATATTATTTGGAATGTGCGTTGTTAGTCGGGGCAATCTCGGGGCGCGGGCGGTCTTGAGTGATGGTGGAAAGGGATGTATGGGGCAAAATAATTTGTAGTTTGAAGACCCCCTGCTCTAAAACAAGCGATCGCCAACTTCATCTTGTGGTCCGTGACATCAGTGGGTTAGGTAATAAAAGCCGGAGAAGAGCAATTAGCTGTTGTGCAAGACAAATATTACAACCAGTAAACAATTCTAGTGGTGTACGCTAAATACATGTTGTAGCTCACTTTAAATCGGTTAAGTAACAAAGTGTGGGTCTGTTTGTGGTAGTGCCTGTCGACCTTTAACTTCATATAGGACTGGTTAATTTATGGTCCATTCAAAATTTAAAAAAAAATATTCCTTTACTCTGCACGGGAACTGCCAGGGTAAGCGGCCTTCATTGCGCAACACAATAATCTGTCTGGCATAACGCAGTAAGAAGAACAAACACCTCAAGGATAGTTTGATTAGGAGACCTTGTCAGCGAATGGTCGACGGGCCGCATACGTTCGTCTACAGCTGATCAATACGTTTGGTGCAAGTTCCGGCTTTAGTCGACTGATTCCAGACCAGTTGTATTGTACCACGGTGTAATCGCAAATACTTATGAGGTATTTATTTTTTTATTTTTTTGCGTTCGCCTTATTTCTCTATTCCCCAAGGCGGTGTGCGATGCACTACGGTTTTTATTTTGCGCATGTCGACCCAGTGCAACCGACTTCGGCATGCATTTTATGTAAGCATTTTCCAAGGGTTTGCTTCCCATGGGTAACGGCCGGTGATGTGATGGCGATCGAACCCAGCACCTTCTGGTTGTGAGCCGTGTCACTTAACCACTAGCCCATGCCGTCACCAACTTGTGCGATTTAAAGGACGTTAATCGTCAAAATGAGGAAACAATTAATAAAAAACGACGATCAGTTAGGTTGTAATATGAAAACGTATTTAAGAAATGTCGTTACTATCAGCCAATCAAAGCATTTCAGCTTCCTGTTGAGCACATCTCCTAAACAAATACACGCCAAGTCTTGTCATGGGCTATCCATTCCAGTTCCGTCAACGTCTTCCGTGTTTCACTTATGTTTAACTCGAGCTCTCCTATCCGTTTGTATTTTGATCTGCCTTAACTTTGTCTGCCCTGTGAATTCCAGAACAAGACTCGTGTAATGCTATCACCTGGTTTCCATAATGTATGTCCTGCTCAACGTCAGATCCTCCTCTGGTCATGTCCACTGTCTGATTCTCTGCAACAGTTCCGTGTTTGTGAAATAATTTCAGCTGAGATACCGATTTATGAATGTCCTGTACTGTTTTTGTTCTCTCTCTGCGTGTTTCAGAGCCATACGGACTTTACTTTTGAGTTGATTTCTAAAAATTCCTCAATGCAATTAAAACTACTGTAGTTTTCTGCGTTCTTATTTTCACATCTTTATATGTACCTGCTTTGTCTAAAGATAAATGAATGATTCCACATCTCGTAGTAATGTGTCTCCCGATACAATCAGACTGTCGTTAGTTGCATGTATTCACATTTACTGTATGTAAATTTATATACGGATAAATCTAAACTTGCAGATACCATTACATGACGTTAGGCCGAAGGGCGAGAGCCCGGATGCTGCTGGATCCGTAACAACATACGAGATCTGAAATACACTCGGAAATTGCTAGGTTCCTCCTCCATAGTCCGAGGGTCATAGATTGTGGACCCATTTAGATGGCGTAGTTGTTTGAGTGCTCACTTACTTACTGGTACTAGCGATGGTTGAATCAACGTTGTTTAATAACACTATTTCTCAGCTCCAGAACCTAATGAAGAACAAAGAACATGTGCGTGTGTTTGCTTGTCATACGCTCAATCAGACAACGATATAGATCGATGGTGAGAGACCGTGCGACCAATCAGTCTTTACAGGGGGCGGCGTCAGGCCGTTAGAGACCACTCCCACCGCGGGCCGGTCGCGCGCTCACTTGAACTGGGACGGTGGCCCAGGAAGGGCTGAGTTTCCGGGAAGCAGTGTTCATACATTGTACGCGTGACCTTCGACTGGATCTCGCGTAGACAGGCTGATCATGAAACGGAGTATGAGCGACAGTGATTCAGATGATGGCTTTGATGAGCGACTCAAGTCAGGGTAAGTGTAGATAATCTTATCTCCTTTGTAGATCAGTGATACAAAAAGTTGTGGGGTCTCCGCTATTGACCATTTCTAGGTAAACTCAACATGTTGACACATTTTAAAATTGTTGAACGTAGAAGCAGGTCAACTGGCTTGACTTCGTCCATCCCTCTCTACCGTGGGGTGTATAGCCTTCTACCATGGGGTCTTGATTGTTCTTACAGGTTGGGTTAGTAGCCCAAACCCCCGGAAGTCATGTTCTCATTGTACCTTGACTAAGTTGTCTTTAACCTTTTACAATGTACTATGTGACTTGACTTAACTTCTTAAGTTGTCTTTCACATGTGCTCATTGTGACTTGACATCGTTGTCTCTTACATGCTCCGTGTGACTTGACTTAATCATTTCTGACAACATGCTCTGTGTGACTTGACTTAGTCAACTGGCAACATGCTCTGTGTGACTTGAATTAGTTATCTCTCTCTGACAACGTGCTCTGTGTGACTTGACTTAGTCATCTCTGACAACATGCTCTCAGTGTGACTTGGCTTAGTCATCTCTGACAACATGCTTCTAGTGTGACTTGACTTAGTCATCTTTTACAACATGCTCTCAGTTTGACTTCTTGACTTATTCATCTATTAAATCATGCTATATGTGACTTGACTTAATCTCTTACATTGATATATGTGTGACTTGACTGACATCTTAGATTTATATCTCGCTGTGACTTGACTCAATCTCTTAAATTAATATCTCAGTGTGACTTGACTTAGTCTCATCTCTTACTACATGATCTAAGAGTGACGTGACTTAGTCGACTCTTAAATTATGCTCACAGTTGCGTGACTTAGTCTTCTCTTAAATCATGCTCTCAGATTGGCGTGACTTAGTCATCTCTTACTACATGCTCTCAGAGTGACATGACTTAGTCGACTCTTAAATTATGCTCTCAGAGTAACGTGACAGTCGACTCTTAAATCATGCTCTCAGTGTGACGCGACTTAGTTGCCTTCTACCTTGAGGTCAGAGGTCTTGACTCTTAATTTTTTAAAATCGTTTTTAATGGATGGGATTATCGACCCTATGCAGGGCCTGCTTAGTAATTCCTCTTCTGTCATGGGGTGTTAAAGGTCTTGTATTTTACTTGCCGCGTATAATTTCAACGGGATGGGGTAGCTAGCCTCAAATACAACAGTTCTCAGTCGCCTCTTAAAACATATCGAGCAGGTTACAGAATTACTATTCTCAGTTAAACACGGATATTGAAATATCGTTTTATTGACACGATAACCTTTATACTAGGAGGCCTGTTCTGTATTTCAGTGACACACATTTGTTCTGTCACTAATGCCAAGCCACAGACTGATCATTTTCAATTGTTTTAATGTTTTCAGTCTATCTAGCATCTGGGTGGCAGAAAGATTAGAGGACTTGTCTCTAGACATACTTTCAATCTACCCAGCTGTAAATTTGTAAGTGTACCGGATTTAGTTTGGAAGGGTAATGCTGCGAGCAAAGGCTACTAGCCAACCCAACTGAGTGCAGTGTGATACATCGTAAAATGAAGTCGTTTGGGAACACCTCATTTACCGGCGGCAGAGGCTGCGATGGGGATGGCTTCAGGGTTTTTTTAAATCCTCTAAAGGGAGCGAAATAATTGGGCCGCTTGGTCCTAGTCTGTAATTCGTAAAAGGCAGTCTACCTGGGTTGTGCATGGGGCTGACATTCTCATGTCAAACATGTCAGGTCCTTCAGAAACCACAACTCTAAGGGCACTTCCATGTATGTGACTCCTGCTTCCTACAGTACACCAGCCAACCACAATCATTGTGGACTTCTTTATTCCTGTGATAAGTGCTAATAAAATGGACACCGGGAATCACATTTAGTGCCACCTTCTGGCCAATGACATGTCGCCCTACGTATTGTATTGGTTGTCAAGTTAGTTGTCTTTGATTATTGTGTGATTTATGTGTTTGCTTTTTACTCTTGTGGCTTTGTGTTTGATGTTTGGGCCGTGCTGTAACTAAGCAATGCCTATATGTGTTGTCATATTAATGTGATATTAATATTATATTAATATTATATTAATATTATTAATGTGACACACCATCGACGTGTGCTGGAGGTCCGTACTGTTCCAATTATATTGTTTCTCCACATCTTCTGGAGTAGGAACATGGAAGAGCGCTTACTTCTCGCGACAATAATTGGATGCCAGGCTTACAGTTAGGAAATGATGGAAACAGGTCACCAATCTATAACTATATTCTGAGATCTATTACAGTGAAGTCTCTTAACATTTTACCCCTGATAGTATTCCTGCTGTGGGACAACATTGACCTATCAGAATCTCATACTCAACCTGAATTTTCTCTTACTACGAGCATTGTTTCTCTTGTAGAAATACTCATAGGTTATAGTAGACTGGTATAGGCTAACTCGCGGGTTTCTTAACTTGTTGTGTTCAGCAGAGCTCTAGTCTCACGACAGGTCACTGGGTTACCAGGGCATATCTCTAGGGTACCAGGACATGTCTCTATGGTACCAGGACAGGTCTCTGTGGTACCAGGACCGGTATCTATGGTACCAGGTCAGGTCTCTATGGTACCAGGACAGTTATATGGTACCAGGACATGTCAATAGGGTACCTGGACAGGTCTATGGTACCAGGACATGTCTCTAGGGTACCAGGACATGTCTCTATGGTGCCAGAACGGGTCTCTATAGTACTAGGACAGGATATCTAGGTACCAGGAAATGTTTTTATTGTACCAGGACAGGTCTCTAGGGTAGCAGGACATGTCTCTACGGGATTGTGGTTAAATAAAACAAAAAATTGTGCGTGAGGAAAATAACACGTCACATAAGTTGAGACCTTGTACAATGAGTCTCTCTAACACTTTATCCCCAGATGACACTAACTGTTACAGGACTATCTTGAGCATATACTAATACAAGACATTGAGGCCGAGAACATGTCATCTCATCTCATGATCGTTGATACATGGTTAGGGTTACCACATGGTATTCAAAAGGACATGACATCCTCATCCCTTTACCAGTGGGGGAGAATAGTTACAGGAAACTCTCCAAATTATCAATCTGATTCTTAGCTAAACTGGCTGTCTTGCTACATTATTTACACATCCTTCATCATGGTTTCGACAGACTTAATGAGAGTACACGTGGTGTCGACTTAGACTTAATGAGAGCAGACGTGGTTTTGACTTAGACTTAATGACAATAGACGTGCAGTCGACTTAGACTTCATGAGAGTAGACATGGTGTCGACTTAGACTTAATGAGAGTAGACTGGGAGTCGAGACTTAATGAGAATAGACGTGGTGTCGACTTAGACTTAATGAGAGTAAGCTTGGAGTCGACTTAGACTTAATGAGAGTAGACAGGGTGTCGACTTAGACTTAATGAGAGTAAACATGGAATCGACTTAGACTTAATGAGAGTAGACGTGGAGTCAACAGACTTAATGAGAGTAGATGGGGTGTCGACTTAGACTTAATGAGATTAAACATGGAGTCGACTTAGACTTAATGAGAGTAGACGTGGAGTCGAGACATAATGAGAGTAGACGTGGAGTCGGCTTAGACTTAATGAGAGTAGACGTGGAGTCGGCTTAGACTTATTGAGAGTAAGCGTGGAGTCGGCTTAGACTTAATGAGAGTAAGCGCGGAGTCGGCTTAGACTTAATGAGAGTAGACGGGGTGTCGACTTAGACTTAATGAGAGTAGACGTGGAGTCGAGACTTAATGACAGTAGACGGGGTGTCGACTAGTTTGACAAGGAATTGTTGTTGACTGTCCACAATGTGTAAGTTTACTCTCTTGTACGCTCTGAAAATGGCGTTAACGTGATGAGATGCACTAGTTTTCCTGACATGCTGATAAAGTTGAATTGGAGTCCTCCAGACGGTTGTGCCATGCTTGGCTTCATCACGCTGATTCCCCACATCGTTAGCTGCCCCGAAAAAGGCCCGTTTCCAAGGAGACCTGTGGAAGTGAGATTGGGGTCTTGGTCAGTATATTTTACCTGACTCTGAATAACATATCCGATCAGTATATTTTACCTGACTCTGAATAACATATCCGATCAGTATGTTTTACCTGACTGAATAACATATCCGATCAGTATGTTTTCCTGACTCTGAATAACATATCCGATCAGTATGTTTTCCTGACCAGACGTTAGTCGCCTCTTCTTATGACAAGAAGGAAATAGACTTAATGAAGGCCGTAGTTCTCATACAATACATTACGTGCATGTTTTATAAAACGGCAGTTCTGAAAAGTATGCAGTAATATTATTTTAATGTTGAACATAATGCTTTGATTCGTAACAAGTTTATATCTGCAATTTTATTTGGAAATGTCCACCTTTTCAGTTGATTTCACAATATATTGTCCTTCTTTTTCATTTTTGCATCTGGTAACCATGTACACAATACAATGAATTCTAACATTTCACACTAGACTTTCCCAACATTGATCCTCTAAAGTCTTAATTCATAGGTCTATCAGCCCCTTGTTGTTGTTATTTCATAGGGATATCAACCCATTGTTATTAGTGCATAGGCCTGTCAACCCATTGTTGTTAGTTCATAGGCCTGTCAACCCATTGTTGTTAGTTCATAGGTCTATCAACCCATTGTTGTTAGTTCACAGATCTACCAACCTCCTGTTGTTAGTTCATAGGTACATCAACCCCCTGTTGTTATTAGTTCAGGGGTCTATCAACCCATTGTTGTTAGTTCATAGGTTTATTGGTCAACTGAGAGCATTAACATGCGACACATACTGACATCCAAACAGATAAATCATAATTTGAAAATAGCAGGGGCTATGTATAATCGTTACTACTTTATGACACATAAACATGGATATCGGTACCGAATAACAAGTTGAAAAAGAGCATTGAAGCTTCGAAATGTGGGTATATAGAATATTGGGTCGCATTTCTTGGAAATACAAGAAAACAAATGTGGAGGTATTGAAAAAGTTTGGGATGAAAAGAGAATTAGTGACCGAAATCTAGGCTGGACAGTTACATTTGTTTGGTCATATAACAAGACCGTGTTATATATTGAAGACCATACTAGAGGGTTAAAACGATACAAGTAAAAGTCTTGAGAGCCTGTGTTTTTCCTGTGGCAGCTTATGGCTGTGAAGCATGGACGATTACCAAAACTTCTAGACAAAGAATCGAATCCTTCGAGTCAAAATGTTATAGAAAGATCCTCAGAATACCCTTAACAGAGAAAAGAACAAATGTAGACATTCGGCAAGAGTTGAGCATAGAGAAGAACTGGTTTATCAATTCCATTTTGGCTAGAAAATGCAAATACTTTGGTCACATCAAGAGACAACGGTCTTGAGAGGACGGTGATGGAAGGTATGGTGCCAGGCAAAAGAGGAAGGGGTAGACCAAGAAGACGATGGCACCAAGATATCCAGGAGTGCCTGAGTATGACAGTGGCGGAAGCTGGAGTTTTGGCAAGGGAACGAGTTTCTTTCAGACAGACTGTGATGGGAGCGACGTTCTACAAAGGACATGCTACATGATGACTAGAGGGTTGGGTGGAAGGCTATCGTTCAAGAGGCAGACAATGTTCAAGAGGGTGGATAACATCAGGAAATGGACTGGGGAAAAAGCCTGTCAGATTGCACCATTACCGCAAGAGATAGAGTACACTGGAGATTCATTGCAGTTGACTTTTGATGCTGAGATAGCACGAACTGAACTGAGAAGTGCACTCAGGCCTGGACAAATAGAGAGCATTGAGTGAGCTGTTGCCTTCCAAGAACAACAAAAAACTCATTCACTTGCGGTCTGGGTGGATTTAGAAAAAGCTTTAGATGAGAATGGAAAAAGGGATTGAAAGTCACGAAGCGCAGAGGCCAAGTCTGAGGTAAAAGGTACATATGATTCTGGTGCTGTTTCGATGACAACCGCTAGTTCGTCCAAGGACAGACTTTGCAGAAAGAGGACACAGAGCAGAGGTCCCCAAAGGTGGTGTCCTGTCACCCACGTTGTTCCTCATGTATATATAAATGAGTTAGCGGAGAACTGTCCAAAAATATGCACACTGCTCTGTATTTGCAGATGATTTGGCCTTCAAGATCTCAGAAGAAAACATCGTAACAGCAAGCATTTGGATGAAGCACGCACTAACATCACTGGAGGAGTGGGCCAAGACATGATTAAAGACGATAAATGAAGAGACAAAACCACATACAATCTCTTCTCTCTAAACTGGGGCTAAATGGGACAAATCTGCACCTTGATGCAAACCCTACTTATTTAGGTATTACCTTTGACCCTAGGCTGACGTGGAAAGCACAATGAGAAACCGGATTCGTTCGAGACAGAATCATGAAAAAAACTTGCTAGAACGACTATGAAAGTGCACAAAGAAGCTGTATACTGGATGTGTAAGACCGGTTCTTGAGTATGGCATAGAAGCATGGACAACTGCAGCCAAATCAAACTTTGACAAGATGGAGTTCAAAATCAAGCAATGTGAATAATAACGGGCCATGATGACCACACCTATCAAAGAACTGGACAATATTAGTAACCTACAGTCAATGGAGGACAGAAGAGAAGGCTGATAGACCACCCAATGTACTAGAGAATAAATGTGCTTGGAAGGGGAAGACGCAACTTTGTTGCATCAGTGAAAGAAAAGTGAATAGATCTTATCAATGACACACCACATATAAAGTCTATACACACTACACACATGCTTCCCACCAGGAGAGAACAGCCCTTCCAAGATCTGATAAAAAACATTTCTACATTAGAAAAAAAGCCAAACAGAAACAAAAGCCCTAACTGAAAAACGCTTAGAAAATCACTATTCAAGCAACATCTGGACATACTGGATCTACAGATCACTTCGCAACAAATAATGGTGGAGGGATATTTATAAGCCTAAAAACTAGTGCACAAGGTGAGCTGTCAGTGGCGAGTGGACAAATCGAGTAACTTCAGAGCAAGAGGCCTTGAAAACTGCAGCAAAAACTCTGGCAGATGAAAACACAGAGAGGCAATTTGTACTCTTCAGTGATTGTGGTACTGGGGAACCATAAAAATACAGACCTTGAGGAACTAAGAGTGATACTCTATAAACTATATCATCAGTTCAAGAGTTGTAGTTCAGTGGATTCCATGCCATTGCAATATGTTTGGGAATGATGTGGCTGACAAGAGAAGGTGGATAGCTACCTCAACCTGATATACGTATAACTTATGAAGAGGCCAAGCGGTTTACCAGGTGTAGATACAGGAACAGGTGGGACACAAAGCATGCAAGTCATCAACCGAATGTCACATATTAGCAGAGGTAGTAATCTTTAGACACCGCACAAACAAGCTCTATAGAGGTACTAATACCTTCAGGCTAACCACTGCTTTCTTTAGATATATTCAAGTTGATGTATGAAAGAGTATGAAGAAGTGTGAATTTTACCCATGTCTGGACAAAGAGAGATAGCTGCCACACTGAGTTATTGATTAAACTTGAAACTGATATTCTAATATCTCCAGTTTTATTTGTTGTCCTTGATAATGACATTTTGGTTAACATGTATTGCCTCATTGTGTCAACCACTTGAGTGTTGCTTGCGTTTGAATCACCGTTGATGTCCAGTTGAACTGGATGCGGTACCTACTATTTTGAGACTGTTGCTGATACATCTTGTATGACACAACTTGTTCATTCGCTTGGAGTTATGGTAGTTTGTAGCTTCTGTGTTATCTGTTGTTTAAAAATCGTTTTCTTCTTTGTTTATTTGAAGGTCTCCATCACAGAGCTGTCAGATAACAGACAGGAAGAAGAGGAGAGGGGTAAGTTTGTGGATACATTGTGAGGAGAGAGTGGTTGGACACTATTGTATAGAGGGAGAGGTGTGGAGAGATAAAGGTGACAGCTGAATAGAGGGAGAAGTAGAGAGGGTGGGTGTTATAATGGAGAGTGTTAATTTGGGGGAGGGTAGTGTGTTGAATAGAAAGACACAGGTGAGGGAATAATGAGGAGGCATAAGAGAAAGAGACGCGGATGTTTAGTGATGAGGCATTCTAAGAGATGGGGGGAGGGGGGGTGCAGACAGGACATTCTAAGAGGGAGATAGAGGCAGATATGTGGATGAACATACATACAGAAGGATGAATTGATACATACATACATACAGAGATAGACAGAATATTGACAATGAATCTGTCTTAACAAAGTATGGTTATTTCACAGTACAACTCTTTTAATTAAGTGCTTTGTCAGGTCCATCATCCATTAATCCAACAACTAATTGTTTCAGATAATTGAGAAGAGACGGAGAGACAGAATTAACACCAGTCTATCTGAGCTCCGACGTCTGGTTCCGTCAGCGTTTGAAAAACAGGTATTGTGACTTCAGTCATTGTAGTAGATCTCTACTCTTATGTTTCTCATCATGGGCAGTGTAACTGCCATGGGGAACGCGCACAATGTCACAGAGGCCACATGTAAAAGAAAGCCAATAGTTTTGAGAACCACAGAAGTAAATGTAATTTTGTGGGGAGTTTGTGTTGCCACAGAAGTAAATGTGGTCAGTTGAGAGGGGGACATTTGTAACTTCTTTGTTCTCTCTTAGTCATTTCTCTTCTACCCCTGGGAGTGTAGAGGTATTTGTGAATATTCTTGTAATTGTACTGACATGCAGGTGATTTCCTCTCTGAATTATAACTGCATCGTGTCAGACAAGGCCACTAAACAGCGTGCGAATGTGAAGCTGTAACTGTAGGAGCGTAACATACAGTCTTCCTCACAACTTTTCAACTCAACAGTCGGCCATTCCATTATAGCCAATACTTTGACATTTTAAAGAATTAGAAAATGTCAAATCCATTCTTGGCTTGCGGGTATACAACAACAACAAACAAACAAAAAAAGACGCCAGGACGGCTTTGGCCTGCAGTTTGCTGACCCCTGATCTAGGTCACTGGGGCACCTCACTGTATTTTGATGCCTGTAGTTGTTTGGTGAGACATTTTGTTGCTTGACCACATGTTTCGTTACTATCTCCTACTCTGGTGATAGCATCAAGTCTCACTATGTATCACATTGGAGTGGTGACTATCGTTAATTTTGTGTAAAATTACTGCTTTCCCAAGAATGTTTTCTTCCCCGAGTGCTATATTTCAGTCAATCAATGGACCCTTAAACTGATAGGGTGCCATGACTGAAACATCAACACAAAAAAAGTCCTGCATAGTTCTCTGCGAATGAGTGTGAATAAATGCTGTGATGTCAAGTCCACTCTTTGATGTTATCAACCCAGGACTTTCTTTGGCCTCCTCCAACTGTTCTCTGCAATATTATTTTTGAGATGAGTCATGTCTCATTACATGTCCAAACCATGAAAGCTTTTGATGTTACACTACTGACAGAACAGGTTCACGTTAACCTGCTAGGTAATTTTTATCTACCACATAATTAGGGGGCCGTGGTAGCGAAGTGGTTAGTGCACTATCTACCGCAGGCAACCTATCATAGTTCAATCCCCAGTTGGGAAGAGAACACCAAACAATTATTTTTGGACCAGAAAATCCGACAAAGGAAAGCAGAGTTTAAAATATAATATGGTCCCCCAGCGAAAATAAATGTGGATAGTTTAGATCGGCCAGATTTTAAAAAAAAAGACCCTCCGTTTTGACAAAAACCTGCCACCAAAGTGAATATTAGTGGGATGAATGAGATTTTCATGTTCATTTGCGTCGCCAGGATGGGTATCCGTGAAACAGTATTGCTTCGTAATGTGGGCGCCCCCCCCCCCCCCCCCCAATGTATATTCCTAATTCTATCTATCACTACCTAGTTCATAACTGTCGAGTACTGTACTCTCATATTTATAAGATGTTTTATTTTTACTTAGACCATATGCCTTATATTATTTGATAATTTTTATAATCTTATTATCACACCAAAACTGCAATTACAATGTGTGCAGTGAGTTTTAGACTCCTTACCTAGATGTACGTCACACCCACCACCAAACACTGCAGACATTTTTACCAGCGTCCACTTTCTTTCTTTCAGGGCTCAGCAAAACTAGAAAAAGCTGAGATCCTACAGATGACAGTTGATCATCTCAAGATACTACATCAGAAAGGTGGGCAAGTATTTGTGTTGTTTGTGTCTAAGACCACCTCGACAACAACATCTTTGTCTCTTATCTTGTTACTACCACCAGTTGTTTTGCTATTGTGGTGTTATTCCCCATCTTTGTCGTACGGCAATTATTGCTGTTACCTGTAGTCCCTTCACCTCTTGTAACTACTACTTCTTTGTCATCAACCACTGCTACTACCACTACTGCATTAACTACATCTGCTGCTGAGACCACTACTATTGCTACTAAAAACCACTACCGGTACTACTATTATTACTGCCAACATCTTTTACTACACTGTCACTTTATTGTCTGATTTCCCTATTCTTTTTTCAACTATCATAAGTTTTCTGATATTGTTGGTTGCTGAACATACCTCATGCCGTCATCCCTTCATCCGTCAAGTGAATCTCAAACATCAAGAACTAATACACGTCCATTGACACGAGTGTCCAGCTCTGTGTGTCATATTTGCTGAAGGATAATGTACACAAGTCAAACAATCAAATATTGATACAGATCCTCACCTCACACACTGAACGGATGGCGATTGTGGCTGAGGTGTAATCATCGGCTCTCATTCCCATCATCAAATCGGTTTATTGAAGATTACTACTAGTGTCTTAGGTTCATAGCACAATTTATTCACTCCAGATGAAGCATAGAGCCACCACAACCTTTTTCTGGCATTTGTAATGGTGGTTTCATAGAAATAATTTTGAGGTTGCTAGTCCTGTGTCCTTTTACTACATCTTTTGAAGTCACCTTATTCTTTTCAACACGAATAACCACTCTAGTGAGCACACACACTGCTTATTCATTATTGTTGCTGTGGATCCACATGGTCGACTGCAACTTGTGTTCTAGGACATCTGTTGTAACATCTATCTTGTGGTCTTCCTCACCCCTGAAACCATATCTTCTTGTGTTATTCGCATTCTGCAGTAGTTGATTCTGTGCTATTCTTATATATTGACAACCATCTACAATAGTTTCTGAGTCTACCATCAAGACAAGAAATAGAGAATGTTAATTTACAAATCTTCAATGTGCAGACAGCATGATCCAACATTCAGATTAAAACAATGTCAAGACAACCACCATTTTGTTTTTCTGAATCTGAAACATTGTTGACCCCCCAACCAAACAAACAAACTATGCAGTCTGACGCCCAGACAAATCTGTTGACCATGACACCTTAGATATCTGCATACCAGGTTTTCTTGTTTGCTCAGGCCAAATAATATTTCAACTTTGGATTGATTTTTTGGCTGTCAGTCTCATACAAGAATTCCAAGCAAGGCCATGACAACAGTTACCCGAACACCTGAACATTTTAAACACATTTTAACAGTTCAGTCTGGTGTGTTTGCTGTGTGAATTCGTCATGGCATGCTCCAGTTTACCCATCTATAACAGTGACTATCTGAGTTATGTTGAGGAACCAGTGACATGTTTCATAGGCTGAAACCTTTGTCTCTCCATCTTTCTTTCTCTCTTCCAGTCTTTCTATTGCTTTTTTTCTCTTTTATTTCTCTATGTCAACCCTCCCACTATTTTTTTCTCTTTCTTTGATATTAATTAAATTTCTCTCCCAATCTCCCTCTATATATTAAGGAAATGAGGGAACCCTTGAGGCAATAAGTTCTCAACAAAATATGCTTGTGTTCAGAAAACACACAACTAGCAACAGAAAAGACCTGAAAATGCACAGGAATTGAACCACAGATCAACTCCAGGTGACGAAAGTGCCTTGCTACAACAAAAAGACAAGTTAAGGGATGACCAGCTGAACACTCCAATGTTGTTAGGAATCCAGCAGCATAAAGGCTCTCACCCTTCGTCCCAATGTCATGGCCTATGCACGTGTTTGCAAGTTATCTGCCAACATAGACCTAGATTAATACAGATATTTGCAAATGATCTGGTTTGCTTCACTTTTGATTTTTCTATTGTTCGATGTATGGTCTTCCAAGTTGAGAATACTTATCGTTGATCGTACCACTTATAACTGCAGTAAATGGCAATAGAGATATAGAATTGACTGTGCATTTAAACAAATGTTAATACAAACTTAAAATAATAGGACAAGAACAATAATAACTTTTGGACACTGAAACTTTGTGCAATAGATAGGTTCATTGCCTGTCTGTCATTTTGATATCTCTCTCTCTCTAATATATCTCTTCACTATTAAGGATGATAGTATTCATCTTTATAACTTATATATGTAATACACGATAAGCTGCCATATGATAAGCTGCCAAGCTTTATTGCATGTAATATTTGAGGCACTACATCATACTTACATTGACAGGAACCAAAACTGGTCCCACACATAAGCTGATCTCTTTCTATACAAAGGCAGACGTGTTTTTTTTTATACCTCCCATAGGCTCTGTTTAATTCTTGTTTCTCGCTTCACAGGTCTCAACACTTACAACTTTGATCCTCACGCTGTTGCAGTTGACTACCGCAGTGTTGGGTTCAGGGAGTGTGCAGCTGAAGTGGCTCGATACTTGGTAGCTGTTGAAGGGCTGGACCTTCAAGACCCTCTCAGGCTGCGTCTGCTTGGCCATCTCCAGTGCTACTCAGCTCAGAGAGAAGCAGCAGCAAAGGCATCCCTTCAGGGCAATTCTTGGAGTGGGATGGGTGCTGGTCATGGCAGCTTCGCACCTGCCCAGTACAGCACCTCTTCTATGTCCGGATCCATGCCAACTCAGCATCATCACCATCTGAACCAGCCAGAACACATCACGCCGATGTCAACATCTTCTTATCAAGGTGGAGTTATTGGTGGTTCATCTGGAATCTACTCTGCGGGTTCATCATTCGCAGACACGTCACGGCACCCACAAGCAGACACAGTCCTCTCTGGACACATGCGGTTGTCTAGCAGCTCAGCTGTTACCCCCGTCACACCCATGAACCATAACTCAGTTGCACAGTCCCAGATATCACCACCACTTTTCTCCACACTTCCGAACCTGCACTCCCAGTTTCCTGTGTCTGCCCTCAACATGAACTCTGTCTCGTCCATGATGGCGGCCCAGAACTCCAGCGCAGCCTACCAAAACCAGGCACAGAATCAGGGCAACAGCTCCGGGGTCAAGCCATACAGACCGTGGGGTGGGGAGTTAGCCTACTGACTAGACGGCTGAACACCTCCATCATACAAACATCACTGCTGATTTGACATGGTGCACAATCAGTATGCCTGACTCCGTCCATACTATAGTCAGTGTGGCCCAACTCCACAGCTCGTACACAGATGATTGACTTCGAGTTTTTCCTCATTTTAATAATGATGAACAGCTTTTAATAATGATGGTGAACAGATTGGACAGCTGAGTCACACAGAAGTTGTGACATTGGGAAGATGAGGCAATATCTTAGAGATGGAATTACCAGTTTGCCATATCTGAAATACTGATTGGTTTGTCCTGGTGGAATGAGAACTGAACCCCCAGCTTTAATTTAAGACCACAAAATTATTGCAAACAAGTAGACAGAACCAAGAGGATGAACATGACTAAAAAGAATCAAGAAGACATTGTCCTTGGTTAGGTTGATGTTTCTCAAGTCAAGCCTGACCAAGATGAGACTTGTCACAATTAGAACATCTCTGAGCTTCTGGTTGTATATTGAAGCAACTGCCTGACATTTAATCTGTGGACTCGTTGAAAGTGCCTCATTTACTTTGAGAATTGTTTCTGAAAATAGATATGCATGTGTGTTACCATGACCCAAAGGGATAGAAAGAATAGTGACATTTAAAGGAAAGATACGTATTTGTTGATGGTGTAATGTCGCATGCAAGCAATACCAAATATTTCATAACTTCAAGTTTATTGACAAATTTTGTTACTATGCAATAAAGAAATCATTTTCAAATATTTGCTGATTTTTTAAATTTATTTAATTGGTGAAAAAATGTCTTATTCTTGTAACAACATGCAACAGTGTTCATGAACTTGAAACTCAAAGGGGTGCCTAATTAGTTGAGTTTAACCACACTGCGGCAGTGGTCCTACTCTCATCTGGCATAATCAGCTTGATCACTAACAGTGTACAATAGTCGGCAGACTTCAGATGCAATGCCACAGAACTACTTTAATATATTGTATATGCTAGATTTCTTAGAAATCACTTGTTGCTATTTTAACAGCCTTTTATTTGAACTTTCAAGCACTACAATTTCCATAGCCCTTGTCTACCTCGTTTATCAAGTCCTGTCCTATTTCACAAGTCATTTAATAATGTTGTCTCTACATTTTGATCTGCAAGTGTTTTCACACTTTATACATTCTCCACAATTTATGTTGATAAAGCAATATTGGTCTGCATAACACCTCTCTTCGCCTCGGACTTCCTTACTCCATGACCAACATTGACTCTCACTAGCAGTCCCAAGGAAGGCTTTATTTAAATAATAGCTGTCTGCCCAGTGAGAATGTAGTTGATGGATGCCACTTTTGATGTTTCAATGAAGGTGTGCTTCAGTGGCTCTTCTTACATCTCTAGGCATACTTCAGGGACCTCCTAGCTATAGTGCAATGCAGGGCTCATCAGAAAGTTCACCATATGAGGATAACATTGTCGATCCACCTGTTTCCAGGGAATATTGGTCAGCTTAACTTGCTGACCCCGATGAAAGCAACCAGCTGTAAGTCACAGACTGCTGTCAGCTCATTCCCTTATATGTCTTCTGCCCCAGAAATTTATTGCTATTAAAAAAATTACATTTTGCATCCAACACCTGATGTTTGTGCTGTTTTATTTTTGTCCAACATGGAGCTCGGTAGTATTCTCTCAAAGATAGGATTAAACTGTTCAACACTAATGTTATAGTGGTCCTTCTATAAGGCTGGGAAACATGACATAATACCAGTCCTACTACTACAATAATGCTGGAAAACATGACATATAATACCAGTCCTACTACTACTATAAGACTGGGAAACATGACATGTAATACCAGTCCTACTACTACAATAATGCTGGAAAACATGACGTGTGTAATATCAGTCCTACTATAAGGCTGGGAAACATGACATGTAATACCAGTCCTACTACTACTATAAGGCTGGAAAACATGACGTGTAACAAATTAATAAAAACAAAGTCCTTCTATAAGGGTTGTTCAAAAGTAATGCCCCACATTTTGTCCCACCTGAAACTATTCATTTGTATGAAATTCACGCACAGTGCAAATGTTTGATTTACACATTTTTTTCTCTCCACATAATCTCTGTCCTTATGCCAGCGTAAAAGAAGGCCAAGCATAGTTATCCAGTACCAGCACACTAGTTTCCTGTTCATGTAGACATGTTCTTTTGACATTTGTTTTTGGTTGGTTGAAAATTCGAGGAACCTATCTTGTACATACTTTCTAAGATCGTAAAAAATTGCAGCTGTATTTTCATTGCTGATTGAATGCTGTAATGCAATGATCCTCATGAATAATGGCATCATCACAGGCTGCAGCAGGTCTGTTCTTGTGGTTATGGAAGGATGTTCAGACTGCTGTTTAATGATGCAGTTTCTCCACTTTATGAAGCTTTAACTTTGTGAACCCAGTGTCCAACGGCTGCACAATTTTCATACACAGCATACAAATGTTTGTGAATGTTATCACATTCTTAATGCATCACCAAGAATTCAATTACCCAAGCTGCACACAGGCTTAATTTTAACGGACTACTACAACAGCGTTATCTGTCAGTAGGCCGTACAATTATGCACAAATGCGCAGGAAATGTGTTGCAACCTGTAAATGTTCACTTTGTTGTCTTTCTAGGATGAGAAAACAAATCTGGGGCATCATTTTCTGAGCAATCCTTGTATATGACTTGGAACCTGTACTCCACATTGGCCTCCATCAATAGTCTGGCTCAATGAAAGAATACTTGAATCTCTGCATATGTTACTATATGATTCTATCAGCAATCAGGTTCTTGTTCACATACCAATGCCACATAATGATATTTGCATATATGTTTGTTTTTTGTTTAGTTCCATATTGTGTTTCATTTACCGGCCTAAGGAAGAATTTTCATATTGAGTGGCAGTCATTCAAAGAGATCACAGCTGGCACTCTAGAGTGTTGTGCTTGGAATCTGTTCAGGTGAGATATGCTGGGTTAGTAGACACAAAATGGTGCTCTGATTCCTCATTGCGAGTGTTGATTGATATCATCACAATTAGGGCCTGCCAAACATTGACACGAGTGACACCCTGAATGAAAGATTAGTACCACTGTCCTGTCCAAAGCATGTCATAAAAGGTGGCTAAAGAGTGTTGTGTTTTGGACTGACAACCCCAAAATGTTGAAAGAAAAAAAGCCAATGCAATAGCTAGGATAGAGACTTCTTGGAAAAGGACCAAAAGCAGTGGTGGCATATCCTCCACATTGGAGCCAAAAGATGAATATGTAGACAGCTCCGCAGCTGAACGTGTTCCATATTTTACTTGCACAGCACATCATTTCAGTAAGTGGCTAGTATGAACATGATAATCTTGTGGCGTCACTATGTAGGCAGGAAAGATTCTTCATTGTTTTGCTAATTTGGTACTGTGAAATAAAAACAAAGTATTACACCCACGTTGAAACAGTTCATGAGAAAGGAACACAGACCCCAAAAACATTATATAAGATCAAAATACAGACACAACAATAAATTATACAACAAAATACAGACAAAACAAATGATATATCAAAATACAGACACAGCAACAGGACATTATATAACAACATAATACATACAACAAATTATATAATAAGATATGGACACAACAAATTATATTAAAACAAGACAGTCTTAAACTCTCACCACCCCAGTAACAATACTTAGTCTCTATCTCTCACCACTCCAGTAACACTACTTAGTCTCTATCTCTCACCACCCCAGTAACACTACTAAGTCTCTATCTCTCACCACTCCAGTAACACTACTTAGTCTCTATCTCTCACCACCCCAGTAACACTACTTAGTCTATCTCTCACCACCCCAGTAACACTACTTAGTCTCTATCTCTCACCACCCCAGTAACACTACTAAGTCTCTATCTCTCACCACCCCAGTAACACTACTTAGTCTCTATCTCTCACCACCCCAGTAACACTACTAAGTCTCTATCTCTCACCACCCCAGTAACACTACTTAGTCTCTATCTCTCACCACCCCAGTAACACTACTTAGTCTCTATCTCTCACCACCACAGTAACACTACTTAGTCTCTATCTCTCACCACTCCAGTAACACTACTTAGTCTATCTCTCACCACTCCAGTAACACTACTTAGTCTCTATCTCTCACCACCCCAGTAACACTGCTTAGTCTCTATCTCTCACCACCCCAGTAACACTGCTTAGTCTCTATCTCTCACCACCCCAGTAACACTGCTTAGTCTCTATCTCTCACCACCCCAGTAACACTGCTTAGTCTCTATCTCTCACCACCCCAGTAACACTGCTTAGTCTCTATCTCTCACCACCACAGTAACACTACTTAGTCTCTATCTCTCACCACTCCAGTAACACTACTTAGTCTCTATCTCTCACCACTCCAGTATCACTACTTAGTCTCTATCTCTCACCACTCCAGTAACACTACTTAGTCTCTATCTCTCACCACCCCAGTAACACTACTTAGTCTATCTCTCACCACTCCAGTAACACTACTTAGTCTCTATCTCTCACCACCCCAGTAACACTGCTTAGTCTCTATCTCTCACCACCCCAGTAACACTGCTTAATCTCTATCTCTCACCACCCCAGTAACACTGCTTAGTCTCTATCTCTCACCACCCCAGTAACACTGCTTAGTCTCTATCTCTCACCACCCCAGTAACACTGCTTAGTCTCTATCTCTCACCACCCCAGTAACACTGCTTAGTCTCTATCTCTCACCACCCCAGTAACACTGCTTAGTCTCTATTTCTCACCACTCCAGTAACACTTAGTCTCTATCTCTCACCACTCCAGTAACAATACTTAGTCTCTATCTCTCACCACTCCAGTATCACTACTTAGTCTATCTCTCACCACCCCAGTAACACTACTTAGTCTCTATCTCTCACCACTCCAGTAACACTACTTAGTCTATCTCTCACCACTCCAGTAACACTACTTAGTCTCTATCTCTCACCACTCCAGTAACACTACTTAGTCTCTATCTCTCACCACTCCAGTAACACTACTTAGTCTCTATTTCTCACCACTCCAGTAACACTACTTAGTCTCTATCTCTCACCACCCTTGTAACACTACTTAGTCTCTATCTCTCACCACTCCAGTAACACTACTTAGTCTCTATCTCTCACCACTCCAGTAACACTACTTAGGCTCTATCTCTCACCACTCCAGTAACACTACTTAGTCTCTATCTCTCACCACCCCAGTAACACTACTTAGTCTATCTCTCACCACTCCAGTAACACTACT
Organism: Ariolimax columbianus; assembly: GCA_036924085.1. NCBI lineage: Eukaryota > Metazoa > Mollusca > Gastropoda > Stylommatophora > Arionidae > Ariolimax > Ariolimax columbianus. The sequence continues at coordinate 101,092,295 of JAVGWX010000005.1, read as the reverse complement.
TAGTCTCTATCTCTCACCACTCCAGTAATACTACTTAGTCTCTATCTCTCACCACCCCAGTAACACTACTTAGTCTCTATCTCTCACCACTCCAGTAACACTGCTTAGTCTCTATCTCTCACCACTCCAGTAACACTACTTAGTCTCTATCTCTCACCCCTCCAGTAACACTACTTAGTCTCTATCTCTCACCACTCCAGTAACACTACTTAGTCTCTATCTCTCACCACTCCAGTAACACTACTTAGTCTCTATCTCTCACCACCCCAGTAACACTACTTAGTCTATCTCTCACCACTCCAGTAACACTACTTAGTCTCTATCTCTCACCACTCCAGTAACACTACTTAGTCTCTATCTCTCACCACTCCAGTAACAATACTTAGTCTCAATGTCCTGTAGTCTATAATGATATATGTATGCATGTTCGAGGTACAGTCATTAAGTATTAGCAATTTGTATGTACAATAGAGAATCTTATTTCAGGACACAAATAGGCATTTTTAACAATACTCCATGTAAGGATTGTGATGATCAAGCAGTATGTGCATGCACAATATAGCGTACAACATGGCCGCCTCACTGTCAACTTGTACTGTGGAAGAACAATGAGGCTTTTTCGCTTTTTGTGATCAGAGGGTCGAAACCTTCTGAAAACTAACGAAGAATGAAGGTTCAGTATGTAGCCAGAGAAGAGTGTATGAATGAGTAAAAAGATTCCAAAATGGAAGACAAAATGTCATTAATGAACCATGGTGAAGCCATAGCAAGAAATCGGGTGCAGCAGGCCCTAACATCGCTGGAAGAGTGGGCGAACTCATGGCTGGTCAAAATAAACGAGGAGAAAACCACATGTACAATATTCTCGCTTTCAATCAAACCCCAAAGCACCAAATTAAGTCTAAATGGCAAATTCCTGCAGCCAAACGACAACCCAATCTATCTGGGAGTCACATTTGATCGGCGCATGACATGGAAAAGTCAGATCGAGAGAAACCGAATGAAGCGGAGAAACTTTGCATAAATAGCCAAAGCAAAGATGCACGAAGATCCCATAAACGCACTAACAACACCAAAGCCCATCCCTACTGTACGAAAACCTACCTGGAGGCAGGATATATTTCCAGAGGTGGTAGAAAATATACCAGGTATTGGAAACAAAAACTGCCAGACTGAAAAAGAAAGGAGAGATACTACCCTAAGCTTTATATAGAAAAACTACCCAAGCATGGACTGGACCCATGCATACACCGACGGTTCTGTAACAAACACTACACAGAACGGAGAGGCAGGAGCATTCCTGAACCTACCAAATGGCAGAAAAATAACACTGTCATTCGCTACTGGTAAGTACACAAGCAATTTCAGAGCGGAGGCAGAGGCACTGAGGGCGGCAGTGGAAGAAATGGTGACACATAAAAAAAATGAAAGCCATATAGTCATGCTTACAGATGCTCTGGCCGTAGTCACAGCGCTAAAAAGCCAGAAAAACACTGAGCTTAATGACTTAAGAGCAGCACTCTGTCAACTATGCCAGCAGTCCGCACCAAAAAGGGTAGTGGTACAGTGGGTCCCATCACACTGCAACATCCAAGGAAACGAGGAGGCAGACAGACTGGCAAAAGAAGGTGCAAGACTACCACAAACAGATACTAGTATGACGTACGAAGAGTCAAAACGGCTTATTAAAGCCAGATACATGACCAAATGGGAAACTGAACATACCGGCTACACCAAAACCGATGCCTATTACCAGTTGAACAGAAGAGAGCAGGTCGTTGTCTTCAGACTTCGCACTGGCCACAATAGACTGAGGTACCACCTATTCAACAAATTGAAGATAGGTGGTACCGACGAATGCCCGTGTGGTACCGAGAAAATGACCGCTGAGCATCTGCTGCAGAACTGCCCGACATTCGAGGATAAGAGAGAGCAGATGTGGCCATCACCAGGGGAACCACAAGACAAGCTCTATGGCAGTGTCGACAGCCTCAGGATGACCGCCGCTTTTTTCGAAAAAATAATGGTTACTGTCTGACTGCGTACGATGAAGAAGAAGAACCATGGTGAAGAAGACCATCAAGATTGGCAAATGACACAGTGAAACAGTAATTCAACAACTAGTCCGTGGCAACAGGCGAGTCACTGTTGATAAAATAGCCGTAGATTTCAACAAAAGTCCCAGATCTGCACACAAAACTGTCCATGACCTCAGTCATAGAAAAGTGCATAGCAATTGGGTACCAAAGCAGCTGACCAGATAATGGAGACACAGCCACAGGTCAATATATTACAACACACACTCACACATACCATACTACCCCTACCAGTAATTTCCCACTTCTCTTACCTGTGAGACCTGCTGGAGTTGGTTAGACCAACTAATATACCATCTGCTTCCAGCAGCGTGATATGAATATCTGACCCAAGAAATGCAGAGCTCATCTCCATGGCCTGGAGATTTACCACAACTGTCGCCCCTCTGTAGTAACTGCTGTAGATCAGATAAAAACAACAGTACACGTAAATAATCTTCAAGCAATGTCAACGTGTAACAGAATTGAAGGCAATATTACCCAAGAAAGCAGCCAAGGAGAGATGCATAGATGAATATTTGTCATCATGTGATCGCTAGCCTTTACAACTTTTTGCCCTTACTGATGTTTATCAATTATGTTGTTGACTCACTTCTATACCATGATTGGAAGAGCGCCAAAGATGGTGCCCTACTGGCTGCAGGTCTATATTGCTCTGTTGTTTTAGTTCATTACGGATGCTGCCAGGCCACAGATTTGTCTGGAATTCACACTAGTCGACGACTTACACTTGTGTTCACGGAAACGTGTCGTTTTCCATTTGGAATGGTTAGTTCGTTTAATTTTGTGTTTTCTTCCCAATTATCATGGCCTGGAAATCGGCGATATGAATTAGCACTATGCATAAACCTGTATCGCATTTTCACGGTCTAGTTCACATGGCTGAACTTTACGAGATTGGCATCCTTCGCCCTTGCTGCAGACAGTGTCGGTTTTAGTGTGACTATAATTTAGACACGGCTATAATGGACTAAAACACGGCCCGGGAGAAATGTCAAAGTCCCTACGACTTCTTGTGGTTATGGGCAAGGCACAACACAAAACGATAGATGTCATCCCCCTCTGCTGCCTTGTGGGATACCTGTTTACAGGAAAGACTTCTTCCAACCCCAGGCAGAAGCCAGAAATGTACTGTCCAGACATTAAGTAATTGAGAGGGTGCATTAGCAACGCTCCAAGGTACCGAAGCCACAGTAGGGTTCACTGTGCTCATTCCCTGCCCCCAATGGTCTACTGGTTAGGCTGAGTTCTCCTGGGCTATAGACCTGTGACCAAAAGTTCTGGACAATGGGATCGTCACGTCCTGTCATGGTACGGCAAATGTAGGTTCCATTTTCCCAGTTCTGTTCAGCACGGTGCTGGTTCCTTCCTAACCACAGAGGGTGCATGCATATTGTCCAATAGGAGACCCATTTGTACAGATGGGTTAATGGTAAGGTTTTAAGAATAAAATCCTCATTAAATAGTACCACCAGCAAAGAGGAGATCTAAGATAGTTGTTTCTTTCACCTTTGTGAGAGACTGTTGGTGTCTCAGATTGAATAGCTTCCCATCTGTCCTGTATCTAATATTTATGTAAATGGCAGGACTGTGGTGCACGCCAGATAGCATGGCTGCAAATACCATACTGAAGAGTGTTGGGGCAAGTACAGTCATGTTTGACTCAGTTTATGACTGAAGAGGTTTCACACACTGGCAGACAACTGTGAAGAAATTGTCCATCCTGTTGCCAAAAAGCCTTGGTCAGGTCAACAAAGGTCATAATGCTGTTTCTGACATTGACATGCTACAAATATCATGTCTACTGTACCATGACCTGTTTGAGAAAACCATGCTGAATTTCTGGGAGCAACTCCTGCAGAAGATAGTTCGTTAAGAGGTCGAGCAGAACTTTAGCTACAACTTTGTGATAGATTGACAGGAGGAAATTTTCCCAGTGGTTATCACTGATTACCCTTGCATTTGTACATGTGGTCAATGGTGACATCTTTCAGTTCCTGTTGTATATGTCTATTCTTCTTCTTCTTCGTACGCAGTCAGACAGTAACCATTATTTTTTCGAAAAAAGCGGCGGTCATCCTGAGGCTGTCGCCACTGCCATAGAGCTTGTCTTGCAGTTCCACTGGTGATGGCCACATCTGCTCTCTCTGATCCTCGTATGTCGGGCAGTTCTGCAGCAGATGTTCAGCGGTCATTTTACCGGTACCGCACGGGCATTCGTCGGTACCACCTATCTTCAATTTGTTGAATAGGTGGTACCTCAGTCTATTGTGGCCAGTGCGAAGTCTGAAGACAACGACCTGCTCTCTTCGGTTCAACTGGTAATAGCCATCGTTTTTGGTGCAACCAGTATGTTCGGTTTCCCATTTGGTCATGTATCTGGCTTTGATAAGCCGTTTTGACTCTTCGTACGTCATACTAGTATCTGTTTGTGGTAGTCTTGCACCTTCTTTTGCCAGTCTGTCTGCCTCCTCGTTTCCTTGGATGTTGCAGTGTGATGGGACCCACTGTACCACTACCCTTTTTGGTGCGGACTGCTGGCACAGTTGGCAGAGTGCTGCTCTTAAGTCATTAAGCTCAGTGTTTTTCTGGCTTTTTAGTGCTGTGACTACGGCGAGAGAATCTGTAAGTAGGACTATATGGCTTTCATTTTCATTGTGTGTCACCATTTCTTCCACTGCCGCCCTCAGTGCCTCTGCCTCCGCTATGAAATTGCTTGTGTACTTACCAGTAGCAAATGACAGTGTTATTTGTCTGCCATTTGGTAGGTTTAGGAATGCTCCTGCCCCTCCGTTCTGTGTAGTGTTTGTTACAGAACCGTCGGTGTATGCATGGGTCCAGTCCATGCTTGGGTAGCTTTTCGATATAAAGCTTAGGGTAGTATCTCTCCTTTCTTTTTCAGTCTGGCAGTTTTTGTTTACAATACCTGGTATATTTTCTACCACCTCTGGAAATATATCCTGCCTCCAGGTAGGTTTTCGTACAGTAGTGATGGGTTTTGGTGTTGTTAGTGCATTTATGGGATCTTCGTGCATCTTTGCTTTGGCTATTTCTGCAAAGTTTCTTCGTTTTAGTTTCCCATTTCCCAAATTGTTTAGTCTCTGGTGCATTGGATGGTCAGTCAGTCTTCGGAGTTTCTCTGACTGCAGCTGGGCTCTGCAGTCTCTTCTATCGGTCATGGATTGCAGTTTTGTAATCTTTTCAAGTTCTACAATTGGCGTTGACTTCATGCCTCCTGTTATAACTCTCATGGCTTGGTTTTAAAGTTTGCTAACTTTATCGAAGTTCGCCTTTGCTGCTGTTGTCCATGCCGCAATGCCATACTCGAGAACTAGTCTCACTCTTCCAGTGTACAGTTTCTTTAGTATGCCTTCGTCTGCTCCCCAGCTTGTGCCAGCAAGTTTCCTCATGATTGCCATTCTTTCTCTGGCTCTCATTCGGTTTCTCTCGATCTGACTTTTCCATGTCATGCGCCGATCAAATGTGACTCCCAGATAGGTTGGGTTGTCGTTTGGCTGCAGGAATTTGCCATTTAAACTTAATTTGGTATTTTGGGGTTTCATTGAAATCGAGAATATTGTGCATGTGGTTTTCTCCTCGTTTATTTTGACCAGCCATGAGTTCGCCCACTCTTCCAGCGATGTTAGGGCCTGCTGCATCCGATTTCTTGCTATGGTGAGATTCTTTTCAGAGGTCCACATAGCCAGATCGTCTGCAAACATTGAGCTATGGACTGTCCTTGGTATATTCTCTGTAATGTCGTTTATATATACCAGGAAGAGTGTGGGTGACAGTACTCCTCCTTGGGGTACTCCCTGCTCGAGTGTCACCTTTTTGCTCATCTGCCCTTGTACTTGGACTCTGGCCGTTCTTTGTTTGAGGTAGTGGTTGATCCACTTGTACATTTTCCCACAAACATCACTTCTTCTTAGCTTGACTCTAAGTCCGTCTTTCCAGACTTTGTCAAATGCCTTTTCCAGATCCACCCAAACAGCTACTGTGTGTTTCTGTGCCTGGTAGGCATCTTCTATTTCCTGGGCTATGAGGATGACCTGGTCCTCAGTGGATCTGTGCTGTCTAAAGCCGGCTTGCTGTGGAATTAGTATTCGTTTTTCTTCCAGATGCCACATCAGTCTGGTGTTTATCATACGTTCCATCAGCTTGCCGACACAGCTCAGTAGGCTGATGGGCCTGTATCCATTTGGATCTGTTTTGTCCTTTCCTGTTTTTGGTACTGGTACCAGTACTGCGTCTTTCCATGCCTGGGGTACAATTCCCCTTTTCCAGCTTTGGTTCAGGACCAATAGCAGTTTCCTCTTCGCTGTTTGGCCCAGCCCCATCAGCATTTCGTTTGTTATCCCGTCTTTTCCGGGAGATTTCCTTTTCTTCAATGTTCTCATAGCCTCTTCCATTTCGCTCATTGTTAATTTGGCCATCCTGTGCTCTTCAGGTGCCGTATTGATGTTGTCGTGCCCCTTTAGCTCTTCACTAATGTCTGTATGCCTATCTGCAGGGACCGCGATGTGGTTTGCTCTGGCATAGTGATCGACAAAAGCGTTTGCGGCTTTCTTACCGGTGAGCAAGTTTTCGCCCTGCTTGATGGTAATTTGTTTGTTTGACGGGATTTCGTCGTTCATGGCACTGACTAGCTTCCATAGCTTGTTCCCTTCTTTATCCAGGTTTAGGCTTTCCGTTTTGTTTTTCCAGCTTTCTCTTGCTGTTTGCTTGAAAGTGTATTTGTATTTCGCCGTGGCGGCTTTGAGGGCGATGTTTGCCTCCATAGATTGTTCTCGCTCTGCCATGTTCCTAGCATTTGTTACTGCATCTTCCGCTTTCTGCAACTCATCATTCCAGTAGGGCTTATAGTTTTTCCTAGCTCCTCTTGGGATGGTTTCAGTGGCGGCTTGCATTATTGCCTTGCTTAGGCTTTCCACCATGGGCTTCATTTTGTTGTTTCGTGTGTTGATGGTTTCACACAGCCCATCTGTCAGGATTGCAAATCTGTCCCAGTCGGCTCGTTTGTAATTCCAACGTGGGAGCGGTTTTGTTTCCTGTGGGCCTACTTCCATATCAATGTCTAGCCTGATCGGCCTGTGGTCGCTACCTGCCAGTTGGTTTAGCACCTGGCGGTCTATTTTGTGGTGTATGTCCTGTGTGGAGAAGGCCAAATCTGGAGTCGAGGTGGTATGCCATGTTCTAGAGTAGAAACTAGGGCTATCCTCCGGCCTATTGATTAGGGAGAGATTTGTATCTATCTCCCAATCTTCCACTTCGTCACCTCTGCTGTCTGTGTCAGAGTATCACCATCTCTCCGAGTGGCTGTTGAAATCTCCAACTACTATGCAGTTGGAGTCTCTGACCTCCATACTCGAGAGCGATAGGTCTCTATTTGGTGGTCCGTACAGATTGAAAATGCGGAGCTTCGTCTCTTGAGCCATTATGTCAACTCCTACAATTTCTGCTTGATATGTCTATTCAAGATGATGGACATCAACATCATCCACTGACCATGCTTTTACCACTGGTGACCTAAGGCAAAAATCCAAAAGAACAGTACTCACACCTCTAGCAGAAAGTGACTACAGACCCATCAAGCTTACCATAAACCTGGGAAACGGCACAAGTGGAAACTAACATTCCATCAGACCACAAGCCATTGTCCAGATGGAACTATAAGAAAGCAGACTGGCAGAAGTTTGCGACAAGTACAGATCTTTACTATCAGTTCATCAACACCCACCACAAGAAAGTAGGTAAGATGGTGGACAAATTCAACCAATGCCTTCTTAAGACAGCAATGGAGAACATCCCAAGAGGCGCCAGAAGAAACAAACCGTATTGGTCACTTGAAGTGCAATAGGTGGAACTGACAGAGGCAAGAAAAAGAGTGAAAATTTGCCAAAATCAAAAGCAACATCACACTCAAGGCAGCTGCAGCAAGATATAAGAAAACAATCAACCAAGCATGCAGGAAAAGCTCAACTTTAATAGGGAGAGCAAGAAGCTCTGGAAGCTAGCAAAGGCCTTGAGTGATGAAAGCAGCTACAAGCCAACAATTGCGATTGAAAATGAAGGAAAGACCCTAATCGGACAAAAGCAGTGAATTTTCTAATCCAGAATAATGCAGAAACAAGTAGAAACAAAATCCCAGCAGACATCAAAATGTATGTTAAGAAAAAAAAAAACCACATGGAGCACTCAATGTGCGCACCTGAGAAACATCTGATAATAAATATCACCAAGACAGAACTGGAGTCAGCCATTAGTAAAATCAAGAAGAAAAAAGCCACAGGAAAGGATGGCATCACTTGGGAGAAATAGCAAAGAACAAACTGCTACTCATCTTTAACACAAGCTGGAAACAAGGAGCTGTCCCTACAGTGTGGAAGGAGGCAAGGACTATCCTCATTCTTAAACATGGGAAGGACAAAGTGAAGTCAGGCAGTTACAGACCTATTAGTCTACTCAGCTGTGTGGGGAAACTAATAGTTAACACTAGAATAACCTGGCACATGTAATAACAAAAATGTACTTATCCAATAGCAAGCAGGTTTTCGTAGAAACTGATAGACATAGATCATGTGACATATATCTCGCAGGAGATATAAGATGCATTTCAAGAAAAAAATAAAAACACTGGCAGTCTGGATAGATCTGGAAAAAAGCATTTGATAGAATATGGAAAAGCGGGTTAAAACTCAAACTACTGCAAATAGATGTAACCAGCAACATGTACAAATGGATCAGAGATTGCTTAGATAACAGGATAGCAAGAATGCAACTCCAAGGACACCTAAGCAAAAAAATGAAAATGAAACAAGGAGTTCCGCAAGGTGGAATACTCTCACCCATGATGTTCCTCATATGCATCAATGATATAATCACAGAAATCGCTAAAAGAGTACAAAGTGCACTCACTATATGCAGATGACTTGGCACTACGGACATCCAAAGAGTCTACACCTGTAGCTAGAAATGCAAAGCAAGAGGCCCTAAATAGACAGAAAACAAAATGGCAAATCGCTATAAACAAAACCAAAACCACATACACAATCTTCTTCCTATCTCCTGTAATGGCCACCCCCTCTCCCCCCTGACATGTCCAACTTATCTAGGAATAACAATAGACCTAAGACAGACATGGAAAAATCAGATTTAAAAAAAGCCACCAACAAAGCTGAGAACAGAATGGCCATAATGAGAAAGGTATTGGGCTCAACATGGGGAGCTGACATGGGCAACCTAATGAAACTGTACACAGGTTATGCGAGACCCATGCTAGAATACGAGATAGCAGCATGATCCACAGCAACAAAAAATTACTTCCAAAAAATAAATACGACCCAAAATCAAGGTATATGTATCATCACTGGAGCTATAAAAACACCAATAAATGCAATGAAGAACATCATAAGAATCAAAAGTATGGAGAGGCACATAGACCAAAAAACACTCGAGCAGGGGGAGAAGTTCAAATGAATGCCAGATCACTCAATAAATCACATGGGAAGCTGCATGCTCAAGCAGAAAGAGAGAGCAATACTGGCCTCACAAGACAGATATGAGACAAAATCTGCATGGAGATAAAACAGCCTTACAAATAATGGTGTTCTTTGTAAAAGAAACTGGGACCTTGATCTGAGGATGAAGAAGAAGTATATGTCCATCCCAAATTGAGCAAAGTAGGTCTGTTAGCTGAGAGAGCAGCATGGGGCAACCTGCTTTGTAAACATCAGCAGAATAGCACCTGACCCGGGGGCTTTGTTGCTGGACATTAGGCTGTTCACTTTCTTGACCTCATTTGCACTAGCCGTGTTATTGTATTAGTATTACAGCAATACCTTGCTCTTAGAACTGGGTCCTATCACCAGAGCGAAGAAGTAAGTTAAAATGAACGAAAGTCAAAGCATAACCTTTACTTAGCATGTAGATACATTTAGGCCAACAAAAAAAATAGTACATATATTATTTGTTTACTTACTTACTTAGTCACTCTTCTACTCTGGGGTGTAAAGGTTTGCCAAAATGAGCGAGGCTATTATATCCGCTGTCTTCCTCTTGACCTTGTTCCAGTCTAGTCTACGGTCTCTTTTAGACTGTCTTATGTTTTCATGCTAGCAGACTTTTGGTCATCCAGTGGGTCTGGATCCTTGACGCCCATCTTTGTTTTCTAATCTATTTCTCTTCTGCTGATGAATCCTCTATTTATGGCATGAAAAAGTTTACCAGCTGCCGCTCTTAACGTAGACAACTTTTCATTAATGATTGTCTACATTCTGGTATTTTACAGTTCCAAGGTATTTGAACTGCTTGACCTGTACCAGTAGCTGTTACATTTAGAAAATTATGATGTTTCGTCTCTTCTCTTGATCGCCATGGTTTTTCTATTTTGGACGGTTCACGGTTATTACTATCTTCCTCAGCCCATCTTTCCAGATTTGAAGGTTGGTCTGAAGATGTGGCCCTGATCTCGTAATCAGGGCCACATCATCGACAAATGTCAGCTTCAATATATAGACAGATTTAGCTGCCGAAGATGGACGTGTCGGACCAAAAGGTGCAAATATCGGAGTCAAGCTCTAAACTAGCATCACAACATATCCCGTTCTCCGGACTTCATCCTGCTACTTGTAAAGCCCTGTTCAGGGCTTGGCAGCAGGAGAGTGAGAATGAATGCAGAAGAAGAAGACAGGTTTCATCTTCCAGTACCACACTGGGTACTTTTTTAATCCTCTCATTAGTCTTTGATGACATCACTCATGTGTTGAATGGAGAGGTATTGTGATATGATATCGCCCTGTGGTCATTAACTCCTTTAGCATTTGATTTTCTGTCCTAATGAGCTTTTTGCAGGTCTTGTAGAAACTATGATACAGATCAAGGGTGCTGGCATGTTATTTCTTTCCAGGCATTCCAAGAGCCTGCTACAGAGAACCTTATCAAATACCTTTTCAAGGTCCAAGGAACAGAGATGCATATCATCACCATACTCAAGAGCTATTTCACTCAGTTGCCCGAGAGTGAAGGCTAAGTCTTGAAAACTTCAGTTTGCTCTGAAACCTCATTGGGCTTCACCCATCTGTGGTTCAGCCAGATGTCATAATCTCTGCTACAGCATTCTAGAGTAGACTTTGTCGGAGACACCAGTGAGAGATTTGTCTGTACAGTTTTTGCATTTCCAGTTGTATATATTTTGAAAATTGGTATAATGATGGCTCACTCCCAGTTCTTTAGCATTGATTTGCAGCGCCAGGCTGCTTATAGAACCTACAGAAATAACACTTCATTTGCAGTTCCCATGTACTTTACCATTTCTGGTGTTATACCATCACGTTCATCTGCTTTGCCAACCTTCATCTTCTCCAGTGCTGACTACAGCTCCTCCCTTGTGAAGCAATGCACCTTGTTTTTCTTTTACAAATTTCAGTAGCAACTCGTTTTTCTTCCAAATATTCTTAAGAGTCCTGTAGAACAGCTTCTGGTTTTCTCCTGCGTTCTTTTTCAATCCTTCTCTGAAGTCCTCTCACAATTTTTGTTTGCTGTTACCATTGTTTTCTTGGCTTTCATTCTGAGTGCTGCATATGCTCTACATTTAAATATTTTCTTGCTGTGTTCTTGGCTTCCAAGTTTTGTTTCCTTTCCCTTTTTATCACTTTGACTTTCCACCAACGTGTCCTCTTTATATCCTTCTTGACTCTGATTCACCACATGCTTCTGCTGCCTTGAGTGTAATCTTGAAATTTAACCAAAGTTTCTAGATACTTGGGCACTTTGCTCTGCACCTCTCCCTGGTATCTGGTCTTAGCTTTTTAGCTTGTTGGCATTTATTCTTGCTTCTCCTTCTCTGGTGTCTGGTTTGTTACTTGATTGTGGATGTTATTTTTGTGGGGCTACTCTTTCGGTTGGTAGTGATCACTTCCTATACAAGCTCTGGCATCTTTCACATACTTAAAAAAGTATTTCCTCACATTGGCATAATCAATGATGGATTTCTCTTTCCGTGCCGGTTCACATCAAGTGTATGTATATATGCACTAGTGAGGGAACTTTATGTCTATGATGACTAGGTTTTGATCGCTGCAGAATTTCAGGAGTCGCCTTCCATTGCCATTTAAAATATCTTCACCATATCTCACAACCCTCAAAAACCCATCTACAATGATCTATTCTGACTCCTGACATTGAAATCTCAAAGGATGATAAATTCACCTGACAATCGTCCACTGTCTTTTCTTCAAGCAGTTAAAAGAACTCATCTTTGACATCTGCTCTCTCCATGTCACTCTGTGCATAAATGATAACGATGTTGACTAACTTGACATTTTCCCTTCAACTCCAGGACACAATACATCCCACTGTGGCTTTGGCTCTATCGGTAGTGGGAACTCTGCTGTAGAGAAGCATAATACCCTCGAGGCCCATAATCCCCTGTCCTATTCTCTTAGTTTCTTTGAGAGCTAGGATTTCCAATTTGGATTTATAAATTTCTTCCATGAACTCATTCCCATTTCCGCTTATAATTTTAATATTCAATGTTCCAAAAAGTTGCAGTTTGTAATGTGCATCTTCAACGTCCGAAGAGTTTTCTCTCTTTGTAGAATTATAATCGGGTGTGTAGATACATACGTGATTGGTCTTTTGAGTCTTTGCATGACGGAGGGGCTGCCTCCTAGCAGGCCACCATTTCTGGTTCTCGCTGTTTATTTGTTATTAACAGCTGACTTCTAAATACAGAAGTCATTTAGCTATTCACCACCCGGCAGACACACCTGGCAGGAAGTTCTGCTCCTCAACCATGATGTATAAGCACAAGTATCACAAATATATGGGTGCAAAATTTTGTTTAATGATGCACAATAAACAAATTCTATTAAAGGAATGAACAAAATCTATGACCCACTGAGTAAAAGTGCACACCTTTTGACTATCACTAATGCAATCGGTCGTTGTCAGACATAAGTGAAATGTGCATCAACATTAGTCAAGAAAGGACTGTAATTGAAAGAAGATGTAAGAGCATTTTTGAAAGCCAAGGTATTGCTGTAGTCAGTCTCATAGTCATGATTAATACTAAAACGACTGTTGAAAGTGCGGTTATTGATATATATTGTAACAAAGTCATTTGACCAGTTCCATATGGACTGTCATAGCAAGGAATTGAGTGGGGTATGATCCCACAGTTGCCAAAATGCTCCTAAGACGTGCGTCATTTCCTTACTCAGCCTTACTGCTTTGTATTAGTAAAAGAAAAAGTCAGTTTCCTAGATGCTGACGTAGGAGATTCAATTTTTGGGACTTCATTGAACAAGATCTCTGTATCTGTGAGCAGTTATCAGCTCCAAAAAAGTGTTTTGAGAGAATTAAACTGCAGGTATTATTTATAATATTTTTATTTAGACCTAGTAATTAGTATTAGAAATCCTAATAATAATTAATAGTATTATTGATTACTAATACATAAATGGCAATATTATTTTGTAACAATACAAACTTACTCTGGATTCCGCTTAGGCCGTGGACATACACAGTGAAATTTTCCGCCAAAGTCGATGTACAAATCATCGTCCATGACTTCAATAATTTGCCCTTGTACTAGCCTGCCCTTGATATCTCCCAAAGCAGAGAACTTAGACTTTCTAAACATAGTGGCAAACGACTCATTTGGACCTTCATCAACTGTGGCTTCAGGCTCCTTTTCTTCTGAAATATTTCTCTCATTTTGTGATTCTTTCACTTTCTGGACAATTTTAAAGAACTTTTCTACAGCCCCTTCTGCCTTCGAAAGTTCGTAAGTTGTGGAGGTAGCAATGTTTTCATTATCGACAACAGGTTGTTCTATGGTTGAAGCATCTGAAGTTTGATTGTGTTTTGAATTAAATTGTTCTTTTGACGTCTGATCTTGAGAAGATGCATCTTCACCACCCTCATTTTTGCTTGAAGAAAAGAATCTGAAAGACGAGCTGGGCAAATAAATCCGTCTTGTTTGGTGCAACAGAAATCCACGAGTTAACAAGGATGTGGCCATCTTGTTTTTGTCAACAACCAACAATGTCGTTATTTGCCAACTCGCCAAATTGTTTGTCGCTTGACAGTTCACTTGAATAGCTATCTCCATAAGAACCACATGTTCATCGAAGGCTGGCTGCATCGGACATCAAATCCCTGTTTCTTGCCTTGATTATGTAATCCACCAGCCTTTCCCTGTCCACATATTGATGTTAGACTCCAACTTATAGCGTTGTTACATTCATTTTTTCCAGCCAGTATTATTTTCAGCAATGTGTTGTTTTTAAAAAATAGGACATATCGTTTATTACCACACTGATTTCCTTCAACAATTCTCTTTGCACCCGTATATACTTAAAGACTTCCGTATTTGCTTAGGTTTTTTTTCTCCATAAGATGCGACACATTATCGTGTATATCCATATTTAAAAGGTACAAATTCTCTTTTTTAACTGTGTGTCCACGTTTCTACAGTAATGGCGAGTTCAATTCTGTTCATAAGAATCGACTTCACTTCAATCCGGGCATACACAAAGATGCTCAGTTTCTCTCTCAGTAAATGGCGAAGGGTGTGGATGCTGATGGTTCCTGCAGCTTGTTGGTTGTGCCCACTTTTGCCTCGCGCTCTCTTGCGTTAAAGTCCGCTTGAATTGAATCTCATTCGATTTCAAAGATATGCAGTCTATGAATTGCTGATTCATCTATTGCAGTGTGGCTATCTAACATGCGGTCATTGATATACTTGAAAATGTCCCTCCTATCAATTTCCAATGTACGAATAATTCTTGCTTGTGAAGCAAGGATGTCAACTCTTTTGTTGACCTGAACTCCGGCATCACATGGGCGGTAGATCCACACCATGCCTGTCCGGTTTAATGCCTCTATAGCTGCCATCCGCTCATGCCTTAATAAGCTTTAATGTACCTTCCGAAGTAAGGATTAGACGTCTACTTCGACGAATGCCTCTGTTAAATAGGTCTGAGATAACCACCTCAGAACTGCAGTCACTGCTTTCATCTCCACTTTCATACTAGAGGTTTCTGCTTTGTATGTTCCGCACTACTCTGTGACGACTATATGTTATCATTTATTAGCATTTAACCTTGAGCTCTTCCCTCACGTTGCACCACTCTCTGCATTATCTGCCTTAGTTTATGATTACTCTGTGGTAATCTGTAATTGTATCATCAGTATGGACCCATTTTTCTCTCTTAGCTATCGTCTCAACTGTGACCACCTGTCCAATTGCTCTCTCTCTGCCAACGCCATCCATGACGTCCCTCTCTTTATTTTTTTTATTCCTTGATGTCTGAAATGTTATTATGCTATTTGTCGCAACCCACATTTAGGCTGATTGTCGCAGACAGAAGTCACAGAGCGTACCTCATCTTCGAGATCGGGTTACCTCTATTGCATCCCAGAACCAGTCGCACCCCTTCATTCTGGATATGTTCTAAACGGTCATATTGTATTCTTGATAGTGTGAGGATGCCCAGTCCAAAATCCACAACTGATAATACCAACTGACGATATAGGATGAAAATCAGTCGCTGTTCCAAGTTAGACAGTTTCAGAGCCTCGTATGTTCTCAGGCATCACTTGCCTCTCTATGTGGTCTGATCGTCTGGGTATATATATATATATATATATACGAAAGGCTGCGATCAAAAAGTTACTCCGACGTATTTCAACCTGTCAATGACACAACATAAAAGGTAACATTCTGAAGGTTACCCTTCACTCTAGTTATTCAAGAAACATCACATCATTTAGGCCTTGATATGATTGATCTTGACGCTGGAATCTGCATACCATTTAGAGATTTACTGCAATGGCTCTTGGCTGTATTTGACCATTGCGTGGCAATCTGATCTAGTCATGTACGTCAGGATATCATCTGCAAATATTAGTGTTCGCTCTTGCCCTGTGGGTTGAATGTTGATAACAGTTGTAAAGGTTGAACAGCATCAGTGATATTGGAGAACCTTGCAGTAGTCATGGGCATATTCACAAGCTACAAATCGGAGTGCAGCTATTTTCTACACTCTTCACCAGGGCAGCTGACATCAGCTCACCAAGAAAGGGTTGATTCAACACTTTCCACCAGGACAGCTGATATCAGCTTACTAACCAAAGGTTGATTCAACACTTTCCACCAGGACAGCTGATATCAGCTTACTAATCAAAGGTTGATTCAACACTGCTTAAAACATTGCATCGGGATCCCAAATTCGACCCGGTTATATGCATCCTCGAAGTCTAGAACAACTACAACTGGCTCCTGTCTGGAATGGGAGCTCTCATTCACACGTTCCAGCATTATGCTAGGTCTCCTTCGTTAGTTTGTAACTGTCAAGGTTATGAGGTAGAATATGTTCACGTTCTGGATGGGACATTATTATTATTCTGGTAACTATCTTATCAAGCATCATGATCTAGACGTTCTGTAGTGATTATTCTATAGCTACTGAGGATTGTAGAATCTCTGCCAAGTGTATGGGAGGAGCGCAAACAGCTATGGGACCAGTCTTCGGGCACTAATGCCTTCTCTGTACTGGTGTCAACATGATTTACAGCATCTCTGCATCACCCAGCTACTTAATGTGGCAGGGGATTTGTGTAGTGGTAGAACACTCACTTTTCCTGACTACGGTACGAAGTTAAACTCTCACGATCACAACAGTTGTAGATCGTACCTGGCATTCGAGGAGGGAAGTAAAAGGCTGAGAAAAGGAACTGTCCCCCTTATTTCTTACAACAACTTCATTCCCCGACGGTGGCGTAACTACTATGGGACAAGCCTTGAATTAACTTACTGTATTCCCTCGGAACCTGCAGCATTGTTTTCCGTCAACGTATACTATGTGCCACCTCTGCATCAGCTATATAAACAACATCACAGAGAACATACCAAGAAGAGTCCACAGCTCCATGTTTGCAGACGATCTGGCTATGTGGACCTCTGAAAAAAATCTCACTGTAGCAAACAATCGAATGCAGCAGGCCCTAACATCGTTGGAGGAGTGGGCGAACTCATGGCTGGTCAAAATAAACGAGGAAAAAACAATATGTACGATATTCTCGCTTTCAAATAAACCACAGAACACCAAAATAAGTCTTAACGGCAAATATCTGCTGCCAAACGACAACCCAAACTACTTGGGAGTCACATTTGATCGGCGCATGACATTGAAAAGTCTGATCGAGAGAAACCAAATGAGAGTCAGACAAAGAATGGCAATCATGAGGAAACTTGATGGCACAAGCTGGGGAGCAGACGAAAGAATACTAAAGAAACTGTACACTGGAAGAGTGAGACCAGTTCTCGAGTATGTCATTGCGGCATGGACAACATCAGCAAAGGCAAACTTTGATAAATTAGCAAACTTCAAAACCAAGCCATGAGAGTTATAACAGGAGGCATGAAGTCAACGCCAATTGTAGAACTTGAAAAGATTACAAATCTGCAATCCATGACCGACAGAAGAGACTGCAGAGCACAACAGCAAGAAGACAAACTCAGAAGACTGACAGACCTTCCAATGCATCAGAGACTAAATAGATTTGGAAATGGGAAACTAAAGCGGAGAAACTTTGCAGAAATAGCAAAAGCAAAGATGAGCGAAGACCCTATTATCACCGTAACAACACCAAAGCCCACCCATACTGTACGAAAACCCACATGGAAGCAGCATATCATTCCGGAGGTGGTAGAAAATATACCAGGTATTGGAAACAAGAACAGCCAGTCTGAAAAAGAAAGAAGAGACATAACCGCGAGGTACATAACGGAAAACTACCCAAGCATGGACTAGACCCATGCATTCACCGACGGTTCTGTAACAAACACAACACAGAACAGGGGGGGGGGGGGGCAGTGATATTCCTGAGCCTACCAAATGGTAAAAAAATAACACTGTCAGTGGCAACTGGAAAATACTCAAGCAATTTCAGAGCGGAGGCAGAGGCACTGAGGGCTGCAGTAGAAGCAATGCTGACAGGCGAAAGCAATAAAACCCAGATAGTCCTGTTTACAGATGCCCTGGCCGAAGTTTCAGCACTAAAAAGCCAGAAAAATACTGAACATAAAGATTTGAGAGCAGTACTCTGTCAACTATGCCAGCAATCCGCACCAAAAAGAGTAGTGGTACAGTGGGTTCCATCTCACTGTAACATCCAATGCAACGAGGAGGCAGACAGACTGGCAAAAGAAGGTGCAAGACTACCACAACCAGATTCTAGTGTGACCTACGAAGC
Source organism: Ariolimax columbianus (assembly GCA_036924085.1). Lineage (NCBI taxonomy): Eukaryota > Metazoa > Mollusca > Gastropoda > Stylommatophora > Arionidae > Ariolimax > Ariolimax columbianus. The sequence goes on along the minus strand of JAVGWX010000005.1, from coordinate 101,073,936 downwards.
GTCCAAAAGGCTTATTATGGTCAAATACATGGCCAGATGGGAAACAGAACATACTGGCTACACAAAAAACGATGCCTATTACCAGTTGAACAGAAGAGAGCAGGTCGTGGTCTTCCGACTCCACACAGGCCCCAACAGACTGAGGTACCACCTATTCAATAAACTGAAGATAGGTGGCACTGACGAATGCATTTGTGGTACAGGGTAAATGACCGCTGAACATCTGCTGCAAAACTGCCCGACATACGAGGACCAGAGAAAGCACATGTTGCCATCACCAGTGGCAACACTAGAAAAGCTCTATGGCAGTGTCGACAGCCTCAGGATGACAGCTGCTTTCTTCGAACAAATACAGGTTGACGTCTGACAGCGTACGAAGAAGAAGAAGAAGAAGAAGAAGAAGAAGAAGAAGAAGAAGAAAAAGAAGAACACCCCTCGCAAATAAGGTATTGTGTCCTACCCCTATACCCCACTGTAGAAGAGGAGCTACTAAATTACTAAGTAAGGTACTATGTCCCTCTTGACACCCTTTCTAGACTGAACATCTCTAAATCCTCTTCTTCCTCCTTGCCCATAACACCTTGGGTTGCGTTGGCCATAAGCTAACCCACTACAGGTAGACATATCCTGTTCTACTTTCTGCAGTTGATACATGATTTTCCTTGTTTTTCTTGTATCAACTTACAGGTCTCGTTTACATATGCTCTTTGTTTTTTCCTGGCCACTTTTGCAAGGCCTTTCCACGACAGAGATTGCCTGGCAACACTGGTCCTGGGCTCTCGCAGATTGCGGTCTATCCAGCGCCACATTCTTCCTTAGATTTTCTGTTCCACCTACCCCTGTCCTGCTCCCTCACATAAGTCATCATATATAACATTGTCGAACCACTGAAGACCGAGAATCCCTATCAGTGATCTGTCGAAAGAGCCATTTATTCTCTCAGTAATGGGTTGTGTCGCGTCACATATTTATGTTTCTTGTAGAAGGAAGCCATTTCTAATATGAAGAGAATATTTAATAACACGTGATTCACGTAAATAAAATTAGTTATCTGTTTATACAACATGTAATTTATAAATATAAACTAAGTTTTAAGTATAGGTAGGCGATACAATTTAATTTGATTTAGATTACATGGAAAAGACGCCTACAACACGGTAGAGGACAATAAAAAGTTGACAGAGGTGGACATGAACAACTTAGGTGGACATAGAGGAAAGGGGTGGACATGAACAACTTAGGTGGACATAGAGGAAAGGGGTGGACATGAACAACTTAGGTGGACATAGAGGAAAGGGGTAGACATGAACAACTTAGGTGGACATAGAGGAAGGGGTGGACATGGAGGACAGATTGTCCCAAAAATGACAGAATTAGGTATACGACTTTTATAAATGATCCCAACGGCGATTGACGTATTACAAAATGCTTAAATGAAGTTCTGTTAAAGGACGATGGGGAGGAAGACTAACGTCTGGTCATGCAAAATATGCTGCTTATGACCCTCGCCTTCGACTTTCTCGTAGTCCTCCCTGGAACCGGGATGTTTTCATGGCAGCCTGGCTAATGAGGTAAGGGATCGACGTGATCCACGTAGTAGTGAGTGACACGCAGATGAAACCAAGCATAGCACAACCGCCTGGAAGACTCCGGTCCACCTTCATCAGCACTCTCGGGATGCGAGAAAGCTACTGCAACCCGCCACTTAACGTCCCTTTTAGAGCACACAAAAGAGTTAACCTACTCATTACGAGCATTCAACAACCACAGGGCGGTAACCGACAAGTACCGACGATTCCGTCAATTAAAAGCCCTGATCATAGAGAATAGAGAGGTGGCTGGCCGAGTGGTTTGAGTGTCAGTTTACGAGGACATGCGTTCAAAACTCCTGCACATAATATGGTTTTCTCTATTGGCGGCAAGATAAAAACCAAAACTATACCACGTGTAGATATCGCAGGGAAAATCAGCCTTTATTCCTCAGCCTTATAAATCATCGATGTGGACTTGAGCAATGATAATAAAGGCCGCAGTGAAATTCTCGAAGGCAGATGGGAGAAAAGGGAGGGGGGGGGGGGGTAAGAACGTTTTTTTCGCATTGTTCGACTACAAATTATGAGAGAACAAAACGACAGAGGACAGAATTCATATTCCACCATCATATTCCAGTACATGTTGTCTAATAGGTCTAATATGCAAGAAATGAGCTGACAGCAGCCAGCCACTCATAGCTCGTAGCCTGCATCAAGGTCAGTTACCCATAATTGATCAAAACCCTTTTACGCCTCAAAGTAGCGACCCTGGAAACAGAATGTAACCATGCAGCCTGGCTAATAAATTGTGGATCAAATAGGCAAGGCAGTCCCGATTAAAAAATTGCGTACTGAAGTCGAATGTGGTTAGCTGGAAGGCGGAGAAATCGCAGTTTCGCTGTAACTACGACACAATGTCAAAAACGTCCTTTTCAGGATGAATGCAGAAGCAGAGTAGAAGAAGATATTCCACTAGCAGACACACGGAAGACAACCAAACCTTTCCCTTACCAACAGCAAATATGAAGACATAACCCAACTGAAGAAAACACCTATATTCCACTACCAGACACAGGGAAGATGATTATTGAAATCTTCTAGTTGTGAGCTGGTAGCTTTCGACAGTCCAATGCCCTCCGGATAAAAGCACACGTCCTCCTTAATTTGAGTTTTTATACAGTCTGTTGTCTTAGAATCACGATATCGACTGGGAAGATATAGACATAACAAAGGGACGAGAACTAACCATATTCATCACTAGCACCATATATGGGGGCACGACAGAGCAGAGAAATACATTCATATTATAATCGTACATGACAATGAGTGGGGCAATCTAAACTTCGGTTTTCTAAATCTTTAACTGCAGAATGAAATATAGGCTACCACGGCAGGGGCGGCAAGCAATTAGGCAAGGATTCAGAAACAACCAACCACCCACTTACCGCCAACCGGACGATTTTTATTCCGATGGGATAACCATGGCGTAAGACAATGTATAAGACCCAGGACTACATTGCAACCAGACCAAGAGGGGATCACGAGACAGAATTGTATGGCTCTCTTTTTAGTAAGCGTCTGCAGTGTAAGGAGGAAGAGGAGCGATTAAGTAAATGGGTATGTTACATGAATGGATTGGTCATAGCACATAATGCAGACTAATCAACTGCCACTGTGGGCTTATAACTCAAGATCATCTGGTTACAAGTCACAAGGAATTCGGAGGTGATAAATAGATGTCGGGCATAGGAAAAATCTTGCAACAATATAGACAACAAGAACCGTTGTAACACTTAGTTCAAGGAAGGCAATTTAAGCTTCCCACGGCTTTTAGCACTACACATGAAAAGTCAGTAAGTAAGCAAGTAAGTAAGTAGGCAAGTAAGTTAGTAAGTAATTAAGTAAGTAAGTAATGTTGGTAAGAAAGTAAGTAAAAAATGTAATTAAGTAAGTAAAATATGTTAGTAGGTAAGTAAGTAAAATATGTTAGTGGGTAAGTAAGTAAAATATGTTAGTAGGTAAGTAAGTAAAATATGTTAGTAGGTAAGTAAGTAAGTAAAATATGTTAGTAAGTAAGTAAAAAATGTTAGTAAGTAAGTAAGTAAAATATGTTAGTAGGTAAGTAAGTAAGTAAAATATGTTAGTAGGTAAGTAAGTAAAATATGTTAGTAGGTAAGTAAGTAAGTAAAAAATGTTAGTAGGTAAGTAAGAAAAACATGTTAGTAAGTAGTAGGTAAAAAATGTTAGTAAGTAATTTAAAAATGTTAGTAGGTAAGTAAGTAAGTAAAAAATGTTAGTAAGTAAGTAAGTAAGTAAGTAGGGGATTCCGTGCCGAAATGGTTAAGCCGTCGGCCTCGTGATCAGGTGGTGTGGGTTCGACTCCGGACTCCGCCGTCTTTTGGAGTTGTCACTTGGGTCGGGTGGCACGAGACGAGAGAGTAAGGATAAAAAGTAGCGCAGTTAATCCTTACTAAAAATAGCGTTAACCAAATTAATTTTACCATCATCGTCTACGATGGACGACGGCCCTAGCCTTTTTGTGTGTGAAGGAAGTAGGTAAGTAAGTAAGTAAGTAAGTAAGTAAATAAATTAGTAAGTAAGTAAGTAGGGTAAGTAAGTAAACAATGTAAGTAAGTAAGTAAGTAAGTTGGTAGGAAGGTAACAAATGTTAGTTAGTAAGTAAACAATGTTAGTAAGTAAGTAAGTAAAAAATATTAGTAAGTAAGTAAAATATGTTAGTAAGTAACAAATGTTAGTAGGTAAGTAAGTAAGTAAAAATGACTGCAGAAAGCGGAGGATGAAGTCTTAAACGCGAACATGGTAGCGGGAGAGCAATCTTTGGAAGCAAATATCGCCCTCAAGGCCATCACTGCGAAATACACAAGACCACTGAACCAAATAACAAGAGACAGCTAGAAGAACAAAACAGAAAGCCTCAATTTAGATAAAGAAGGGAACAAACTATGGAATTTAGTCATAGCCACGAATGACGAAACACCATCAAATAAACAAATTACCACCAAGCAAGGCGACAACATGCTTACCGGAAAAAAGCAGCAAACGCCTTTATAGAACATTATGCCAGAGCAAACCACATTGATGTCCCTACAGACAGGCATACAGACATTAGTGAAGAACAAAAGAGCCACGAAAAAAAAAAGATGGCACCAGAGGAGCACATGATGGCAAAAGTAACAATGAATTAAATGGATAAGGCCATGAGAACTTTAAAGAAAAAGAAATCGCCCGGAAAAGATGGGGTAACAAACGAAATGCTGATGGGGTTGGGCCAAACAGCAAAGAGAAAGTTACTATCTGTCCTGAACCAAAGCTGGAAAAGGGGAATTGTACCGCAGGCATGTAAAGATGCTGTACTTATACCAGTACCAAAGAAAGAAAAAGATAGAACAGATCCAAATGGATACATGCCTATCAGTCTACTGAGCTGTGTAGGCAAACTGATGGAGCGTATGATAAACACCAGACTGATGTGGCACCTGGAAGAAAAACACATATTAATTCCACAGCAAGCGGGATTTAGACAACACAGATCCACTGAGGACCAGATCACTCTCATAGCACAGGAAATAGAGGATGCTTACCAAGAGAAAAAGCATACAATAGCGGTTTGAGTGGATCTAGAGAAGGCATTTGACAAGGTGTGGAAAGAGAGAAAAAAGTGTGGAAAATGTACAGATGGATCAGCCACTACCTCGAAAACAGAGCAGCCAGAGTTCAAGTACAAGGACAGATGAGAAAAAACGTGACACTGGAGCAAGGAGTACCCCAAGGGGTGGGGGTGGGGTGGGGGGGGGGGGGGTACTGTCACCCACATTTTTCCTGGTGTATATAAACAACATCACAGAGAATATACCAAGAAGAGTCCACAGCTCCATGTTTGCAGACGATCTGGATATGTGGACCTCTGAAAAAAATCTCACCGTAGCAAACAATCGGATGCAGCAGGCCCTAACATCGTTGGAGGAGTGGGCGAACTCATGGCTGGTCAAAATAAACGAGGAGAAAACCACATGCACAATATTCTCGATTTCAATGAAACCCCAAAATACCAAATTAAGTTTAAATGGCAAATTCCTGCAGCCAAACGACAACCCAACCTATCTGGGAGTCACATTTGATCGGCGCATGACATGGAAAAGTCAGATCGAGAGAAACCGAATGAGAGCCAGACAAAGAATGGCAATCACGAGGAAACTTGCTGGCACAAGCTGGGGAGCAGACGAAAGAATACTAAAGAAACTGTACACTGGAAGAGTGAGACCAGTTCTCGAGTATGGCATTGCGGCATGGACAGCAGCAGCAAAGGCGAACTTTGATAAAATTAGCGAACTCCAAAACCAAGCCATGAGAATTATAACAGGAGGCATGAAGTCAACGCCAATTGTAGAACTTGAAAAGATTACAAATCTGCAATCCATGACCAACAGAAGAGACTACAGAGCACAACAGCAAGCAGACAAACTCAGAAGACTGACAGACCATCCAATGCATCAGAGACTAAATAGATTTGGAAATGGGAAACTAAAGCGGAGAAACTTTGCAGAAATAGCAAAAGCAAAGATGAGCGAAGGCCCTATGAACACAGTAACAACACCAAAGCCCATCCCTACTGTACGCAAACCCACATGGAAGCAGCATATCATTCCGGAGGTGGTAGAAAATATACCAGGTATTGGAAACAAGAACAGCCAGTCTGAAAAAGAAAGGAGAGATACTACCCTAAGCTTTATCTCGAAAAGAAAGAAGAGACATAACCGCGAGGTACATAACGGAAAACTACCCAAGCATGGACTGGACCCATGCATACACTGACGGTTCTGTAACAAACACAACACAGAACGGAGGGGCATCGGTATTCCAGAGCCTACCAAATGGTAGAAAAATAACACTGTCAGTGGCAACTGGAAAATACTCAAGCAATTTCAGAACGGAGGCAGAGGCACTGAGGGCTGCAGTAGAAGCAATGCTGACAGGCGAAAGCAATGAAAGCCCGATAGTCCTGTTTACAGATGCCCTGGCCGTAGTTACAGCACTAAAAAGCCAGAAAAATACTGAACTTAATGATTTAACAGCAGTACTCTGTCAACTATGCCAGCAGTCCGCACCAAAAAGAGTAGTGGTACAGTGGGTTCCATCCCACTGTAACATCCAAGGCAACGAGGAGACAGACTGGCAAAAGAAGGTGCAAGACTACCACAACTAGATTCTAGTGTGACTTACGAAGCGTCAAAAAGGCTTATTAGGGCCAGATACATGGCCAAATGGGAAACAGAACAAACTGGCTACACAAAAAACAATGCCTATTACCAGTTGAACAGAAGAAAGCAGGTCGTGGTCTTCAGACTCCGCACAGGCCACAACAGACTGAGGTATCACCTATTCAATAAACTGAAGATAGGTGGCACTGACGAATGCACTTGTGGTACAGGGAAAATGACCGCTGAACATCTGCTGGAAAACTGCCCGACATACGCGGACCAGAGAAAGCACATGTGACCATCACCAGAGGCAACACTAGACAAGCTCTATGGCAGTGTCGACAGCCACAGGATGACAGCTGCTTTCTTCGAACAAATACAGGTTGACGTCTGACAGCGTACGAAGAAGAAGAAGAAGTAAAAAATGTTAGTAAGTAAGTAAAAAATGTTAGTAAGTAAGTAGGTGATTCCGTGCCGAAGTGGTTAAGCCGTCGGCCTCGTGATCAGGTGGTGTGGGCTTGACTCCGGACTTTTGGAGTCGTCACTGCGGCACGAGTCGAGAGAGTGGGGATAAAAAGTAGCGCAGTTAATCCTTTACTAAAAATAGCGTTAGCCAAATTAATTTTGCCATCATCGTCTACGATGGACGGCGGCCTTTGCCTTTTTGTGTGTTAAGTAAGTGGTAAGTAAGTAAATTAGTAAGTAAGTAAAAAAATTAGTAAGTAAGTAGGTAAGTAAATAAACAATGTGAGTAAGTAAGTTGGTAAGTAGGTAAAAAATGTTAGTAAATAAGTAAGTAAGTTAGTAAGTAGGTAAAAATGTTAGTAAGTAAGTAAGTAAGTTAGTAAGTAGGTAACAATGTTAGTAAGTAAGTAAGTAAGTTAGTAAGTAGGTAAAAATGTTAGTAAGTAAGTAAAACATGTTAGTGAGTAAGTAAGTAAGTAAGTAAGTAGGTAAGTAAGTAAAATATGTTAGTAAGTAAGTAAGTAAGTAAATAACAAATGTTAGTAAGGAAGTAAATAGGTAAATGAGTAAGTATGTAAATAGGTAGGTAAGTAAGTAAGTAAATACGTAAATAATTAAGTGAGTAAGTAAAGCAGCAAGCAAGTAAGTAAGCAAGTAATTATGTAAGTAAGTAAATAAAAAGTAAGTTATAAGGTATGTAAATGAGTAAACAAGTAATTAAATAAGTAAGTAGATAATTAAATAAGCGGGTAAGTATGAGAAACGTACGTAGGTAAGTATATAAGTAAGAAGTGAAATATAGAGCAGGGATGAAAACAAACTCTCTCCATTACCAACATACTAAATGGAGATACACAACTGAAGACAATATCCATATTCCACTACCTTACACATAGATCCATATTTTACAACCTGATACAGGGACCAGTGTTCCCTGACGCGGCACATAGATCCATATTCCCAACTGACACTGGAATCCATATTTCACTTCTTAATACAGAGATCCATGTTCCACAACCTGACACGGTTATCAGTTTTTCACTACCTAACACAGGAATCTATATTCCACTACCTACCACAGAGATCTGATATATATTCTACTACCTGACACAGAGATCTATATTCCCCGACCTGACACATGGATCTATATTCCACTACCTGACACATAGATCTATATTCTACTACCTGACACAGAGATCTATATTCTACTACCTGACACATAGATCTAAATTCTACTACCTGACACATAGATCTATATTCCCTGACCTGATACAGAGATCTATATTCTACTACCTGACACAGAGATCTATATTCTACTACCTGACACAGAGATTAATATTACCCGACCTGACATAGGAACATAGCCACGCCTTTCGCCAACCTCTTCCGTATCAGCACATTGTGATGGTTGAGGAGGTTGTGTGCCCCCCCCCCCCTCCCGCCGCTACGTGTAATAATGGTGGCTGCATAACTACCAGCAGGACATCCCAAGACGGACATGTCAAGGGGAAGAAGAAAGCGGAAACTCACACATTTTAACATGTTGCCAGACTGGGTGCAGTCGGTAGCTAAAAATCATCATCTTAATGTAGCATGTCCTTTGTAGAACGTCGCTCCCATCACAGTCTGTCTGAAAGAAACTCGTTCCCTTGCCAAAACTCCAGCCTCCACCAGTCATACCCATGCATTCCTGGATATCTTGGTGCCATCGTCTTCTTGGTCTACCCCTTCCTCTTTTTCCTGGCCGCATACCTTCCATCACTGTTCTCTCGAGACCGTTGTGTCTCTTGATGTGACCAAAGTATTTGCATTTTCTAGCCAAAATGGACTTGATAAACCAGTTCTCCTCTATGTTCAACTCTTTCCGAATGTCTACATTTGTGTTTTTCCTCTGTCCAGGGTATTTTTATGATCTTTCTGTAACATTTTGACTCGAAGGATTCGATTCTTTGTCTGGAAGTTTTGGTAATCGTCCATGATTCGCAGCCATAACTTAACTTAACTCACCGTCTTTACACTGGTTTAGAAGACCCTGCAGAATCTGTATACAACCAGTTACATTTACATCACCTTGCTCTAAAAGCTATGCGCATCCAGTTTATTCTTAAACGCATTAACTGTCCCTGCCTCCACTACCTCCCCTGGCAATGCATTCCAAGCAGACACCACTCTCTGACTAAAAAAATATTTCCTAATATCTAATCTGGACCTCTCTTTAGTCAGCTTGTAGCTATGCCCTCGTGTTATTGTGGGTGGCTGTATTAAAAAACAAACTTGTTATAGTCTAATTTATCCATTCCTCTGATCATCTTATAAACCTGTATTAAGTCACCTCGAATTCTTCTCTCTTCGAGACACTGTAGGCCGGTTTTTCTGAGTCGTTCCTCAAAACTGTAATTCTGGAATCCCACTATCATCTTTGTCGCTCTTTTTTTGTATTCTTTCCATCATGTTTATATCCCCTCTATGATAAGGACTCCACACCTGTACACAGTACTCCAATCTAGGTCTAACTAAAGCTTTATACAGTTTGACGATCAATTCCTTGCTCCTATGTTTAATATTTCTTTTTATCATACCTAACATTGCATTTGCCTGTTTCACTGCTACCTTAACTTGCTCACTCACCTTTCCTGCATGATCTATTATAAGCTGCCACAGGAAAAACGCAGGATCTCAAGACTTTTACTTTTATCATTTTGTTGGTACTCTGCCATAATTTCTTCAGGCTGTTCAGTCTCTGCATTGCCATGGCTAGTCTTCTTCTGATTTCTTTCGAACAGTCGCCATTTTTGTCAATTCTGGAGCCAAGATATTCAAAATGTGTGACCTGATCTATTTCCTCACCACCCACTGTAAATTTATGCTGACATTATGTTTTGTCGGTGGTCATTATCTTTGTTTTATTCGTGTTTATAAACAAGTTTTGATCTTTACTGTGTCCATTTACGGCTGAAATGAGCTGCTCTAGCCCTTCTGCACTTCTTGATAGTATCACTGTTTTCTGCGTATCGTAGTGGACGGCGTGGCCTAGTGGTTAAGTGGCACGGCTCACAATCCGAAGGTGTTGGATTTGATCCCCATCACAGTACCGGCTGTTACCCCGAGGAAGCAAACGCTTAGAAAATGCAGAAGGAAGTAGATCCTTACATAAAATGAATGCTGAAGTCGGATGCACTGGAGGGCCGACAGGCGCAAAACAAAAACCATAGTGCAACGCACACCGACTTGGGGATTAGAAAAATAAGGCGAACGAAAAATTTTTAAAAAAAATCTGCGTATCGTAACTCTGGAATCTCGTACCCTGGTACCAATCGTAAATGGGTCCACACTTTCAATGTTCCCGTCTTCTCGAACATTTCTCATTATACATTCCTGATATATGTTGTATAGATAAGGTGAGAGGATACATGCCTGTCTTACTCCCGTTTGTACTGCAAACAAATTTGATGTTTGCCCAGATATTCGAACAGCGGCTTGTTGATCTTGGTGTTTAATGAGATGAATAATATGCAAAGGAAACCCCATTTCCTCCATGATTCTCTACAGACTTTTATGTTTTACCGCATCGAATGAAACATGTGCACAGATCTACATTAAACTCTCTACATTTTTCTTAGATATTCCTCATATTGAATATGTGGCCCCTGGTCCCTCTGTCTTTCCTAAAATCTGCATGGACTATGTGGATTTCAGATTCAAACCTTTTCTCTATCATTCTTAATAGGATTCGCAAGAGTATCTGGTCAGCGCGATAGTTCGGCAGTTCGTGCACAGCTTCAGATTGCCTTTTTTGGAGAGGGGAAAGTAGCTAAAAATGACAAACTTCTTCTTCTTCTTCTTTCGTTCGCTTTAAAATTTTGTCTATATCTGCAATGTTGTCTCTTGTATAAACTTCACTGTCTTTTGTAGTTCACATACAGGTCCATAAAGTTTCTCTTCCAGTGTTGTTTCTATGGGCCAGTGAGATTTTCTCTGTATATCATATTCGGGGCAGTTTTGTAGTATGCCAATTTTCATTTTTGTGTACATGTGGCTGCGGAGTCGGTTGTGTCCTGTTCTAAGGCGCAACACAACAGTTTGCTCTTGTCTGTTCATGTTATGGTAATCGTCTGGTGTTATTGTTGATGGCTTTCTGATTGATTTGATCATCCTTATCTTCTGTTGGTATGTAACTGTTACATGTGGCTGCTCGTCTGCAGCACCCTCCTTTGCCAGTCGATTTGCTCTCTCGTTTCCTGGTACTCCACAATGAGAAGGTATCCACTGCACGACAATCTTGCGCTGGTTGCTCAGTTCAGACAGTAGAGCCTATAGATCTGGCAGTTTCTCAAATTTAAGTGCTTGGAGTGCTGATTGTGCATCTGTAAGAAATACTACAGGTTGTGAACTGACATTGGTGTTCATCAGTTTCTCAGTTGCCACCTTGATTGCCTGTATTTCTGCATCATATATATGACAGAATTTCCCAGCTGGTACTCTGACTGTATCCCTAATGTTGTTTTGGTATTCTATGTACACTCCCGCTCCCCTATTCTTTACTGTATTCTGTGCTGACCCATCTGTGTATACTCTGATCCAGAGGTCTTGTGGGTATTCTTCATCCAGGAAATTGAGGATCACTATCCTACGTTGCACACTGTTCTCTTCATCATTGTGTAATATTCCTTTCACTTTTGTTTTAATGCATACTGATAGTCCGTGCTCCTCTCTCCAAGGGGTTTGTTCTGGCACAGACTTTAGGGGGATGTCAACTTCAGGTAGATCCATAATTTGCCTGCGAAGTCGTTTCGCCTGGTGCATAAAACTACTTCTTTTCAGTCTTCCCATTGCTAAGTTTTGAAATATGTCTTTCATTGGATGGCTCGGCATGCAGAGGAACTTTTCTGCCTGTGTTAATACCTTTGTGTCTCTGCGCTTTCTTAGTGCTTGTATCCTTCCAATTTTCTCCATCTCCACTATAGGTGTTGATTGCATTGCTCCTGTAATGACCCTAAGTGCCTGATTTTGCACCTTATCCACCTCTTTTAGGGTAGTGTTTGCTGCAGGGCACCACGCCGCTGAACTATATTCCAGATGTGGCCGTATACCTTGATGGTAAACTTTGTTAAGTTTTTTCCACTAGCTCCCCATGTGGTTTCACTTAATTTTCTCAGGAGGGCTAACTTCCTCCTGGCTTTTTTGTCTGCCTTGTTGACGTGCTCCCTCCATGTCAACCTATCATCAAATGTAACTCCAAGATAGGTGGGTTGTTTATCTTCTTTGAGGTGTTCTCTATTTATTTTGATAACTCCAGCTTTTTATTTTGGCGAGAGGGTGAAAAGCGTAGTCCTACATTTTTCTGTGTTAATGTTTACACACCATCTGTTTGTCAATGAGGTCAAGGCATCAATAGCTCTTTGCAGCATTGTGGTGGCCACTGTTGCTTGATCATTTGTACACCATATTACCAAGTCATCTGCATACATTGCAACTTTTGTTCCTTGTGGTAGCTCAGCAATCAAGTCATTGATAAAGACTATGAAATGTGTAGGGAAAAGAACCCCTCCCTGAGGCACATCCTGATGCAGTAGCATTTTCTTACTCTTGAGGCCATCTAGTTGGACTCTGGCTCTTCTGTTATGTAAGTATGCTTTTATCTATTTGTACATCCTACCCATCACTCCATTATTTCTCAGTTTCTTTAAAAGTCCTTATTTCCAAACTTTATCAAAAGCTTTCGTAAAGTCTATCCATGCTGCTAATACAAATTTCTTGTCCTGGAATGCGTCCTCGATCTCTTGTGGTAAGTTGCCTGTTCTTCAGTGGAGTTGCATTTCTTAAATCCTGCCTGCTGTGGCACAATAAGGTTTTGGCTCTCCAGATACCACTGCAGCCTTAGGTTGATAATACGTTCCATTGTTTTACATATGCAGCTTGTGAGGCTGATTAGTCTATAGCTGGATGCCATGTGTCTTTCCCTGGTTTTGAGAGTGGTATCATAATTGCTTCTCTCCAGGTCTGTGGACTGTACCTGATGTCCAACAAATGTTGAAGACCTGAAGCAGCTTTGTTTTTGCTGCTGTTCCCAAGTTCTTGATCATCTCATTGGACACTCCGTCTGTTCCTGGCGACTTTCTCATTTTCAGTTTGGATATTGCAAACTCCAGTTCTTTGTATGTCATTGGTGTCTCCATAACTTCGGGTATGGTACCATCTCGCTCTGTATTTTGTCGTTCCTCCTTAACACTTCGTTGTTTCTCTCTGTCTACTTCAATGTTGCTATCTTTTGCAAATGGCAAACTTAATTGAAAAGCCATTTAAAAATCGGATGCACTGGATCACAGGCCTAACGAAACAATGCATCGTAGTTTCTGCCTTGATAAAAAAAAAACAACCCCCAGAACGCTTTATTTGGAGAAACTCAGCAAATGAAGAAATCATGCACGTTCTTTGCGCTCTAGGAGAATTATAGGAGGAAAAATAATTCGAGACAGAATCCGTAATAGTGCTTTTAGGTATTTGGTGGGGACTAACACCAGTTGACTACTAAATTTAAGCAGAGAGTAAAGTGGTTTGGTCATTTGACAAGAATGCACTATGAACAACCTGCAGTTAAATCATACTACATGAAGGTATCAGGTTCTGGACCAGCAAGAGGTCGGCCACGGCGACGTTGAATAGAGGGGATCAAGGAAACACTACCGAAAGTTCAACATGTCGACTACACAAGTCTCCCACCTAGCGCAAACCAGAAATCAACGCATACCTCCTTTCTGCGACGCCGCAAGGCAAGATCAGTAGGACAAAAGAAGAAGAAGACGATGCACGTTCTATTACTGTGCACAGGGGAGAGAAATATATGTCCATTTTTTCACATCTACTGGTTCTGCAGTGGGTGTCGGATTCTCAAACATTGATTCCAAAGATTCCGAATGTATGAATACGATGCAGCAATACTGTCAGGGACTTTTGTGTATCTACTGTCTTGGTCATGCTGAGATTCTCAACAAGTGTTGATATCCTGGTTTGAACAGCATCCATATTGAGGACATTGGATATGGATAAAAGGGACACAATTATATCAATCAATCAAAGCCCGTTACTTGATGGTATTGTAATTAAATGAATAAACAATCAGAAAATTACAGAAGTGTGCGATCGATCATAAATCGAAGTAGAGGTGGGGACGGAGGTGGTTGTGTGGGAAGAGACGCGGAGGTGGGGGGGGGGGCGTTGGTGGGGGTGGGGAGAGAGAATTGATAAGACACATCATAAATGTGTACAACTACAACAGAAGCATAGGGGTACATGATGGCGCCGCAGAGAACAATAACATCATTTCACTGATGCTCTGTCGTTGGTTGCAGCGATGAACATTGAAATCATTGACTGCCTAAATGATCTATTTTAACGGTCCAAAAGAGTAGTGATGGAATGGGCACAGTATCATTCCAACATCACTGGCAGTGAAGTGACTGCCATTATCTCAGAAGAAAGGAGAGAAGCTATTACAACCTTATACACGTAGACAAAAGAAGCAAGTTCATGCACAAATGATGATCTTCAGACGATGCTCAGACATAGCCCAATTGATTCAAATATAATCTATTCAACAAACTAAAGAAAGAAGCTAGCAATGAACAGATAGACATACCATCTATTCAACAATCTAAATAAAGGAGCTAGCAATGAACATATAGACATACCATCTATTCAACAAACTGACACAGCTGACACTGATGCAAACAACCAGCTATGAGTCGCTGGCTGCTTTCAGTTCATTCACTGCTGCCTCTTCGTGCCCAGAGGGGAACAGAGCCGATCCATCGATGACCTTCACATGCTTGACGGGCAGGGGCATATCATTATTGTTTACCACAGGACAGGACACAACAGACTGAATTATTGCTTCCGAAGACAGATGTGTTGGACCGAATGGTGCAAATATCGCAGTCAACCTGTAAAGTAGCGGCGTAACGCATT
Source organism: Ariolimax columbianus (assembly GCA_036924085.1). NCBI lineage: Eukaryota > Metazoa > Mollusca > Gastropoda > Stylommatophora > Arionidae > Ariolimax > Ariolimax columbianus. The sequence continues at coordinate 101,058,755 of JAVGWX010000005.1, read as the reverse complement.
ACGTTATACGGACTACATCCTGTTAATTACAAAACCTTGTTCAGGGCTTGGTAGCTGAAGATTGAGAACTAACGAACACGAAGAATACAATTAAAGGATAAACTCGAAAAAGCTTTGAAGATATTACACCGTTGTGCACATGCGGACTAAACCATCAAACTGCAGACTGCTTGTTTTACCGGACTGTCCTCTCAAACTGCTGAGCATGTTTTACCGAACTGTCCTCTCAAACTGCTGAGCATGTTTTACCGGACTGTCCTCTCAAACTGCTGAGCATGTTTTACCGGACTGTCCTCTCAAACTGCTGAGCATGTTTTACCGGACTGTCCTCTCAAACTGCTGAGCATGTTTTACCGGACTGTCCCCTCAAACTGCTGAGCATGTTTTACCGGACTGTCCTCTCAAACTGCTGAGCTTGTATTACCGGACTGTTTTCTCTCGAACTGCAGAGCATGTTTTACCGGACTGTCCTCTCAAACGGCTGAGCTTGTATTACCGGACTGTCTTCTCTCGAACTGCAGAGCATGTTTTACCTGACTGTCTTCTCTCGAACTGCAGAGCATGTTTTAATAGACTGTCTCAAACTACTGAGATGTTTTACCGGAGTAACTCAAATTGCTGATAATATTTTACCGGACTGTCCTCTCTCAAACTGCTGAGCATGATTTACCGGACTGTCCTTTCTCAAACTGCTGAGCATGTTTTGCCCGACTGTCTAAAATTGTTGAACATGTTTTACCTGACTGTCCTCTTCCAGACTATTGAGCATGTTTAACCGGACTGTCTCAAACTGCTTAGATTGTTTTTTAGGACTGTCCTCTTCAAAACTGTTTAGCATGTTTTACCGGACTGTCCTCTCTCAAACTGCTAAGGATGTTTTATCGAACTGTCCTTTCTCAAACTGCTGAGTCCGTTTTACCGGAGTGTCTCAAACTCCTAAGCATTTTTTATAGAATTATCCTCTCTTGAACTGCAAAGCATGTTTTACCGGACTAACTCAAACTGCTGAGCATATTTATCGGAATGTCTCAAGCTGCTGAGCATGTTTCACAGGACTGTCCTCTCTCAAACTGTTGAGCATTTTTTACCGGACTGTCCTCTCTCAAACTGCTGAGAATGGTTTACCGGACTGTCCTCTCTCAAACTGCTGAGCATGTTTTACCGGACTGTCTGATCTTGTTGAGCATATTTTACCGGACTGTCTGATCTTGTTGATCATATTTTACCGGACTGTCTGATCTTGTTGAGCATATTTTACCGGACTGTCTGATCTTGTTGAGCATATTTTACCGGACTGTCTGATCTTGTTGAGCATGTTTTACCGGACTGTCTGATCTTGTTGAGCATATTTTACCGGACTGTCTGATCTTGTTGAGCATATTTTACCGGACTGTCTGATCTTGTTGAGCATATATTACCGGACTGTCTGATCTTGTTGAGCATGTTTTACCGGACTGTCTGATCTTGTTGAGCATATTTTACCAGACTGTCCTTCCTTAACACGTTGAGCATTTTTTTTACCGGACTGTCCTCTCTCAAACTGTTGAGCATGTTTCACCGAACTGTCTCCAACTTCTGAGCATGTTTTACCAGATTGTCCTTTCTAAAACAGTTTAGCATGTTTTACCGGTCTGTCTCAAACTATGGAGCATGTTTTACCGTATTGTCTTTCCTAAACTGCTGATCATGATTTAGCGGACTGTTCTCTCTCAAACTGCTGATCATGTTTTTCCGGTCTGTCTCAAACTATTACGCCTGTTCTACCAGACTGTCCTCTCTTAAACTGCTGAGAATATTTTACCGAACTGTCCTCTATCAAACAGATGAGCATGTTTTACCGGACTGTCCTCTCAAACTGTTGAGCATGTTTTACCGGACTGTCCTCTCAAACTGCTGAGCATGTTTTACCGGACTGTCCTCTCAAACTGCTGAGCATGTTTTACCGGACTGTCCTCTCAAACTGCTGAGCATGATTTACCGGACTGTCCTCTCAAACTGCTGAGCATGTTTTATCGGACTGTCCCCTCAAACTGCTGAGCATGTTTTACCGGACTGCCCTCTCAAACTGCTGAGCTTGTATTACCGGACTGTCCTCTCAAACGGCTGAGCTTGTTTTACCGGACTGTCCTCTCAAACTGCTGAGCTTGTATTACCGGACTGTTTTCTCTCGAACTGCAGAGCAGGTTTTACCGGACTGTCCTCTCAAACGGCTGAGCTTGTATTACCGGACTGTTTTCTCTCGAACTGCAGAGCAGGTTTTACCGGACTGTCCTCTCAAACGGCTGAGCTTGTATTACCGGACTGTCTTCTCTCGAACTGCAGAGCATGTTTTACCTGACTGTCTTCTCTCGAACTGCAGAGCATGTTTTAATAGACTGTCTCAAACTACTGATATGTTTTACCGGAGTAACTCAAATTGCTGATCAAATTTTACCGGACTGTCCTCTCTCAAAATGCTGAGCATGTTTTACCGGACTGTCTTTTCTCAAACTGCTGAGCATGTTTTGCCCGACTGTCTAAAATTGTCGAGCATGTTTTACAGGACTGAATCAAACTGTTGAGAATGTTTTACCTGACTGTCCTCTTTCAAACTGCTGAGCATGTTTTGCCGGAGTGTCCTCTCTCAAACTGCTGAGCATGTTTTACCGGACTAACTCAAACTGTTAAACATGTTTTACCTGACTGTCCTCTTCCAGACTATTGAGCAAGTTTAACCGGACTGTCTCAAACTGCTTAGATTGTTTTTTAGGACTGTCCTCTTTAAAACTGTTTAGCATGTTTTACCGGACTGTCCTCTCTCAAACTGCTAAGGATGTTTTATCGAACTGTCCTTTCTCAAACTGCTGAGTCCGTTTTACCGGAGTGTCTCAAACTCCTACGCATTTTTTATAGAATTATCCTCTCTTGAACTGCAAAGCATGTTTTACCGGACTAACTCAAACTGCTGAGCATATTTATCGGACTGTCTCAAGCTGCTGAGCATGTTTCACAGGACTGTCCTCTCTCAAACTGTTGAGCATGTTTTACCGGACTGTCCTCTCTCAAACTGCTGAGAATGGTTTACCGGACTGTCCTCTCTCAAACTGCTGAGCATGTTTTACCGGACTGTCAGATCTTGTTGAGCATATTTTACCGGACTGTCCTCTCTCAAACTGCTGAGAACGGTTTACCGGACTGTCCTCTCTCAAACTGCTGAGCATGTTTTACCGGACTGTCTGATCTTGTTGAGCATATTTTACCGGACTGTCTGATCTTGTTGAGCATATTTTACCGGACTGTCTGATCTTGTTGAGCATATTTTACCGGACTGTCTGATCTTGTTGAGCATATTTTACCGGACTGTCTGATCTTGTTGAGCATATTTTACTGGACTGTCTGATCTTGTTGAGCATGTTTTACCGGACTGTCTGATCTTGTTGAGCATGTTTTACCGGACTGTCTGATCTTGTTGAGCATATTTTACCGGACTGTCCTTTCTTAACACGTTGAGCAATTTTTTACTAGACTGTCCTCTCTCAAACTGTTGAGCATGTTTCACCGAACTGTCTCCAACTTCTGAGCATGTTTTATCAGATTGTCCTTTCTAAAACAGTTTAGCATGTTTTACCGGTCTGTCTCAAACTATGGAGCATGTTTTACCGTATTGTCTTTCCTAAACTGCTGATCATGATTTAGCGGACTGTTCTCTCTCAAACTGCTGATCATGTTTTTCCGGTCTGTCTCAAACTATTACGCCTGTTCTACCAGACTGTCCTCTCTTAAACTGCTGAGAATATTTTACCGAACTGTCCTCTATCAAACAGATGAGCATGTTTTACCGGACTGTCCTCTCAAACTGCTGAGCATGTTTTACCGGACTGTCCTCTCAAACTGCTGAGCATGTTTTACCGGACTGTCCTCTCAAACTGCTGAGCATGTTTTACCGGACTGTCCTCTCAAACTGCTGAGCATGATTTACCGGACTGTCCTCTCAAACTGCTGAGCATGTTTTACCGGACTGTCCCCTCAAACTGCTGAGCATGTTTTACCGGACTGCCCTCTCAAACTGCTGAGCTTGTATTACCGGACTGTCCTCTCAAACGGCTGAGCTTGTTTTACCGGACTGTCCTCTCAAACTGCTGAGCTTGTATTACCGGACTGTTTTCTCTCGAACTGCAGAGCAGGTTTTACCGGACTGTCCTCTCAAACGGCTGAGCTTGTATTACCGGACTGTCTTCTCTCGAACTGCAGAGCATGTTTTACCTGACTGTCTTCTCTCGAACTGCAGAGCATGTTTTAATAGACTGTCTCAAACTACTGATATGTTTTACCGGAGTAACTCTAATTGCTGATCATATTTTACCGGACTGTCCTCTCTCAAACTGCTGAGCATGTTTTACCGGACTGTCCTTTCTCAAACTGCTGAGCATGTTTTGCCCGACTGTCTAAAATTGTCGAGCATGTTTTACAGGACTGAATCAAACTGTTGAGAATGTTTTACCTGACTGTCCTCTTTCAAACTGCTGAGCATGTTTTGCCGGAGTGTCCTCTCTCAAACTGCTGAGCATGTTTTACCGGACTAACTCAAACTGTTGAGCATGTTTTACCGGACTGTCCTCTCTCAAACTGCTGAGAATGGTTTACCGGACTGTCCTCTCTCAAACTGCTGAGCATGTTTTACCGGACTGTCAGATCTTGTTGAGCATATTTTACCGGACTGTCCTCTCTCAAACTGCTGAGAACGGTTTACCGTACTGTCCTCTCTCAAACTGCTGAGCATGTTTTACCGGACTGTCTGATCTTGTTGAGCATATTTTACCGGACTGTCTGATCTTGTTGAGCATATTTTACCGGACTGTCTGATCTTGTTGAGCATATTTTACCGGACTGTCTGATCTTGTTGAGCATATTTTACCGGACTGTCTGATCTTGTTGAGCATGTTTTACCGGACTGTCTGATCTTGTTGAGCATATTTTACCGGACTGTCCTTTCTTAACACGTTGAGCATTTTTTTACCGGACTGTCCTCTCTCAAACTGTTGAGCATGTTTCACCGAACTGTCTCCAACTTCTGAGCATGTTTTACCAGATTGTCCTTTCTAAAACAGTTTAGCATGTTTTACCGGTCTGTCTCAAACTATGGAGCATGTTTTACCGTATTGTCTTTCCTAAACTGCTGATCATGATTTAGCGGACTGTTCTCTCTCAAACTGCTGATCATGTTTTTCCGGTCTGTCTCAAACTATTACGCCTGTTCTACCAGACTGTCCTCTCTTAAACTGCTGAGAATATTTTACCGAACTGTCCTCTATCAAACAGATGAGCATGTTTTACCGGACTGTCCTCTCAAATTGCTTAGCATGTTTTACCGGACTGTCCTCTCAAACTGCTGAGCATGTTTTACCGGACTGTCCTCTCAAACTGCTGAGCATGTTTTACCGGACTGTCCCCTCAAACTGCTGAGCATGTTTTACCGGACTGCCCTCTCAAACTGCTGAGCTTGTATTACCGGACTGTCCTCTCAAACGGCTGAGCTTGTTTTACCGGACTGTCCTCTCAAACTGCTGAGCTTGTATTACCGGACTGTTTTCTCTCGAACTGCAGAGCAGGTTTTACCGGACTGTCCTCTCAAACGGCTGAGCTTGTATTACCGGACTGTCTTCTCTCGAACTGCAGAGCATGTTTTACCTGACTGTCTTCTCTCGAACTGCAGAGCATGTTTTAATAGACTGTCTCAAACTACTGATATGTTTTACCGGAGTAACTCAAATTGCTGATCATATTTTACCGGACTGTCCTCTCTCAAACTGCTGAGCATGTTTTACCGGACTGTCCTTTCTCAAACTGCTGAGCATGTTTTGCCCGACTGTCTAAAATTGTCGAGCATGTTTTACAGGACTGAATCAAACTGTTGAGAATGTTTTACCTGACTGTCCTCTTTCAAACTGCTGAGCATGTTTTGCCGGAGTGTCCTCTCTCAAACTGCTGAGCATGTTTTACCGGACTAACTCAGACTGTTGAACATGTTTTACCTGACTGTCCTCTTCCAGACTATTGAGCAAGTTTAACCGGACTGTCTCAAACTGCTTAGATTGTTTTTTAGGACTGTCCTCTTTAAAACTGTTTAGCATGTTTTACCGGACTGTCCTCTCTCAAACTGCTAAGGATGTTTTATCGAACTGTCCTTTCTCAAACTGCTGAGTCCGTTTTACCGGAGTGTCTCAAACTCCTAAGCATTTTTTATAGAATTATCCTCTCTTGAACTGCAAAGCATGTTTTACCGGACTAACTCAAACTGCTGAGCATATTTATCGGACTGTCTCAAGCTGCTGAGCATGTTTCACAGGACTGTCCTCTCTCAAACAGTTGAGCATGTTTTACCGGACTGTCCTCTCTCAAACTGCTGAGAATGGTTTACCGGACTGTCCTCTCTCAAACTGCTGAGCATGTTTTACCGGACTGTCAGATCTTGTTGAGTATATTTTACCGGACTGTCCTCTCTCAAACTGCTGAGAACGGTTTACCGGACTGTCCTCTCTCAAACTGCTGAGCATGTTTTACCGGACTGTCTGATCTTGTTGAGCATATTTTACCGGACTGTCTGATCTTGTTGAGCATATTTTACCGGACTGTCTGATCTTGTTGAGCATATTTTACCGGACTGTCTGATCTTGTTGAGCATATTTTACCGGACTGTCTGATCTTGTTGAGCATATTTTACTGGACTGTCTGATCTTGTTGAGCATGTTTTACCGGACTGTCTGATCTTGTTGAGCATGTTTTACCGGACTGTCTGATCTTGTTGAGCATGTTTTACCGGACTGTCTGATCTTGTTGAGCATATTTTACCGGACTGTCCTTTCTTAACACGTTGAGCATTTTTTTACCGGACTGTCCTCTCTCAAACTGTTGAGCATGTTTCACCGAACTGTCTCCAACTTCTGAGCATGTTTTACCAGATTGTCCTTTCTAAAACAGTTTAGCATGTTTTACCGGTCTGTCTGAAACTATGGAGCATGTTTTACCGTATTGTCTTTCCTAAACTGCTGATCATGATTTAGCGGACTGTTCTCTCTCAAACTGCTGATCATGTTTTTCCGGTCTGTCTCAAACTATTACGCCTGTTCTACCAGACTGTCCTCTCTTAAACTGCTGAGAATATTTTACCGAACTGTCCTCTATCAAACAGATGAGCATGTTTTACCGGACTGTCCTCTCAAACTGCTGAGCATGTTTTACCGGACTGTCCTCTCAAACTGCTGAGCATGTTTTACCGGACTGTCCTCTCAAACTGCTGAGCATGTTTTACCGGACTGTCCTCTCAAACTGCTGAGCATGATTTACCGGACTGTCCTCTCAAACTGCTCAGCATGTTTTACCGGACTGTCCCCTCAAACTGCTGAGCATGTTTTACCGGACTGCCCTCTCAAACTGCTGAGCTTGTATTACCGGACTGTCCTCTCAAACGGCTGAGCTTGTTTTACCGGACTGTCCTCTCAAACTGCTGAGCTTGTATTACCGGACTGTTTTCTCTCGAACTGCAGAGCATGTTTTACCTGACTGTCTTCTCTCGAACTGCAGAGCATGTTTTAATAGACTGTCTCAAACTACTGATATGTTTTACCGGACTGTCCTCTCTCAAACTGCTGAGCATGTTTTACCGGACTGTCCTTTCTCAAACTGCTGAGCATGTTTTGCCCGACTGTCTAAAATTGTCGAGCATGTTTTACAGGACTGAATCAAACTGTTGAGAATGTTTTACCTGACTGTCCTCTTTCAAACTGCTGAGCATGTTTTGCCGGAGTGTCCTCTCTCAAACTGCTGAGCATGTTTTACCGGACTGTCAGATCTTGTTGAGCATATTTTACCGGACTGTCCTCTCTCAAACTGCTGAGAACGGTTTACCGTACTGTCCTCTCTCAAACTGCTGAGCATGTTTTACCGGACTGTCTGATCTTGTTGAGCATATTTTACCGGACTGTCTGATCTTGTTGAGCATATTTTACCGGACTGTCTGATCTTGTTGAGCATATTTTACCGGACTGTCTGATCTTGTTGAGCATATTTTACCGGACTGTCTGATCTTGTTGAGCATGTTTTACCGGACTGTCTGATCTTGTTGAGCATATTTTACCGGACTGTCCTTTCTTAACACGTTGAGCATTTTTTTACCGGACTGTCCTCTCTCAAACGGTTGAGCATGTTTCACCGAACTGTCTCCAACTTCTGAGCATGTTTTACCAGATTGTCCTTTCTAAAACAGTTTAGCATGTTTTACCGGTCTGTCTCAAACTATGGAGCATGTTTTACCGTATTGTCTTTCCTAAACTGCTGATCATGATTTAGCGGACTGTTCTCTCTCAAACTGCTGATCATGTTTTTCCGGTCTGTCTCAAACTATTACGCCTGTTCTACCAGACTGTCCTCTCTTAAACTGCTGAGAATATTTTACCGAACTGTCCTCTATCAAACAGATGAGCATGTTTTACCGGACTGTCCTCTCAAACTGCTGAGCATGTTTTACCGGACTGTCCTCTCAAACTGCTGAGCATGTTTTACCGGACTGTCCTCTCAAACTGCTGAGCATGTTTTACCGGACTGTCCTCTCAAACTGCTGAGCATGATTTACCGGACTGTCCTCTCAAACTGCTGAGCATGTTTTACCGGACTGTCCCCTCAAACTGCTGAGCATGTTTTACCGGACTGCCCTCTCAAACTGCTGAGCTTGTATTACCGGACTGTCCTCTCAAACGGCTGAGCTTGTTTTACCGGACTGTCCTCTCAAACTGCTGAGCTTGTATTACCGGACTGTTTTCTCTCGAACTGCAGAGCAGGTTTTACCGGACTGTCCTCTCAAACGGCTGAGCTTGTATTACCGGACTGTCTTCTCTCGAACTGCAGAGCATGTTTTACCTGACTGTCTTCTCTCGAACTGCAGAGCATGTTTTAATAGACTGTCTCAAACTACTGATATGTTTTACCGGAGTAACTCAAATTGCTGATCATATTTTACCGGACTGTCCTCTCTCAAACTGCTGAGCATGTTTTACCGGACTGTCCTTTCTCAAACTGCTGAGCATGTTTTGCCCGACTGTCTAAAATTGTCGAGCATGTTTTACAGGACTGAATCAAACTGTTGAGAATGTTTTACCTGACTGTCCTCTTTCAAACTGCTGAGCATGTTTTGCCGGAGTGTCCTCTCTCAAACTGCTGAGCATGTTTTACCGGACTAACTCAGACTGTTGAACATGTTTTACCTGACTGTCCTCTTCCAGACTATTGAGCAAGTTTAACCGGACTGTCTCAAACTGCTTAGATTGTTTTTTAGGACTGTCCTCTTTAAAACTGTTTAGCATGTTTTACCGGACTGTCCTCTCTCAAACTGCTAAGGATGTTTTATCGAACTGTCCTTTCTCAAACTGCTGAGTCCGTTTTACCGGAGTGTCTCAAACTCCTAAGCATTTTTTATAGAATTATCCTCTCTTGAACTGCAAAGCATGTTTTACCGGACTAACTCAAACTGCTGAGCATATTTATCGGACTGTCTCAAGCTGCTGAGCATGTTTCACAGGACTGTCCTCTCTCAAACTGTTGAGCATGTTTTACCGGACTGTCCTCTCTCAAACTGCTGAGAATGGTTTACCGGACTGTCCTCTCTCAAACTGCTGAGCATGTTTTACCGGACTGTCAGATCTTGTTGAGTATATTTTACCGGACTGTCCTCTCTCAAACTGCTGAGAACGGTTTACCGGACTGTCCTCTCTCAAACTGCTGAGCATGTTTTACCGGACTGTCTGATCTTGTTGAGCATATTTTACCGGACTGTCTGATCTTGTTGAGCATATTTTACCGGACTGTCTGATCTTGTTGAGCATATTTTACCGGACTGTCTGATCTTGTTGAGCATATTTTACCGGACTGTCTGATCTTGTTGAGCATATTTTACTGGACTGTCTGATCTTGTTGAGCATGTTTTACCGGACTGTCTGATCTTGTTGAGCATGTTTTACCGGACTGTCTGATCTTGTTGATCATGTTTTACCGGACTGTCTGATCTTGTTGAGCATATTTTACCGGACTGTCCTTTCTTAACACGTTGAGCATTTTTTTACCGGACTGTCCTCTCTCAAACTGTTGAGCATGTTTCACCGAACTGTCTCCAACTTCTGAGCATGTTTTACCAGATTGTCCTTTCTAAAACAGTTTAGCATGTTTTACCGGTCTGTCTCAAACTATGGAGCATGTTTTACCGTATTGTCTTTCCTAAACTGCTGATCATGATTTAGCGGACTGTTCTCTCTCAAACTGCTGATCATGTTTTTCCGGTCTGTCTCAAACTATTACGCCTGTTCTACCAGACTGTCCTCTCTTAAACTGCTGAGAATATTTTACCGAACTGTCCTCTATCAAACAGATGAGCATGTTTTACCGGACTGTCCTCTCAAACTGCTGAGCATGTTTTACCGGACTGTCCTCTCAAACTGCTGAGCATGTTTTACCGGACTGTCCTCTCAAACTGCTGAGCATGTTTTACCGGACTGTCCTCTCAAACTGCTGAGCATGATTTACCGGACTGTCCTCTCAAACTGCTCAGCATGTTTTACCGGACTGTCCCCTCAAACTGCTGAGCATGTTTTACCGGACTGCCCTCTCAAACTGCTGAGCTTGTATTACCGGACTGTCCTCTCAAACGGCTGAGCTTGTTTTACCGGACTGTCCTCTCAAACTGCATAGCTTGTATTACCGGACTGTTTTCTCTCGAACTGCAGAGCATGTTTTACCTGACTGTCTTCTCTCGAACTGCAGAGCATGTTTTAATAGACTGTCTCAAACTACTGATATGTTTTACCGGACTGTCCTCTCTCAAACTGCTGAGCATGTTTTACCGGACTGTCCTTTCTCAAACTGCTGAGCATGTTTTGCCCGACTGTCTAAAATTGTCGAGCATGTTTTACAGGACTGAATCAAACTGTTGAGAATGTTTTACCTGACTGTCCTCTTTCAAACTGCTGAGCATGTTTTGCCGGAGTGTCCTCTCTCAAACTGCTGAGCATGTTTTACCGGACTGTCAGATCTTGTTGAGCATATTTTACCGGACTGTCCTCTCTCAAACTGCTGAGAACGGTTTACCGTACTGTCCTCTCTCAAACTGCTGAGCATGTTTTACCGGACTGTCTGATCTTGTTGAGCATATTTTACCGGACTGTCTGATCTTGTTGAGCATATTTTACCGGACTGTCTGATCTTGTTGAGCATATTTTACTGGACTGTCTGATCTTGTTGAGCATATTTTACCGGACTGTCTGATCTTGTTGAGCATGTTTTACCGGACTGTCTGATCTTGTTGAGCATATTTTACCGGACTGTCCTTTCTTAACACGTTGAGCATTTTTTTACCGGACTGTCCTCTCTCAAACTGTTGAGCATGTTTCACCGAACTGTCTCCAACTTCTGAGCATGTTTTACCAGATTGTCCTTTCTAAAACAGTTTAGCATGTTTTACCGGTCTGTCTCAAACTATGGAGCATGTTTTACCGTATTGTCTTTCCTAAACTGCTGATCATGATTTAGCGGACTGTTCTCTCTCAAACTGCTGATCATGTTTTTCCGGTCTGTCTCAAACTATTACGCCTGTTCTACCAGACTGTCCTCTCTTAAACTGCTGAGAATATTTTACCGAACTGTCCTCTATCAAACAGATGAGCATGTTTTACCGGACTGTCCTCTCAAATTGCTTAGCATGTTTTACCGGACTGTCCTCTCAAACTGCTGAGCATGTTTTACCGGACTGTCCTCTCAAACTGCTGAGCATGTTTTACCGGACTGTCCTCTCAAACTGCTGAGCATGATTTACCGGACTGTCCTCTCAAACTGCTGAGCATGTTTTACCGGACTGTCCCCTCAAACTGCTGAGCATGTTTTACCGGACTGCCCTCTCAAACTGCTGAGCTTGTATTACCGGACTGTCCTCTCAAACGGCTGAGCTTGTTTTACCGGACTGTCCTCTCAAACTGCTGAGCTTGTATTACCGGACTGTTTTCTCTCGAACTGCAGAGCAGGTTTTACCGGACTGTCCTCTCAAACGGCTGAGCTTGTATTACCGGACTGTCTTCTCTCGAACTGCAGAGCATGTTTTACCTGACTGTCTTCTCTCGAACTGCAGAGCATGTTTTAATAGACTGTCTCAAACTACTGATATGTTTTACCGGAGTAACTCAAATTGCTGATCATATTTTACCGGACTGTCCTCTCTCAAACTGCTGAGCATGTTTTACCGGACTGTCCTTTCTCAAACTGCTGAGCATGTTTTGCCCGACTGTCCTCTTTCAAACTGCTGAGCATGTTTTGCCGGAGTGTCCTCTCTCAAACTGCTGAGCATGTTTTACCGGACTAACTCAGACTGTTGAACATGTTTTACCTGACTGTCCTCTTCCAGACTATTGAGCAAGTTTAACCGGACTGTCTCAAACTGCTTAGATTGTTTTTTAGGACTGTCCTCTTTAAAACTGTTTAGCATGTTTTACCGGACTGTCCTCTCTCAAACTGCTAAGGATGTTTTATCGAACTGTCCTTTCTCAAACTGCTGAGTCCGTTTTACCGGAGTGTCTCAAACTCCTAAGCATTTTTTATAGAATTATCCTCTCTTGAACTGCAAAGCATGTTTTACCGGACTAACTCAAACTGCTGAGCATATTTATCGGACTGTCTCAAGCTGCTGAGCATGTTTCACAGGACTGTCCTCTCTCAAACTGTTGAGCATGTTTTACCGGACTGTCCTCTCTCAAACTGCTGAGAATGGTTTACCGGACTGTCCTCTCTCAAACTGCTGAGCATGTTTTACCGGACTGTCAGATCTTGTTGAGTATATTTTACCGGACTGTCCTCTCTCAAACTGCTGAGAACGGTTTACCGGACTGTCCTCTCTCAAACTGCTGAGCATGTTTTACCGGACTGTCTGATCTTGTTGAGCATATTTTACCGGACTGTCTGATCTTGTTGAGCATATTTTACCGGACTGTCTGATCTTGTTGAGCATATTTTACCGGACTGTCTGATCTTGTTGAGCATATTTTACCGGACTGTCTGATCTTGTTGAGCATATTTTACTGGACTGTCTGATCTTGTTGAGCATGTTTTACCGGACTGTCTGATCTTGTTGAGCATGTTTTACCGGACTGTCTGATCTTGTTGAGCATGTTTTACCGGACTGTCTGATCTTGTTGAGCATATTTTACCGGACTGTCCTTTCTTAACACGTTGAGCATTTTTTTACCGGACTGTCCTCTCTCAAACTGTTGAGCATGTTTCACCGAACTGTCTCCAACTTCTGAGCATGTTTTACCAGATTGTCCTTTCTAAAACAGTTTAGCATGTTTTACCGGTCTGTCTCAAACTATGGAGCATGTTTTACCGTATTGTCTTTCCTAAACTGCTGATCATGATTTAGCGGACTGTTCTCTCTCAAACTGCTGATCATGTTTTTCCGGTCTGTCTCAAACTATTACGCCTGTTCTACCAGACTGTCCTCTCTTAAACTGCTGAGAATATTTTACCGAACTGTCCTCTATCAAACAGATGAGCATGTTTTACCGGACTGTCCTCTCAAACTGCTGAGCATGTTTTACCGGACTGTCCTCTCAAATTGCTGAGCATGTTTTACCAGACTGTCCTCTCAAACTGCTGAGCATGTTTTACCGGACTGTCCTCTCAAACTGCTGAGCATGATTTACCGGACTGTCCTCTCAAACTGCTCAGCATGTTTTACCGGACTGTCCCCTCAAACTGCTGAGCATGTTTTACCGGACTGCCCTCTCAAACTGCTGAGCTTGTATTACCGGACTGTCCTCTCAAACGGCTGAGCTTGTTTTACCGGACTGTCCTCTCAAACTGCTGAGCTTGTATTACCGGACTGTTTTCTCTCGAACTGCAGAGCATGTTTTACCTGACTGTCTTCTCTCGAACTGCAGAGCATGTTTTAATAGACTGTCTCAAACTACTGATATGTTTTACCGGACTGTCCTCTCTCAAACTGCTGAGCATGTTTTACCGGACTGTCCTTTCTCAAACTGCTGAGCATGTTTTGCCCGACTGTCTAAAATTGTCGAGCATGTTTTACAGGACTGAATCAAACTGTTGAGAATGTTTTACCTGACTGTCCTCTTTCAAACTGCTGAGCATGTTTTGCCGAAGTGTCCTCTCTCAAACTGCTGAGCATGTTTTACCGGACTAACTCAAACTGTTGAACATGTTTTACCTGACTGTCCTCTTCCAGACTATTGAGCATGTTTAACCGGACTGTCTCAAACTGCTTAGATTGTTTTTTAGGACTGTCCTCTTTAAAACTGTTTAGCATGTTTTACCGGACTGTCCTCTCTCAAACTGCTAAGGATGTTTTATCAAACTGTCCTTTCTCAAACTGCTGAGTCCGTTTTACCGGAGTGTCTCAAACTCCTAAGCATTTTTTATAGAATTATCCTCTCTTGAACTGCAAAGCATGTTTTACCGGACTAACTCAAACTGCTGAGCATATTTATCGGACTGTCTCAAGCTGCTGAGCATGTTTCACAGGACTGTCCTCTCTCAAACTGTTGAGCATGTTTTACCGGACTGTCCTCTCTCAAACTGCTGAGAATGGTTTACCGGACTGTCCACTCTCAAACTGCTGAGCATATTTTACCGGACTGTCTGATCTTGTTGAGCATGTTTTACCGGACTGTCTGATCTTGTTGAGCATATTTTACCGGACTGTCTGATCTTGTTGAGCATATTTTACCGGACTGTCTGATCTTGTTGAGCATGTTTTACCGGACTGTCTGATCTTGTTGAGCATGTTTTACCGGACTGTCTGATCTTGTTGAGCATGTTTTACCGGACTGTCTGATCTTGTTGAGCATATTTTACCGGACTGTCCTTTCTTAACACGTTGAGCATTTTTTTACCGGACTGTCCTCTCTCAAACTGTTGAGCATGTTTCACCGAACTGTCTCCAACTTCTGAGCATGTTTTACCAGATTGTCCTTTCTAAAACAGTTTAGCATGTTTTACCGGTCTGTCTCAAACTATGGAGCATGTTTTACCGTATTGTCTTTCCTAAACTGCTGATCATGATTTAGCGGACTGTTCTCTCTCAAACTGCTGATCATGTTTTTCCGGTCTGTCTCAAACTATTACGCTTGTTCTACCAGACTGTCCTCTCTTAAACTTCTGAGAATATTTTACCGAACTGTCCTCTATCAAACCGATGAGCATGTTTTAGCGGACTGTTCTCTCTCAAACTTCTGAGCATGTTTTGTCGGACTGTCCGCTTTCAAACTGTTAAACATATTTACCCGAGCTGTTTTACCGTATTTAGTCTCATAATCTGCCTAGCATGATTTACCGGGCTGTCTCAACTTATTTAGCATTTTTTTCCCAGCTGTGCTCTCTCAAACTGTTTAGCATGTTTTACCGGACTGTCCTTTCTCAAACTGTTCATCGTGGTTTACCGGACTGTTCTCTTTCAATGGATTCCGTGGCGAAGTGGTTAAGCCGTCTGCCTCGTGAACAGCTGGTGCGGGTTCCACTCTGGACTACTACATCTCGTAGTTGCTCACTAATCGTCTTGCCCTTGACTTGCCACTGAGGTCGGGCTGCTCGAGACGAGAGAGTGAGGATAAAAAGTAGCGCAGTTAATCCTTACTAAAAATAGCGCTAGAAAATAAATTATGCCGCCATCGTCTACGATGGACGGCGGCCTTTGCCTTTGCTTTGTCTCTATCAAACTATTGAACATGTTTTACCGATTGTCCTTTTTCAAACTGTTGAGAAAGATTTACCAGTCTGTCTCAAACTTTTGAGCATGGTCTGTCGGACTGTTCTCTATCAAACTGTTGAGCATCTTTTACCGGACTTTCCTATTTACAACTGCACAGTACGTTTTACTGGACGGTTTCAAACTGCTGATCATGTTTTATCGGACTGTCCTCTTTCAAAATGTGAACCATGTTTTATCGAACTGTCCTCCCTCAAATGATGAGCATGTTTTACAGAACTGTATCAAACTGCTGAACGTGCTTTACCAGACTGTCCTTTCTCAAATTAGAAAGCATGTTTTACAGAACTGTATTAAACTGCTGAACGTGTTTTACCAGATTGTCCTTTCTCAAATTACAAAGCATGTTTTACAGAACTGTATCAAACTGCTGAGCATGTTTTAGGGGGCTGTTCTATCTCAAACTGCTGAGCTTGTTTTCCCGGACTGTCCTCTCTCAAACTACAAAGCATGTTTTACCGGACTGTGATATCTCTAACTGATTAGTATGTTTTACCGGATTGAAGTCTCTCAAACTGCTGAACATGTTTTACTGGGCTATCAAGTTTTTTTCCTCTCTACGACCATTGAAGGGAGATAAACATGCTGAACGTATAAACACTAAACTCAAAACTGAACTGAGCTAAAGTGTAGCTCCAGGCAACTGCATCAATACTCACGGGATCTCGTCTGATTGTGCAAACATCAAAGATGCAATCACAGGAAGACAAAAATAAGAAATTTAACGCAGGCAAAGACATGTTTCAGCCAACACATTCATCACTCGCAAATACACTTGATTTGATCATTGCTTCTCATTATAACGAACAGCAGAGGAAACATAAAACGAAGCCACACAACAAGACAGCCTAGACAAATTTCGAACCAAAAGAACTCACAAAAACATGGAACTTTCCCTCGTTAGGACAATTATTACGGTATAATTTTAAAATAAGTTTTTTTTATTCCACGTTGGCGATTTGTTATGAGCTGCAGATGTCGTATATTCATTAGCCATGAATTGTTTTTGTATTCCATTATTAGATCAGGAACATCTGCCAGGACCTTGGTGAAGTGAGATCTTATCGGCCAAATCTGTGAATGCCTAGCGACAACGGTCGCGCAGACAACTATTGTTTTTAAGCACTGATTCACGATGAGAACAGTCTGCGTTTCTGATACCTGGGATTTTCAGATTTTTGTTGGTAAATTTTTGTAACGTTTTCTGCTACTTAACAAATGTACATGCTCTGGCTCATGCATAATTCAGATTCTATCCCATAAATTAAGAAATACACATAAGAAAAAAGAAACACCAAAAAACCAACAAAAAACCCCCCAAAAAATCAGCTTCCTTAATGAGTGAGAAAACAAATATGCGGTTTCGTCCTGCTAGCTGTGTGTTTGTTTTAAGGCCCTTTTTCATTAATTTTCTCAAAGGTGATAAACGAATCTTTTGTGGGCCCTGTCAGGAAAATACGGAGTACAAAAATGCTTGAAATGTATTCTAATATGAACGACTTTGTTTGATGCAGTTGACGTGATTGATAGAACTATCGATTGCAGCCGCAGATCTATCGTTTTTGTGGACAGCTCAGAAATGACTGAGAGAATAACACCAGCACGAAACATTAACAGATCACTGGTAACAGAAGCGGAAAGTCGTCGCTCGATTCCGAATATTTGTTCATCTGTTAAAGAAAACGTGCTGTGTTCAAATATATTTTTAAAAATTAGTATGAATCCTTGTCTCACATTTACATCTATTTATGGTGAGTTTATTCTATCTTTGACCTAAAAGCTTTGAGGCATCCATGTCTACTTTCCACTATACACACCATCAGGACAGTAGATCAACCCAAGTCCCTGATGGTTTCAGGACTCAATATCTGCTTTCATTCTTTCATTGCCTTGAAAACATAGTAATGCAAGGTGGAAGATGCGGAGCTGAAACCAGAAAGAGAATATAAATGACCAAATCTTATTTCACCAACATGAGAAAAGCATTGTCATCGACATTATTACGTCACAACATAAATTCAGAGATAACAATTCATTATTTATGGATACATAATGGCATGAACAATGTCACATGGGGTCGACAAAGAGAACTGATGCCTTTGAAATGTAGATATATCGAAAAGAATGTGATGTATTTTGTGGAAAGAAAATAAAACAAATAGCTTTGAGAAATTAGGAGTGCAAAGAGAATTGATGAACATACAGGTGATATATTTTGGTCACATCAAAGATATAACACTTTGCTAAAAACAATATTGGAAGGAAAAGTCAAGGGCAAACAAGGCAGAGGAAAACAACGGTACACATGAGAGGATAACATAAGAAATAGACATAAATATGACTGCCATACTGCTCCATAAATCAAGACAAGAGTTTAGTCCTTTTCTGTTTCAACACGCTGCCCTATTTTTAGTTTGGGATTTGCTTCCTTCCTTTCTTTAATTGAGTTTCACAATATTCATTTTACAGATGACTTCAATGAGAGATTCCGACAGACATCTAATTCGTTTTTAAATGATTTCTCAGGATTATTCATATGCAATCTCTTCTAGGGCCTACATTGCGTTGCAGAAACTGTACTTTACAATAACAAGACAAGAATATTTGTAAATCACACAGTAAAAGGGCGACTGTCTCAATTCTAGATAAAGAGGCTTGACCATGGGACCATGTACCGCGTCCTGGAGAAACTACAAGACACAAGGACAAAACAAGAAGACCTGTACAGTCCATGGTAGAAGTGGAGCGAGTGAGTCAAGTCAAACTAAGAGCATGTTGTAAGGCGTGGCTTAGTCAAGTTACTCTGATAGCATGTTGTAAGGGGTGGGTGGCTTTGTCAAGTTACTCTGATAGCATGTTGTAAGGGGTGGGTGGCTTTGTCAAGTTACTCTGATAGCATGCTGTAAGGGGTGGGTGGCTTAGTCAAGTCATCTGATAGCATGCTGTAAGGCGTGGCTTAGTCAAGTTACTCTGATATCATGTTGTAAGGGGTGGGTGGCTTTGTCAAGTTACTCTGATAGCATGCTGTAAGGGGTGGGTGGCTTAGTCAAGTCATCTGATAGCATGCTGTAAGGGGTGGTTTAGTCAAGTTACTCTGATAGCATGCTGTAAGGGGTGGGTGGCTTTGTCAAGTTACTCTGATAGCATGCTGTAAGGGGTGGGTGGCTTAGTCAAGTCATCTGATAGCATGCTGTAAGGGGTGGTTTAGTCAAGTTACTCTGATAGCATGTTGTAAGGGGTGGGTGGCTTTGTCAAGTCATCTGATAGCATGCTGTAAGGGGTGGTTTAGTCAAGTTACTCTGATAGCATGTTGTAAGGGGTGGGTGGCTTAGTCAAGTCATCTGATAGCATGCTGTAAGGGGTGGGTGGCTTTGTCAAGTTACTCTGATAGCATGCTGTAAGGGGTGGGTGGCTTAGTCAAGTCATCTGATAGCATGTTGTAAGGGGTGGGTGGGTTAGTCAAGTTACTCTGATAGCATGCTGTAAGGGGTGGGTGGCTTTGTCAAGTTACTCTGATTGCATGCTGTAAGGGGTGGCTTAGTCAAGTTACTCTGATAGCATGTTGTAAGGGGTGGCCTAGTCAAGTCACCCTGAGAGCATGTTGTAAGGGGTGAGTGGCTTAGTCAAGTCACACTGATAGCATGTTGTAAGGGATGGCTTAGTCGAGTTACTCTGATAGCATGCTGTAAAGGTTGGCTTAGTCAAGTTACTCTGATATCATGCTGTAAAGGTTGGCTTAGTCAAGTTACTCTGATATCATGCTGTAAGGGATGGCTTAGTCAAGTTACTCTGATTTCATGCTGTAAGGTGTGGCTTAGTCAAGTTACTCTGATAGCATGCTGTAAAGGTTGGCTTAGTCAAGTTACTCTAAAAGCATGCTGTAAAGGTTGGCTTAGTCAAATTACTCTGATAGCATATTGTAAGGGATGACAGTCAAGTTACACTGAGATTGTGTTGTAAGTGATGACTAAAATAAATTACAATGAGAGCGTGTTGTAAGTGATGACAGTCAAGTTACACTGAGAGTTGTTGTAAGTGGTGACTAAACCAGCTAAACCAAGTTACTCTAAGAGCGTGTTGTAACTGGTGACTAAACCAAGTTACACTAAGAGCGTGTTGTAAGTGGTGACTAAACCAAGTTACACTAAGAGCGTGTTGTAACTGCAGGACGGGATCTGTGCTTCGACTGGAGTGACAGATGACGAGAGTACGACGACAAACTGAAGCCACAACATGAGCAAGCTACAGACAACATTTCTGAAGCATTAAGGTAATGTTCTAGATTCATCAGGTTGTTGATGTTGATGCGAATACCCACAATGAGTAGGTTACCCTTTTGTGAGCCCTGAAAAGGTGGTTAAGTGACGGGTTGCAGTAGCTTTCCTCACATCCCGAGGGTGCTGATGAAGGTAGACCGGGGTCTTCTAGGCGGCTGTACTATGCTTGGCTTCATCTGCGTGTCGTTCGCTACAACGGGGATCACGTCGCTCCTTCACCCCGTTAACCAGGCTGCCATGAAAACAGCTTGTTTCCATGGACGGCTACGAGGAAGCCGAGATGAGGGTCTTGACCAATATATTTTGCCTGAACCTGACGTGTCTGATCAGTATGTTGTGATTGCCCAGACATTAGTCTTCCTCCACTCAGGAGGGTCAAACTTGCAATTTTTCACACGCTCACCGCTACATCAGTTCCTGGGTGTTTCTCATAATTTATTACATCTCGCTACGTCAGTTCCTGCGTGTTTCTCATAATTTATTACATCTCGCTACGTCAGTTCCTGCATGTTTCTCATAATGTATTACATCTCGCTACGTCAGTTCCTGCGTGTTTCTCATAATTTATTACACCTCGCTACGTCAGTTCCTGCGTGTTTCTCATAATTTATTACATCTCGCTACGTCAGTTCCTGCGTGTTTCTCATAATTTATTACATCTCGCTTCGTCAGTTCCTGAGTGTTTCTCATAATTTTTTACATCTCACTACGTCAGTTCCTGAGTGTTTCTCATAATTATTTCATCTCGCTACGTTAGTTCTTGTGTGTTTCTCATAGTACATCTCGCAACGTCAGTTTTTACGTGTTTCTCACAGCTAGTCCATCTCGCGATGTCAGTTCTTGCGTGTTTCTCATAGTTAGTACATCTCGCTACGTCAGTTCCTACGTGTTTCTCACAGCTAGTCCATCTCGTGATGTCAGTTCCTGCGTGTTTCTCATAGTTAGTTCATCTCGCTACGTCAGTTTCTACGTGTTTCTCACAGCTAGTCCATCTCGCGATGTCAGTTCCTGCGTGTTTCTCATAGTTAGTACATCTCGCTACTTCAGTTCCTACGTGTTTCTCACAGCTAGTCCATCTCGTGATGTCAGTTCCTGAGTGTTTATCACAGCCAGTCCATCTCGCGATGTCAGTTCCTACGTGTTTCTCACAGCTAGTCAATTTCGCGATGTCAGTTCCTGCGTGTTTCTCATAGTTAGTACATCTCGCTACGTCATTTTCTGCGCGTTTCTCACAGTTCGTACATCTCTCTGTGATGACTATGTGTTTAAACTTCACGTTGTTATTAGGAGGGTTGTTTTGCAGTGTGTTCTTCGCCGGTAGGGGGGAGGAGGGGGGATGAGGTTGGGCAGTGCATCCGCGTTTACCCTGAACTTATTAAGGACTGCTTCAATAGCAATACTGACCAACACCAAAACCTCTCGTCAAGTTCAGATGAAACGTATCAAGCAACACTCCGACCTCACGTCAAGTTCAGATGAAACATATTGACCAAGGCCTTCCCTCATGACTATTCCATGAACGAAGAATCAGACAGTTTTGCGGCAGCCTGATCAGCGGTATGGGGATCAACATTCTGATACCCGTAGTGATGTCTTTGAGTAAAAAGTATCGTAAAGAATAAAATAATCAGTACGAACAGCTTAGAACAACAAGTTTCTGCTCTTGGATCCACAAGGCAGAACAAAGCTTATGTGAGAAAAAAAGCTGGAGACAAACTTAACATCTTCAACCGCCTGGTGACTCAAGATATGGACTATGGCTGCGAGGTGTGCAAACTACATAAAGCTGATGCGTATAGATTTTGCGTTGCTCAATGAGCGATGAAGCAAAGACCATTGAAGATCTTTCTTCGGGACTAAATACGTCGAATTTCCATCACTGACATCATAGATGTCGCGCTGTTACGAAACACACATACGCCGGCCTTGTGATGCGCATGACGGAAAACAATTAGACACTTAGAGTGCGTGGCCCCCTCAATACCCCGAGGTTGGTGTAGAGATGTGGTCTGAAAGAGGTCCTGGTCCAACATGGTACACTAAGCCAAAAGAGTTTACTTATGATTTGGCTAACTGTCATCAGACACGTGTTCCTCATTAAATATCGAGATTCAGATGAAAGGAAAGGCTTCGGGCAGCTTCTTGAAATATCGTGCAAGGATCATATCTCAAATGTCTACATATGAAACAATCAACCAGAATGTCGGACAATACAACAAATTCACTCAATGATACTAAAGCTTGCAAACTCCATTGGTATTGTGATGGGATATACATCATTACACTGAAGGGACAAGTCACAGGAACAAGAATGACCAAAGTAGCTCGTGATAAATGATGTTTAGAAACGGAGGGCAAAAACCACCACAGGGACAGAAACAATGGCGATTGTCAAATCACGGTAACAGAAATGAACTCTGTGCTCTGGCAGACTGGCTAGAACGCCTGTCAACAGAAATGAACTCTGTGCTCTGGCAGACTGGCTAGAACGCCTGTCCAGTGCTTAAAAAAAAAGCCCACTGTGACATTCCAGGCAACGAGGAGGCGGACACTCGCGGCCGGGGACAGAAGAATGCTGCAGCAGAGTAATACAGAAATCACATCCGATGAGACTAAAGCATTCATCGGGACAAGATACAGTGCAAAATGGAAAAAAGACCACCCTGGCCACATAGAAAACGATGCCTACCATCAACTTTCCAGGCGAGACCAGGTGATCATTCTCTGGCTACGCAAAGGTCACATCAGACTGAGATGTCCCCTACGAAGGCAGAACATATTTTGCAGCCCTGATCACTGTATACTGACAAACGAAGTAGCATTTGGCAACAACCAGTGTCCTTCCACGAGAAGCTGTATGGAAGTGTTCAGAGCCTTGAGTAGACTGCTGCCTTCGTTAGTCATTGAAGTTGAGGTCTGAAGACGAACGAGGAAGTCGAGGCCTGGAGACGAATGAGGATGTCGAGGCCTAGAGACGAATGGGGAATTCAGGCCTGGAGACGAAAGAGGATGTCGAGGCCTGGAGACGAATGAGGAATTCAGGCCTTGAGACGAATGAGGAATTCAGGCCTGAAGACGAATGAGGAAATCGAGGCCTGGAGATGAATGAGGATGTCGAGGCCTGGAAACGAATGAGGAAGTCGAGGCCTGGAGGCGAATGAGGAAGTCGAGGCATGGAGACGAACGAGGAAGAAATCTCGGTAGAAACAGACAGTTCATAATTCACCAAGATGTGATGTCTCATCGACCTCCTAGATTATGGGCAAGATAAGATGACCAGGAATATGCTTTGTTTCCGCAGAGTTGTACCCATGTTGAAAAGACAAGATGTCAACAATGTTATGTTTCTTTAGAGTGTACCCATGTTAAAAAGACAAGATATCAACAATGTTATGTTTCATTCAAGTGTACCCATGTTGAAAAGACAAAATGTCAAAAATGTTATGTTTCATTAGAGTGGTACCTATGTTGAAAAGAATAGAACCACCGTAGCCTTCCAATCATTAATTAAATGTGACTAAAGAAGTTTTAGCATGGGGCTAGCAACCTCAACACGACAGACGACCACTGTTGGTACTTGTAAACAGACTTCCTGAAAGGGGCCGGATGTAGTGGTAACATGTGCCTAACTTGGAGTTAAAACGCTAATCGTCATCATGTTACTTAACACACTCACGAGGATCCAGGAAGCAAAGAACAGCACCACTGGTACCTTATACGCATATTGTAAATTTCGTCTAAATCAGGTTGAGCATGAATCTAGCAACCTCGTCATGTAAAAACGTTGCTATTGTAATTGCCACTACACATACTTGAATTGAGACTTCCTGCAAGGGCTCACATGTAGTGGAGCAAACAGGATAATCGTGATCCTTATTTATTTCCACCCCGGCAACCACTCGAGAGATATAATCTGCCCATCTGAGGTTATCTTTAAACACTCGACTTCTGATTTATTTCGTGGATAGGCTAATATACTATTTAAAACAAAAAGGCTTTAGTCATAAACTCTGTCGAACCACATAAAAATATCCGGAACAAACGTTGCTTGGTCTTAGTCCTCTGGTGCTTTTTGTTAACAGGACGAGAAAAACGAGCAAGTTCTAAATTTAGTAACAGTCCAGGTGCGGCCCGCAGCCAGCTACGGCACGTGGCGGCACGCGACCTGCCACGCGCCGGTATTCGCGTTTTGGTGACACTTTGTGGAGTGTCCTCTTGTTCCCAGGCCTGGATTTGGAGAATCGATCGGTGCTGTTTCATTGTGTCTTTGAGAGGGAGAGAGAGAGAGAGAGAGAGAGGGAGAGAGAGAGAGTGAGAGTGAGAGAGATAGAGAGAGAGTCCGAATGTAAGAGAGAGCGTGAGAGATAGAGAGCGAGAGAAAGAAATAATACTTTTGTGGGAGGTTTCAGAGGAAAGAAATAATTGCTCATGGTTTCTTTCTTTCTTTTCCAAATAGTTTCTAAAATCATAAATATGGTTCTGGTGATGATGCTGGTGGTGGAAGCTATGGTGGTGGTAACTGGGGTTGTGATATAGTGGTGAAGATGATGGTAGTGGTAGTGGTAGTGGTGGACGTGGTGGTGGTAGTATTGAGGTGGTGATGGTGGTGATAATGACGATTATGCGGGTATCGTTATGTTGTAGGATGGATGGTAGTGAGGGCTGTCATAGTGAAGGATGTGGTAATGGTGGTGTTAGGGCGGTGATGGTGGTGGTGGTTATCGTGGTGTTGATTGTGGTAGTAATGGTGGCAGTGATGGAGATGGTGATGGAAGTAATGGTGGTGGTAATGGAGATGGTGATGGAAGTAATGGTGGTGGTGATAGAGATTGTGATGGAAGTAATGGTGGTGGTGATGGAGATGGTGATGGAAGTAATGATGGCGGTAATGGAGATGGTGATGATGATGGTAGTGATGGAGATGATGATGGTAGTGATAAAGATGGTGGTGGTGATGAAGGTGGTAATGGTAACGACGATGATGGTGGTTTCGTTGCGTTAGAGGTGGTGATGGTGGTGGTAGTGATGGAGGTGGTGGTTATTGGGATGAAATGGTTCGATGGAGTTGATGATGACGATAGTGATGATGATGACAATGTTCGGCCTTCTCGCTAACAGGGAAGCATAAATCCATCACTAGAGCTATCCCCTTACATTTGTACTGACGGTACGTTTACATGTACGCATCAAAAGAACTCCATTGCATTGAATCGTTGCTATCTTCATGCACAACCTTCTTTAGACGTCTCTCACGACAAGATTATAATGTTTCAGTGGTTCTTTTCTTATCAGCCTAAAAACCACTCAGGTGACGAAACATAGGGCCACCACCACTAGGCCAACCCTGGCTCTTAACAGGAAACCTGGTCTAAAGTACTTAGTGTGCTCTTCTGGTGCTGGTTTATATTACAATGTGTTTGATATCATGAGGTATCTAGTCACATGTATAACTCTATTCATTCAAGTGTAGTGCTTCTATCTACAACAACAACTACTACTACTACTACTACTACTACTACTACTATACTACTACTACTACTACTACTACTACTACTACTACTACTACTACTACTACTACTACTACTACTACTACTACTACTACTACTACTACTACTACTACTACTACTACTACTACTAATACAGTTACTACTACTACTACTACTACTACTACTACTACTGCTACTACTACTACTACTACTACTACTACTACTAATACAGTTACTACTACTACTACTACTACTACTACTACTACTACTACTACTGCTACTACTACTACTACTACTACTACTACTATTACTACTACTACTACTACTACTACTACTACTACTACTACTACTACTACTACTACTATTACTACTACTACTACTACTACTACTACTACTACTACTATACTACTACTACTACTACTACTATTACTACTACTACTACTACTACTACTACTGCTACTACTACTACTACTACTACTACTACTACTACTACTACTACTACTACTAATACAGTTACTACTACTACTACTACTACTACTACTACTACTGCTACTACTACTACTACTACTACTACTACTACTATTACTACTACTACTACTACTACTACTACTACTACTATACTACTACTACTACTACTACTATTACTACTACTACTACTACTACTGCTACTACTACTACTACTACTACTACTACTACTGCTACTACTACTACTACTACTACTGCTACTACTACTACTTCTACTACTACTAATACTGCTACGACTACTACTACTACCACTACTACTACTACTACTACTACTACTACTACTTCTACTACTACTACTACTGCTACTGCTACTACTACTACTACTACTACTACTACTGCTACTACTACTACTACTATACTACTACTACTGCTACTACTATTAATACTGCTACGACTACTACTACTACTACTACTACTACGACTACTACTACTACTACTACTGCTACTACTACTACTTCTACTACTACTAATACTGCTACGACTACTACTACTACCACTACTACTACTACTACTACTACTACTACTACTACTATACTACTACTACTACTACTACTGCTACTACTACTAATACTGCTACGACTACTACTACTACTACTACTACTACTACTACGACTACTACTACTACTACTACTGCTACTACTACTACTTCTACTACTACTAATACTGCTACGACTACTACTACTACCACTACTACTACTACTACTACTACTACTACTACTGCTACTGCTACTACTACTACTACTACTACTGCTGCTACTACTACTACTACTACTACTACTACTACTTCTACTACTACTAATACAGTTACTACTACTACTACTACTGCTACTGCTAACACTACTGATTCTACTACTGCAACTACTACTTCTACTAATACTACTACTACTGCTGCTTGTGCTGCTACTACTACTACTTCTTCTTCTACTTCGTCTATTTCTTTATCCTCTCATTTTCCTTCCTATTCTTGTTTATTTTCTTGTTGTTGATCTTTTTCTTCATCATCTTTTTTTTCTTGTTGTTATTGCTTTTGTTGTTGCTGTTGTTATTGTTCTTCTTCTTTTTCTCCGTCTACTTCGACTTCTCCTTTGTCTTTCTCTTCTTCTTTTCCAGTCAACTGAATTCAATATGTTGTCTTCGTACGCCCACTTAAGTGAGGACATAGTCCTTTGGTCTTCTACCTGTACAACTCACTATTTCCATTCTACGGTAGTAACACATTTTAAACGCTTCCAAGCTTTTTTGCATTCGTCTTTGCTAGAGTCAAAGTGTCAGTTCAATAGAGTGCGATTGACCGTATTTGAGTGGCAATTATTACTTTCCTCAGTTCAATCCTGATATTCTGTGAGGTTAGAAATTACTGTTTTTCTCTAAGCCCTATTTTTCCAATACAATCATTGCCTGTGTATCTTCATATGTATTGCCTGTGTATCTTCATATGTATTGCATGTGTATCTTCATATGTATTGCCTGTGTATCTTCATATGTATTGCCTGTGTTGTTTAGGTCAACAATGAATAAGTTTACTCTTCTTTTCGCACTGAAAAATATATTAAGTGACGAGTTATGGTAGCTTTCCTCATCATCATGAGCGTGCTGATGGTGGTAGACCGCTATGTCTCTTCCATGTAGCTTGCCCTGGAAAAAGGCTGTTTTCAAGACAGTTTGACTGACGAGACGTGAATCGGCATCATCCCCGGAGTTGTGTCCGTCCTGCAGATGAAGCCAAGGATACCACGAGCTGCCTGGAGGACCGCAGTCCACCTTCAACAGCTACTCAATGAAAAAAAGTCACTTACCAGGTAATGTTTTTCATCATATAATTTTATATTATCCTCCAAAAACATCGAAATTTGGGGAGAAGAAACTTGATTCTATAGTTCGTCTTCTTCTTCCTCGTTCGTCTTCAGATCTCAACTTCAATAACTCTAACGAAGGCGGCAATCGACTCAAGGCTCTGTACACTTCCGTACAGCTTCTCATGGAAGGGCACTGGCTGTTGCCAAATGCTACTTCTTTTGTCGGTATACAATGGACAGGACTGCAAAATATGTCGTGCCTTCATCGGGGCTGTGCCACAGACACAAAGGTATGTAGTGCCAATCTTGAACTTGTACAGATGCCATCTAAGTCTTTGTGACCTTTGCGTAGCCGGAGAATGATCATCTGGTCTCGCCTGGAGAGTTGATGGTAGGCATCGTTTTCTATGTGGCCAGGGTTGGTCTTTTTTCCATTTTGTACTGTAACTTGCCCTGATGAATGCTTTAGTCTCATTGGATGTGATTTCTGTATCACTCTGCTGCAGCATTCCCCCGTCTCTGGCGAGTCTGTCCGCTTCCTCGTTGCCTGGAATGTTGTAGTGGGCTGGTATCCACCGGACTATGCTTTTTTTCAAACACTGGGACAGGCGTTCGAGCGAGTCTGCCAGAGCACCGAGTTCATTTTTGTAAGGGCGTCTGAGAAAATGACCACTTGCGTTTCTGCCAGCTCTTTATGGTCTATAAGGATTTCAGCTGCTTGTCTCATGGCACTGGCTTTGGCACTGAACTTGTCGCAGCGTCTCCCAGTGGCACATGCTACTGAGTAAACTTTGCTTTCTAGTTTTATATTGATGCCCCCTGCCCCATTTCCAATGGCATCTTTGGCTGAACCGTTCGTAAAGGTGTGTATCCAGGCTGTTGGTGGAAATCTTATTTTTGGTTGATGTAATTTATAACTGTGTGTTTTTTCCGTTCCTCTGTTTGTGACTTTTTGTCTTCGATATTGGGGATATTGCATATATTCCATAGTTCGAAACTGAAACAACGGACAATTTTTGTGTCACGTGTGATTGTCTCCGCAGCGTCTGCGAGCATGGGGGTCATTTAAAAAAAAATGACAACGCTCAGTCCTAGTTGTTTGGTAGTGATGTAACCACTGTCTGTCTTGACACACCAAATTGTCTTGCTGTTGCAGACACATCCATTCTTCCTCCGAACATGCCAACAGCTCGTAACTTGTAACCTCCCACTTAGCATCGTGCGTGGCATCACTACAGTAGTTTGCTTCTGAGCGAAATAAATGACAAAATAGTCACAGATCGCGAGTGAACACTTCTCAGGTCAAATTTGTGATAGGTATAAACAAAAAACAAAAACATACACAAAACATACACGAAAAATTGTAAGTTACCTGTCTCTTTAAGTATACTATGTCACATAACACCTTTTTCAGGGTGCACAAAAGACTAAACTTACTCATTGTGAACATTAAACAACTAAAAGTATACATATATGTAAACGAAGACTAGGAGGTTGGAAGGCGGAAACGTGCATGTGCAGTATCTTAATGTGGTTCATTAGCCATCTGTCTAACTGTTCGATGTCAGACTCACTGTCCGATGTCAGACTCACTGTTCGATGTCAGACTCACTGTTCGATGTCAGACTCATGTCAGACTCACTGTTCGATATCAGACTCTTTGTTCGATGTCAGACTCATGTTAGACTCACTGTTCGATATCAGACTCACTGTTCGATGTCAGACTTATGTCAGACTCACTGTTCGATATCAGACTCACTGTTCGATGTCAGACTCATGTCAGACTCACTGTTCGATGTCAGACTCACTGTTCGATGCCAGACTCACTGTTCGGTGTCAGACTCACTGTTCGATGTCAGACTCATGTCAGACTCACTGTTCGATGTCAGACTCACTGTTCGATGTCAGACTCACTGTTCGATGTCAGACTCATGTCAGACTCACTGTTCGATATCAGACTCACTGTTCGATGCCAGACTTATGTCAGACTCACTGTTCGATGTCAGACTCACTGTTCGATTTCAGACTCACTGTTCGATGTCAGACTAACTGTTCGATGCCAGACTCACTGTTCGATGTCAGACTCACTGTTCGATGTCAGACTCATGTCAGACTCACTGTTCGATGTCAGACTCTTTTGTTTCATGCTGCATGTGAGTGATTAATAATGAGTGCAAAAATAAATAATCCCGCCAGCCGCGAGGTTCGTGATGTGATCTGATTCGTGTTAACAAAAGACAAGTGCTGCATAAATTCACACACAACTCATTGAGGTTTATAGGCCAAATATTAGGACTGATGGTATGGTTAGGAAATGGTGATGAAAGTTTAAAGAAGGGCGAATAAATATCCATGTTGAAAATCGCAGAAGTTGGTCCAGTGTAATAACATACAGTTTGGTGCAACAAGTGAACACAACAATGAGACAATCGTCGCTTCACACTTCTCCATTGTTTGGTGCATTTTTGGAAGTTTTACGTCCAGCGATTTACGACATTGTGACCTTGGCTATAAACAAACTGCCAGATGAGTGCTGACAATGTAAACCAATTAATACAAGCAAAAGTGCCTGCTTGCTTCTGCAGAAAAAATATTTGCAGGGCTATTGCAATAAACGAGATGCATTTTTTTGGCCATATTAATACTGAAGATGATATGCTACTTCCTACACACGCGTCAAATCAAAGCAGCAGTCGATACACTGGCGGCATACATATGGTCTCAAAGCAAAGAAGTGCAAGCATTGTCTGGTAAATAGATCATGGCCACTGTTTTCTGTGACATAAAATGATGTCTTGCTTATTGATTTTCTTGAGCTTGGTAAGACATTCAAAACAAAAAGTTGTGGGTTGTTGTCTGCTGGGCCAGTGCTTTTGTGTGAGGATGCTCGACTTCATACTGCAGGCCGTACCATTCAATTGTTGCAGAAATATCAGTGGAACATTTCTGACCACTTGCCTTGCAACTCCAATCTCGCTTCAAGTGATTACCACCTTTTCATGTTCTAACAGAAGTGGCTTGCATCCCAGCGGTTTGAAACTGATGATGAACTGCAGACGGGTTAATGAAGGGTTCAAAACACCGAAGGAAGACTACGGGACACAGGAATTAGGAACCTGGCACATCGATACCAAAAAGAGGTTGTCGAGAATGATGTTGAGAATGATGTTGAGAAATAGTGTAAATCTGTGGTTCACTTTTGGCGGTAATAAATCACTTTTATCTTTGATAGGTTTTTATATATTTAATACTAAAACTTACTTAAAAAAACGCGCCATATACATATTTAAATAGATAAAAATGATACTGTGCCAAGGCTTTGAACACGTTAAGTTGGTCAGAAGATCGGTAACGATTCCACCCAGTCACCTGCTCCTCTAATTTAATACAAAATAGTACAGAAGTACCTCACTCAGTAGTATTGATATAGTAAATGACTAATATAAGTAGTATTTATATGGTTAAACAATAATATAAGTAATATTAATATGGTAAATGACCAATATAAGTAATATTGATATGGTAAATGACCAATATAAGTAATTTTGATATGGTAAATGAACAATATAAGTAGTATTGATATGGTAAATAACCAATATAAGTAATATTGATATGGTAAATCACTAATAAAAAAAATAAAATGCAGACAATTAAAAAACAAAAACCAGTCCTCACGGAATTTCTATTAAAGAACTGAATGACGAAAGAAACAAGATGACACGTGGTGATGATGAAATATGATGAAGGAGTAACGAAAGCGACAATATTTGGAAACATAATTATAATTGAATGCAAGAAAAAAGTAAAGCGGTGCACCTCAAAATGGAGAAAGTCGAGGTGTTTGTATTGATAACTTGACATTGACTTTCTTCTGAGAATGAGATCAGGGACCTGCACTTGTGAGGACTACTATGGACTGTGTACAGCCAGCGAGAGACCAGAACCATCAACTTCCATACTTGTTTCCTTCTCCTGAGGTAAAGTGAACACCTATTGGTCTACTGGTGTGCAGTGATGTCAGTGCTGCGTCACATAACACAATGAGACAGAATTTAGCACTTACGTTTGTGCCTCAAATATTTGACGACTCAGTTATTCCTCTCCTGCATGAAGTATGAACATTTTTGTCCATGGTACGTAGAGTCTTCTACAATGGAGTGAAGCGGTAATTTTGTTTTTCTTTTACTTGTGACTATTAGTTCTTTTACTTGTGACTGTTAGTTCTTTTACTTGTGACTGTTAGTTCTTTTACTTGTGACTGTTAGTTTCTACAACATGAAGTAGCTGCCCCATACACACCCCTCCTTAAAACCCTCTTATAACACGTTCTCAGTCTGACTTGAGATATTCCCTCCTCTCCCGCGGAGTGTAGAGGTCGTCTTTGTCTTGTGGCTTAACGTTTCTACAGCATGAAATAGCTGGCCCATACACAACCCTCCGTAGTAGTCTCTTACAACATGCCTGGCAGATAACATCATTACTATTCTCTGCTTCACAATTCAGACGCATTCAAACTAATAAAAAACAAGAACAATGCAAAACCCAATTTTATGCAGAAGATGTTATTACAAATCGACAGTTATGGATTTCACAAATTAATATTTACACAAATAAATTTAATTTAATTAAATAAATAAAAAAAAGGCACAAATAATAAATAAATACAAAACAGAACAAAAATATTTGAACACACAACAGTTGATATGAAACAGGACATTTTTGGGCCAGGGTAATGGGGTTGGGGTCACACGTGCATGATCAACATGGATAAACAAAGGCACTTCAACCCAGGAGAGTTATCTGTACATTAATTTAATATTGCGATCCTGGTTCAAGTATAGTTAGTCCTCGATTTACTCATATTTCAGTTACGTGAATTCGTAATTACGGTACTTCGATTTCCGACTTGAAATCAAATTAATCAATTTCCTATTTCCAGACATATAGACAGAGGCCAGCTACATATAGCTCCAAGAAACAATAGAACTACGAAGTACATACAGCAGTATGGTTGCCCCAAGCTTGAATGGTTGAATGGTAGGGGTCCAGTCTACATGGGAAGGGAGTCAAATAGCAGACACTGCCGTCAGAGATGATGTGAGAGTCTTCATTATACTAGACCTCAGTTTGTTATAAGCTGGTGCAGCTAGTCTGCCTCTTTGCTGTCTTTCCTTCCCAACAGTAATGCTGGTACCATTTTTATAGCTAGGTCGACTGGAGAGTGTCTATATCTGAGAACAACCCTGGCTACCATGTTCCGAGAAGCGTGTGCTCTATCTGATGCTCTAAGCAATACATATCTACAGCCATGAAGGCAGACTGGGGATAGATAAGATAGAAGGAAGCCAAACCTGACAGATGAGTAATGCACTGGGCCACAGATTTAACCAAACAGTGCAGAACGTGAAGAAGAATGTCCCCTGTGTGCGTTAGGGGGGGGGGGGTTGCACATTGCTGTGGAGGACAGAATAGTTCCTCTATACTTACAAGCATGTTGTAAATTTTGACAACAAAGGGTTATGCATGGGGCTAGCAATCTCATTATGTGAATAAAATTTATACAGAAACCATCGCTGCAACAGCACACACAGTATGCTGGGACACTTATGTTGTGTGAAGCCTTCTACAATGGCTGCCCCATGCTTCACAAGAAGTGATGATAGAAGAAAAACAAAATGCTTACGAAGGATGTTTTTTTCAAATGAACTATCTTATCTGTGTTGTGTTTTGTTCACTACATAAACCTTTCGGTGGTACCGTAGATTGACATTCTACATTCGTGTCCCTACAAACCTGACCCAATACACTGTCTGTCGGAGTGCACATTTTGTCATACAAAACAAAATAATTATCTGGAACATTAATAGACAGTGTTGGCGCCATCTGTGTGTGTTTGTTGACACAAATTACAACAAATGGAGTGATTTAGAACAATGAATATATATATATATATAATATATATATATATATATATATATATATATATATATATATATATATATATATATATTTATATGCACGAGTACAAGAGCATGCAAAGGCCAACTTTAGGGTCAGGTGAAACATAATGACCAAGTTCCTTCCTGTTGTCGGGGTCAGGTGAAACATAATCACTATGGACCCATCTCATGTAGATCGTTGTACATCAAAACAGGATGTATTACAACACCCTGGCCAGTATGGTTGTCATTAACACTGTGATCCCTGTAGTATTGAGCCTGCTAAAAAGCTTTGTATTGCACTAAATGAGGGGAACCAATGCCCACCTTCTTCATTTGACCCACTCGGTAAGAGGAACCCCAAAAAGAAACCAACCAAACTACCAGAGAAAATTCATCCAAAGTTCAAAACTGAGTACAAGTAGTTTCTGACAACAACAAACACATACATATAAATATTTATATCCACAAGCTATGTATATATATATATATATATATATATATATATATATATATATATATATATATATGTATATATACATATATATATATATACATATATATATATATATATATATATATATATATACACACATATATATTTATATATAACCATATATATATATATATATTGTTTTTTTCTTCTTCTTCTGGGTTCGTTATCAATCTTCAAACGCCTGCTATCAAGTCCTGAACAGGGCTTTGTAAGTAGCATGATGTAGTCCGGAGAACGGAATGCGTTTTGTCGCTAATTTACAGTTTTACTGCGACATTTGCACCTTTCAGTCTGGCACATCCGTCTTCGGTGGGATATATATATTCATGACCCCTCATACGGACTTGTTGAAGTAAAGGTTGATCGAAACTATGTTTGGCGTACCTGAACCAATTATTAGGAACACCTGATTTCAGTCATTCTGGTTTAATAGCAATGGTTGATACATAATGATGTTGCCAGCTCCATGAACAACATTCTATAGTCGCCTCATACAACATGCAGGGAAGGAAACAGTACATCTATATTATATGCCTTAAAAACCACTCGGTGATATATGATGTACAAGTAATGGCAACCTACTGCACACCTGCCAAGACATTTATAACAGCCAAGTAGGTTGGCAATTGTAAGAAACAACGTTCTGCAAAGGACATTGCCACTTGCAATTCATATATGTATATTAGTTATTTGTTTGTTGTTTATTGCTTGCAATGAATATGTTTACTATTTCATTACTCCCCCATGGGAATGGCTCCTACTCTCCACCCTGCGACTGGCTCCTACTCCACCCTGAAACTGGCTCCTACTCCACCCTGAAGGGCATATCAGCTACAGGATTAAGAAAGTCCTAGATAGCCCAGGGTTATACAGGAGCGACTAAGTCTGTCAATACAACGTAAAGAGTACTGTATTGTTTGTCATACATTTGAAACTGAAGAATTGGGGCAAATAAAGTTGAAAGACAGAACACATGATACCAATGTTCGAGGAAGTATTAGTCGTGGGGGGGATTCTTTCTAGTAATTCAAAGAACAAAAGGGTTTGGTTTGTGTATGACAACCTCGTTGTGTAAAATGATTCGCTACAAAGACCACAACTGAAACAGTACACTTTGTGCTTTGGCGCAGGCTTCCAACAAAGGAGCTGACATGTAGTGTTGGCTCTATGTTTCGTTGGGAGCATAACTGAACAAAGAGAAACAGAAAAGAGACAAAGGACAGCTAGAAAAGAGACGTTAGAGGTCAGACCTTTTCTCATGGCGATGTGGAACATGGGGCCAGAATCTCAAACATATTCTACAGGAATGCCCACTCTTTAGGGAAATAAGATACCATACCTGGCCAGAGGGTGTGGAGCTGGCTGAGACAGAAGATATGGGGCAACCGCTCCGATCTGGTGAAGATCACAGCCTTTATCATGGGGACTGACCTGCTGATACAGCATGATCAAAAATCCTGAACGCAAAGACGAGATAATTCATTTGTACGTGTATAAAGTCCAAGGGGTATAACCGTTATAATATTGTACTTGTTTAATAAAAGAACAGTTACTGTCCTTTAAAAATGCTCAATTAATTTCCTTTGTTTCGAACTTGTACGTTCGTAGCAAGCTAAATTAAATAAATACAAAATAATATTAATAGTAGAGGACGCAAGAAACCTAATGATTGCTTTTCACTTTTCATATCTGTTACTATAAAAACATAGGACCGTAGCTGTCCTTTTCTACAGATTATATAGGAACATAAGACTATTACAACAACCTTCTATATATTCTATGCAAAAATAGGGCTGTAATAGTCATATCCACAGATTCCATTGTTGTTGTTGTTGTTGATGTGAATGCCCCCAATGAGTATGTCTTCTCTTTGTATCCCCTGAAAAGGACGTCTAGTGGCGGGTTGCAGTAGCTTTTCTCACATACCAAGTGTGTTGATGAGGGTAGACCGGGTCCGCCAGGTGGTTGTGTTATGCAAATTCTATCGGACTGGAATGGTCACCTTCCATTGGTTTCAATTGTTCGTGTCTTCTTGGACTCTACCCATTAAAACCAAGTTGGTTCCAATTTTGAGTACCTTTTTCAGCTCTGCCCATGAAACACAAGTGGCCATAGCTCCCTCTGCCACTTAGTTCAGCAAAATGTTCTCTATGCTGCTTATTATTTACTTTCTCTGTGGGTTCCAAACAAGTGTACATCTAGTTACACTGTTAAGTTTCATTCCGAGGGTGTGTTCTATTCATCTTCATTTTCTCTCCTCCATCCTTCCATTTGTTTGGCATAGGGTCCCTATTACAACTGGCCCCTATACATAAAGTCTGTATCAGAGCATTTGCATTGGTGGTTTCAATAGTAAGGATTCCAGATGATGAAGTTTCTAGCTTCATGCACATCGCTGTCTAGTCACATGACATGACACACATGGACAGCTACAGCGATCACTCTAGCGACTGTCGCAATTCATCAAAATAAACAAATAAATTTGTCACATTAATGAAATATTATTGACTTGAAATGTGCTGAAAGATCCCAGACTAACTAGTCAACTAACAATAATGAAATATTATTGACTTGAAATGTGTTGAAAGATCCCAGACTAACTAGTCAACTAACAATAATGAAATATTATTGACTTGAAATGTGTTGAAAGATCCCAGACTAACTAGTCAACTAACATTAATGAAATATTATTGACTTGAAATGTGTTGAAAGATCCCAGACTAACTAGTCAACTAACAACTATTGAAACAGACACACAGAAAGGAAACAGGTAAAGAGGTAAGCATACAACTAAAATGTACAAATTGCATATAAATTTTTGCTGAATCTCTTCTGTGGGAGTTGCACACAAAGGAAGGAACTGGTATATATATATATGTATGTATCAATAAATATAATGCACTGTGGGTCATGTAAGAGCTAACTGCTCTACTCAGGGCTAACAACTGCCCCATTCAGGACTAACTAGCAGCCTTTTTCTGAGTGCATACAAATTGAAGTTAACACCATAACAAACGGTCATTTTCAGAAAAACTAAAAACAAGAGCCATTTTCGGGAATAACAAAAAAGCTCTTTGTGCAGCTAAAAAATTGTCTTTCTCATCGATAACATACAACCCTTCTCAGAGCTTAAAAACTGGCCTTTCCATGGGATACTAAGAGTCCTTCTCAGATCCAGTCATTTCAGAGCTAATGAACATCCCTAGCATGAATCACACACAACCCTTTCCAGGGCTAACACACAACCCTTTCAAGGGCTAACAAACAACCTTTTCCAGAACTAACAAACAACCCTTTCAGGACTAACAAACAACCCTTTCAGGGCTAAGAAACAACCCTTTCAGGGCTAACAAAAACAAGATTGCACGTTGTAAAAATAAGGGGGTGACAATTCAGACATTTCCATGGTGGATACAGTGTTAGAGACTTGCTTGGACTGAATCCAGTCACTCTCTGTGGATACAGAGACTTGCTTGGACTGAATCCCCTCGCTCTCTGTGGATACAGAGACTTGGTTGAACTCAATCCCCTCACTCTCTGTGCATACAGTGTTAGAGACTTGCTTTGACTGGGTCCCCTCGCTCTCTGTGGATACAGAGACTTGCTTTGACTGGGTCCCCTCGCTCTCTGTGGATACAGAGCCTTGCTTGGACTGAATCCCCTCGCTCTCTGTGGATACAGAGACTTGCTTTGACTGGGTCCCCTCGCTCTCTGTGGATACAGAGCCTTGCTTGGACTGAATCCCCTCGCTCTCTGTGGATACAGAGACTTGCTTTGACTGGGTCCCCTCGCTCTCTGTGGATACAGAGACTTGCTTTGACTGGGTCCCCTCGCTCTCTGTGGATACAGAGCCTTGCTTGGACTGAATCCCCTCGCTCTCTGTGGATACAGAGACTTGCTTTGACTGGGTCCCCTCGCTCTCTGTGGATACAGAGACTTGCTTTGACTGGGTCCCCTCGCTCTCTGTGGATACAGAGACTTGCTTGGACTGAATCCCCTCGCTCTCTGTGGATACAGAGACTTGCTTTGACTGGGTCCCCTCGCTCTCTGTGGATACAGAGACTTGCTTTGACTGGGTCCACTTGCTCTCTGTGGATACAGAGCCTTGCTTTGACTGGGTCCCCTCGCTCTCTGTGGATACAGAGACTTGCTTTGACTGGGTCCCCTCGCTCTCTGTGGATACAGAGACTTGCTTTGACTGGGTCCCCTCGCTCTCTGTGGATACAGAGACTTGCTTTGACTGGGTCCCCTTGCTCTCTGTGGATACAGAGCCTTGCTTGGACTGGGTCCCCTCGCTCTCTGTGGATACAGAGACTTGCTTTGACTGGGTCCCCTCGCTCTCTGTGGATACAGAGACTTGCTTTGACTGGGTCCCCTTGCTCTCTGTGGATACAGAGCCTTGCTTGGACTGAATCCCCTCGCTTTCTGTGGATAAAGTGTTAGAGACTTGCTTGGACTGAATCCTATCGCGCTCTGTGGATACAGAGACTTGCTTTGACTGGGTCCCCTCGCTCTCTGTGGATACAGAGCCTTGCTTTGACTGGGTCCCCTCGCTCTCTGTGGATACAGAGA
This sequence comes from Ariolimax columbianus, assembly GCA_036924085.1. NCBI lineage: Eukaryota > Metazoa > Mollusca > Gastropoda > Stylommatophora > Arionidae > Ariolimax > Ariolimax columbianus. The sequence continues at coordinate 101,019,874 of JAVGWX010000005.1, read as the reverse complement.
CTTGCTTTGACTGGGTCCCCTCGCTCTCTGTGGATACAGAGCCTTGCTTTGACTGGGTCCCCTCGCTCTCTGTGGATACAGAGCCTTGCTTTGACTGGGTCCCCTCGCTCTCTGTGGATACAGAGCCTTGCTTTGACTGGGTCCCCTCGCTCTCTGTGGATACAGAGCCTTGCTTTGACTGGGTCCCCTCGCTCTCTGTGGATACAGAGCCTTGCTTTGACTGGGTCCCCTCGCTCTCTGTGGATACAGAGACTTGCTTTGACTGGGTCCCCTCGCTCTCTGTGGATACAGAGACTTGCTTTGACTGGGTCCCCTTGCTCTCTGTGGATACAGAGCCTTGCTTGGACTGAATCCCCTCGCTTTCTGTGCATACAGTGTTAGAGACTTGCTTGGACTGAATCCCCTCGCTCTCTGTGGATACAGAGACTTGCTTGGACTGAATCCTCTCGCTCTCTGTGGATACAGTGTTAGAGACTTGCTTGGACTGAATCCCCTCACTCTCTGTGGATACAGAGACTTGCTTGGACTGAATCCCCTCGCTCTCTGTGGATACAGAGACTTGCTTGGACTGAATCCCCTCGCTCTCTGTGGATACAGTGTTAGAGACTTGCTTGGACTGAATCCAGTCACTCTCTGTGGATAAAGAGACTTGCTTGGACTGAATCCCCTTGCTCTCTGTGGATACAGAGACTTGCTTGGACTGAATCCCCTCGCTCTCTGTGGATACAATGTTAGAGACTTGCTTGGACTGAATCCAGTCACTCTCTGTGGATACAGAGACTTGCTTGGACTGAATCCCCTCGCTCTCTGTGGATACAGAGACTTGGTTGAACTCAATCCCCTCACTCTCTGTGGATACAGTGTTAGAGACTTGCTTGGACTGAATCCAGTCACTCTCTGTGGATACAGAGACTTGCTTGGACTGGGTCTTCCAAGTCCTCCTAGCTCTCTGCCATTTATCAGGGAAAACAGGTTTATCAAGATAAAAGATGAGAGATGATCAATATCAGGGTCAGGTGAAGCATACTAGTCAAGACCCTACCTCTCATCCATATCCGACTCATTGAAACAGACAGCATCACAGCATTCTGGCTAGCGAGGTAGGGGTTGATGCTGCGATCCTTTTAATGGTCAACTTAATCAGTTTTCCCAGATTGCACAACAGCCAAGAGGACTGTGGCTCGCCTTCTTATGTACATCTTGGGATATAAGAAGAGTCATTGTAACTGTCACCAAATGAACATTGTCAAGAGTTACATTACTCAGTACAACTGACTTCCAGCATCAAGGAGATACAATCATCCTCAACTCATTTCATCTACCCACTTAGATGACATAGGGTGTTGCAATCTTCTTTACTATGTCATTGTTGTTATTTTCAATCCATGCAAATGAAGTGTTTTTTAAGAAGATACCAAACACGTTTTTCTTGTTTTTAATACTTGCTGTCTGGTGTTATAGGCTTGTGCAGCGGGTAGTTTTGGAGACATTCTTGTCATATGAAAAAACCATTTAAAACTATGTATACACGTGGTCATTCGTGGAATTGTTACTACATCTTGTTTCATTTATTAATTTCTCACTTTGTCTCTTCTAGTGGCCGTGACCTCTTTTCGCAAACACCTCATTTCACATGTTGTGATCTTTCGTTCTTGTGTATTGTCCAATGTCCATGTCTAATTATGATAAGAAAGAGTTTGTGTGAATATGCCGTTGATCATTTGTCATGGCAAGTGTTCATGTCTGATAACAGACAGTTGGTACAATTATTTACTAACACAAGAGCAGTTTTATTAAGGTAGACAAAGACAAATTTATAAGGGCAAAGCAGCTCTATTATAGTAAACAAAAACTGATGCACCAAGGTAAAAGACTTTTATCTGATAAATAAATACCTGATTTATCTGGAAACAAAAACACAGTTTGTCTAATAAACAGAAACAGCTTATTTGGTAGAAAACAAAAACAGATTTATTTGGTAAAGAAAAGAAGCTTCATCAGGTATAAAAAACAGCCATATTTGATAACCAAAAGACAGCTTTATCTGGACAGGTAAAACTCATAAAAAATGATATAGCAGGACAGTGTTGTCAGGGAAAAATTGATTTATGAGAAGCAAACGAAAACATTGTCAAAAACATGTTGCGACAAAACAGCTATCAGAAGAAAAACAGTTTTATAAGGGGTGGTCAAGAACAGTTTGATCAGAAGAAAAGAACAAGTCGTTTCAAGACAGAAAAACAGTCTTTTCAGAACAGAAAATATATGTCTTTGTTATGAAAAACTTATTAAGGATGATTGAAAACAACTTTAACAAAAACAGTTTTGTCAGACAAAAAACAGATTATCAGATTGATAAAAACTGCTTGATGTTATCATGAATTTGTTTAACTTCATTAATTGTTTAACTTATGACATTGATTGTTTAACTTCATTGATTGTTTAACTTAAATATTTGTTTAACTTTATTAATTGTTTAACTTATGACATTGATTGTTTAACTTCATTATTTGTTTAACTTATGACATCGATTGTTTAACTTCATTATTTGTTTAACCTTATGATATTAATTATTTAACTTCATTGTTTGTTTAACTTAAGACATTGATTGTTTAACTTCATTATTTGTTTAACCTTATGATATTAATTATTTAACTTCATTATTTGTTTAACTTATGACATTGATTGTTTAACTTCATTATTTGTTAGACCTATGACATTGATTGTTTAACTTCATTGTTTGTTTAACCTATGAAATTAATTGTTTAACTTCATTGATTGTTTAACTTCAATAATTGTTTAACTTCATTATTCGTTTAACTTATGACATTGATTGTTTAACTTACGACAAAGAAATCATCAGAGTGTTGTAAAAGTAAGTCAGTTTTTTGTCGGATAAAAAAACAGAATATCAGATTAAAAAACCGCTTGATGATATCAAGAACTACTTAATCAGACAAAAACAGTTTTATCAGATTAAATTACTGCTTTATCATATAAAAACAGCTTTATCTGATAAAAACAGCTTTAACAAATCAAAATTAACTTTATCAGAACAAAAAGTAGCTTTATAAGGGTAGACAATACTCATTGTCAGATTAGATGTAACAAAACATCTTCATCAAGGCACACACAGGAAAGACAACAGATTGCCATACATATGATGTGGAAAAAACAGGATTATAAGGAGCACAGCGAGTGAAACAGGGAACCCTATTCGTCAAATCAAATACAACTTTTTCATGAGAAGAACAGCTGTATCCAGGGGACAAAACCATTGTTCTATATTTGATGTTGCAAATATAATGATGTCTTTAACAATCACTGGTCACTAATGTGTCAAACGGCTGTCTCATTGAACTGCCATACTCCAGGGGGAGCTCTGATGATGTCGGCGTGCACGCTAGGGGAAGTCTGGGGTCTGTCAGCAGATTTGGATCGCCACTTTCCGCGAGGCACATCATTCCTGTGGGAATCACGTGATCTGTCATCTGGAAGCTGAGAGAACATAATACAATGATATTAGCTAGTAAGAGAGGACATAATACAATGATATTAGCTAGTAAGAGAGGACATAATACAATGATATTAGCTAAAAGAGGACATAATACAATGATATTAGCTAGTAAGAGTGGACATAATACAATGATATTAGCTAGTAAGAGAGGACATAATACAATGATATTAGCTAGTAAGAGTGGACATAATACAATGATATTAGCTAACAAGAGAGAACATCATTGTGCCATTTTGTTAACTTATTGCAGCTGCCCATCGCAAACGTTTTGCATTTTCAGGCAGCAGGTTTTCGCTGAGCCTCCATGATGGCTATACTCTTTGCGATCTGAAGACCATCAGTGGTACTAGCGTGCCAGGTGTTACAGTTATCTGATGACCATCAGTGATACTAGTGCGCCAGGTGGTACGGTTATGTGTGAGCATCTCCCAGGAGGCAGAGTCAATATTGAAGCATTTCAGAGACATCTTCAAGGAGTGTCTGTAGCGTTTCTTCTGTTCTTCCCAACTCCTCCACCTTTGCGTAGTGTCTGCCTGTTGTGAGCTCACTGTTAAACAGCTGCTTGGGGATGTGCTCATCTGGCATGCCAACAATATGTCCAGTCCATCCATTCCAGAAGTGTATGGATGCTCCACATTTTTGACTTGCTAAGAATTTCAGAGTTAGGCACTTTGCCCTGCCACCTGATCATGAGCAGACAGTTCAAGTGAAAATTATTGAGCTATCTGGAATGTCTGCTATAAACTGTCCGTGTCTCACAGGCATACAGCAGAGTGGACAACACCACAGCACAACAGGCCTTTACTTTGGTGGCAACACTGACACCTTGTGGGTTCCAGACGTTTGCTTATAGCCTCTAAAAAACGCAAAGCTCGCCATAGCATCCTGTTATTGACCTCACAGTCAATATTTGCCTCTTTAGTGAGGGTACTACCTAGGTAGGTGAAACTCGCGACTGCCTGGAGACGTTGGTCCTGTACAGTAATGTTTGGTTCAATGTAAGGTTCTTCAGGGGCAGGATGGAAGAGTAGCTCCGTTTTCATGGTGTTGATTGTAAGATCAAAATTACTGCACACCGCTGAAAACTCTGTCGTGGTGAACTTCATATCTTTTTCTGAGCAAGTGTTGAGGGTGCAATTGCTCACAAACAGGAGATTCAATCTTGTAGCCTCACTCAACTTGGTGAAGAATTCAGACACCTCAGGATGAACAGTTGATCGAGCGTCCTGTACCTGATATACATGCCAGCAGCAGTGCCACGTACAGCATCAGTGACCATTGCTGCAGAGACCATGCTAAAGAATGCCAGTGTCAGCATACAATCCTGTTTGACACCAGTGGTGATTGAGAAGGCAGCAGACAATTCTCTTTTGTGCAGTACACGAGCCATCATAAAATTGGTGAACATTCACAATGAATTTGCAGGGGCAGTCAAACTTCACCATGATTTGCCAGAGTCTATTCCTATTGATGGTGTCAAAGGCTTTCGTCATATCGGCAAAAACTTGTGCAGGTCTCAATTCTGTTCTTGACATTTCTCTTGTAGTTAACGTGCTGCATATATCATGTCAACTGTCCCACAGCCTGCATGAAAACCACACTGGCTCTCAAGGAGTAAGCCATGTTCAAGATGGCCAGTCAGGCGGTTGAGCAGGACTTGGGCCAGAATTTTGCTTACGATTGACAGCAGGGAGATACCCCTGTGATTTGTGACATGATTGACGATTGCCGTTTTGCTTGTTCAGGTGTAAAATTGTGGCATCTATCATCTCCAGTGGAACTTTCTTGTTTTGTGATCAGGGTAGGGTGCATATACCACTTTGTGATCAGGGCAGGATACGTGAGCCTCTCTATGAAATGGGGTCGGGGGATATGGGGCCCAGGCTGCTCTCACTTTGTGAACTTGCTAAGGTGCCCATGCCACTCAATGAATTTGCAAGGTATATGCTAATCTGTGGCAGCGATGGGGATTGGAGGCAGGAGGCAGAAGGGACATGCATGTATCACTATGTGAATGTGGTGAGAGATAGAGGAGGGAGGCAGGCATGTGCTACTTGTTCAATTGTGTGTGTGTGTGGGTGAAGAGTAGTCTTACCCATACACCACCACCAACCAAAAACTACCTTTCCTAATACCATCACCAACCAAAAACTACTTACCCTAACACCATCATCAACCAAAAACTACTTACCCTAACACTATCACCAACCAAAAACTACTTACCCTAATATCATAAACTACTTACCCTAACACCATCATCAACCAAAAACTACTTACCCTAACACTTACCAACCAAAAACTACTTACCCTAACACTATCATCAACCAAAAACTACTTACCCTAACACCATCATCAACCAAAAACTACTTACCCTAACACTTACCAACCAAAAACTACTTACCCTAACACTATCATAAACCAAAAACTACTTACCCTAACACTATCACCAACCAAAAACTACTTAGCCTAAAACCATCACCAACCAAAAACTACTTAGCCTAAAACCATCATCAACCAAAAACTACTTAGCCTAAAACCATCACCAACCAAAAGCTACTTAGCCTCCTAACATCATCATCAACAAAAATGTGCTTGTCCAGAGCAATCAAGATGGTATGTACATCATCACAACCAGTTGATCCTGAAATTGGGTCAGCCATATCCTAAAAAGCCAGCATGCTAAGGACCCTAGAGGGAATGCAAACAGAGGCCAATCTATGAAAATTTGGAGATAATCTTTTGAAGCAAAACAGAGACCAATCTAAGACAACTCGGAGATGATCTTTTGAACCAAAACAGAGATCAATCTAAGATAACTTGTAGATGATCTTTTGAACCAAAACAGAGACCAATCTAAGACAACTAGGAGATGATTTTTTGAACCAAAACAGACACTAATCTAAGATAACTTGGAGATGATCTATTGAAACTGAAATGAATCAATAACAAGAACCAGAACTTGAACTCCATATGAAGAATGACTGGAGTCCAAGACAAGTAAAGGGAGTTCAATGCTGCCATAAAAGATGCTAACAGGTTTGATACGTCACTGACGACTCTGATGGTCAGCCAGCACATGTATCAGTAACCGATTGAGATAATCATTTATCTATTCCTGCTATCCTTGTAATGTATCACATTTCAGGTTTTGTTTCTAGAGATTTTTTTTCAAACCCACATGGCCACACCAGTGTTACGTCCAGAGGTTTATCAGGAGTAGACACAAGAACAAGCAGAAAGTAGAGCATCCAGGCAGCTTGTATAACTTAAGAAGAGATCAAGAGGTTTACCTGGTTGAGAGACAGTAGCTTGTGTTCACCTTCTGAGTTTGTGTTGACCAGAAGAGATTGAGATACTTTCTATTCAACAAACTAAAGATAGGAATGACAGCTATGTGTAACTGTCATTGGATGGAATAACTGCTGGTCATCTGTTTCAAATGTGTCAAACAAAAAAAGACCAGAGAAAGCACACATGTTCGTAAGTAGGACAATTCAAGGACAAGCTTTACAATAACGGAAGGTTGACCAATGTTATCTTTATTCAAATTGACATCTGAAAATATATGTAGAGGGACTGCTTAATCGAGATGCCAATAATCTTAGACTGACCAATCCTGTTTTCAGACACACTCAAGGTGACATATATCGACAACAAATACTACAAGAGCCAACACAACATCATGAACAACTTATTGGAATATGCTTACATCTGACATTAACTCATCTGGTCCTGGCTGATGGTCTGAAGACAAGATGGCTGCCTCGATATATGGGGCAGGAACAGGAAGTGACCCAGTTCCTTGACCAGCAAAATGGATATCTGGAACATCTGTTTGTATAAATAGTGGAGAAGGGGATCGAGGTTCGGCAGTTTTTGAGCTGGAGTCTGTCGACTTCTTTTTGAAAACCGGTTTTAGTTTTCCTTTAACAGCAGCAAAAAGTTGAGAAGGAGCAAATCCTGTTGGTGCTCCAGGGGGCATAACTGCAACCCCTACCTTTGCTATGGATGACCCAATGGGCGAGTCCAAACTTGTTGCCTTTTTGAACAATTTTCGTTTGTCTTTTGCTGTTGTTTGTCTACTGCCTGTTTGGCCTCCGTCTGGTAAAGATGTTGGTGCTCCTTCCATTTGGGCAGATGTAGAACTTGTTTCATCTGCGGCTAAGTCCTTTCGGTGCATCTGTTCATCCCAAGATGTTGAACTTTTCATGACAGAGTGTCTTCCCCTCGTCTCGAGCTTTGAACTCACAATATCATGCTCTTCTTCTGCTTCTCGTCGAACTTCATCTGGGTCGGGAAGTGATGTTTGGCGGACATACAATCCTGGAGGTGTGGTCTTTCTTTCGGGCCACGACTGATATCCCATGGGCGCAGATGATGATGGAGCTGCAGCAGGATAGTTTTCAAAAAACTTACGTCTGGCAGTGCGAGGAGAAACTTTATCTCGATAAGTCAATGTTGATGATCTATCGGATAACTCTCTAGAGACAGACAGAAGATGGCCTGCGGTAGATGTGATCACAGTTGGTGTAGAAAAGGATGAAGTCATATCCACAGACGTCATCGGCGTATTGCTAGCAGAAATGCTGGATATATGAGGCATCCCATGACTCTCTGAGAACTCATTGTCAATGATAGAAGCACTGTCCATAGAGAGAGACTTCATGAACATGGCAGGCCTTTTTGGCGAACCTTTTCCATTGGAAGAATGTCCAGATGCAGCAGACGGTAAAAACTTCTGTTGCTGTGTTTGAGAAACTTTGTGGAGGGGAATGATGAGGCTTGGGGCTGGTCCAGGGAAACCTACTCGTTTTGAGGCTGGAGCATAGGAGATCCCATGGGAGTGTTCAGGTGCTTCAGGTGTTGCAGCACGAGATGATTGGGCACTTCGGGTCCCTGACGTATATGAAGGTGGACGGTCATAGCGTATAGATTGTGTGGTGTTATGTGGGCGAAGAGTTACATAAGGTGAGATATGGGGTGTGTAAGATGACGAAGTTGTTGAAGTTTCAGCCAATCCTGATTTGCTCAAGGGCAAAGTCAGAACTGGGTGGGTTGTTGATTTTGTGATGCTCTCGGTGAGGGCAGTCAGATGATTGAGGCTACAGATGGTGGCTGCATCACTGGGAATTCTGAGAGAGGTTCCTGAGGGCTGTTCTTGCAACCTTGTCAGGGTAGTAAAACTGCTTGTTGCGACATCAGCAACCACTACCACGTCACCAACCTCATGACGCAAGCGAGAGAATTCATCTTTGAGCAAGTCTATCTCAGAGCTAGAGATTCTGAAATAAGATTAAGAAAACAGGGAAAAGAAAAGGATAACTATCAGCAAAGCTTGTTATTGAGCAGAGTGTTTAGTACACTGGCTGCCTAGCAGAGCCATATTTTTTTTTGACCGCAAGCTAACACGCTACCCAGTTTGACCCAGCCTAAAAAATTGAGGTCCAGAGCAAGTCTGGTAAGTAAAGTTGACCCTGCCTTCTCTAGTGTGCTGGAAGATATGGGTATAACACCATATTCTCAATATTTCACACAACCTGCAAATGGGATCTTTTAAAGCTTGCTGTGTATGCTCTTTTTCTTCTTCTTCTGCTTTTTCTTCTTCTTTATTTGCTTTTCCTTCTTCTTTTCTTCTTCTTCTTCTTCTTCTTCTTCTTCTACTTTTCCTTCTATTTCTCCTTCTTCTTTTTCTTCTTTACCATGTCCCACCAAGACAGACGCAAAGGTGAGCACACATCTCCCCAACTTAATACTGTACTGTTTATCAACTCTGATGTTGATGCTGAATCCTTGTCTTTGATGTCAAACTTGAGTGCCTTCTCTCTTTGTTGTCCTCTGTCCAATTCCCCAACAAAATGTATTTGTTATCACAGTCTTCTACAGCTCTGCTCTTCAAACTAGGACCATGTCAAATAAATACAAAAGAAGTTTTATCCTAACGTGTTATAAACTTCCTGTATACACTGGCTTGCATTAAAACTTTGTCCTTAGTCTTCCCAAGTTTCCACAGGACTTCTAACATTGCTTTTCTTCTTGTAGATTCTTGATCAATGACTGTCAATGCACCCAATGTCCATTGTACCTGATTGCGTCCTTAAGGGCAGCAACAAACTCTCTCCACTTCATTTGGTCTGTGGACACCCTTAACATATTGCCCCAGTTCTGGTTAATGATTTTGATTTTAGTTTCTATGTTTTTTTCCTTCTATGTTTTTTCCAACAGCCTCAATAGCTTCCTTTTTTTTTATTAAAGTATAAGATTTTGTTGTCTTCTTGTTTATATTCTACTCTATTTTTGGCAAGCCTGCCTGCATTTTCATTCCTGGGTACACCACAATGGTTTGGTAGCCACTGAAGCATAGTTTATTTATTTCCAGCTACCTTACTAAATGAATTGTTCTTCTCATAATATCTCTGCACATCATCCAATCAATTAGAAAATCATCTACGGTTTGAACAAGTAACAAACATTCAACTAATCTACACTAAAAAAACAGACCATCCAACCAAACCCTCAAATAACACATCAGCCAACCAATCAACACTCAAATAACAGACCATAAAACCAATCAGCACTCATGTAACAAACCAACCAATCTACACTTAAATAGTCAACATTACACACAAACAGTATTCAAATAGCATCCAATAAAACCAATCTAAACTCAAATAGCAAATGATACACACAATCAACACTTGAATAACAAACCATTAAACTAATCAGCACTCAAATAACAGACTATTCAACAAATATACACTCAAATAACAAATAGTGCAACCAATCAACATTTAAATAACAAACTATTCAACCACTCAACACTCGAAGAACAAACTAACCAAAGAACAAAGAACACCCCAAGATCCAACTAACAAGTGAACAATTAAATAACAAATCAACCAACCAATCAACACTCAAATAACAAACTATTCAATCAATCAACACTCACATAATAAACCATCAAACCAATCAACACATAAAGAACAAACAAACTAAACAGACAAATATAAAATAAACCAAAAATCCCACAAAAAAACAATCAGCATTCAACTAACAAATGAATCAATCAAAATTAAAATAGCCAAACACTTAATCAAAAAATGATTAGTTCATTCAATCAACAAAAATGTTTACCCTACCGTTTAATTGAGTCCTCGTCTGATGCAGGATTGGCTATCATTGTTAGGTCATCAGCCACCTGACTCAACTGAAGGACAGCCTTGTCAGAGAAAACATACAAATTTTATTTTTATTTTCTTAGCTATGGTAACAGTGATTTTATTGTGTCTTGAATCAACAGCTGAGAACTGACGAAGCAGAAAAATTCATCACGGATGATGACGTCTGTTAGGACATCAATAAACATCATCCACTTCACTTGGTTATCGTACATACAATGTTAACTCTCCACTGATTCCTAAATTGGGCTGTCTTTTAGAGCTTGTCCTACAGGACAAGGTTGCTTTTCTTCACCAGGTATCCTTTGGAAGCCTCACCGTTCTCTCCCACTGTTGGTTCCAATCCTTCACAAGTCCAGCGACACTCATTTTTTTTGGCTGAAGTTAATTCATATCCACTTTCACTTCACCTTACCATTACTTCTCTTTACAGAAATGTTGTACAGAGATAAAGTTTTTTTTCAAGTTCTCTTTTGTGTCCATCAAGGTTGCTTCCGAAATTTGGTTAGATTCCCACCGTGTCCAGTTTGTCAGACACTGATTTGTTTCTTAAGCAATTACTCCTCCACGTACGGAAAGTAATGGCAACCTACTACACTGCACACTTGCCAAGAAACTTATAACAGCCAAATAGTTGGTGGTATGTAAGAAGTGACATTCTGTCAAGGACATGCTACTTACTATTATATATATATATTGCATCTGCCATTTTTTCTAAAGTGGTGTGCATTGCGAGTGAATCCCTGACGCTTTATTGATGAGGAAAGAATAGTACCTCTGTATATTTATGTATATCGTAAAAGGCAACTAAAGAGAGTTGTGCATGGAACTAGTCACCTCAATGTGCAGAACAAATTGCTACAGAAACTACCACTGCAAAAGAATGAAAAATACTTGGATGCAGGCTTCCTATAGGTGGCAAGCTATAAGTGTGGCTCTATCCTCTGGATGCAGGCTTTCTATAGGTGGCAAGCTATAAGGGTGGCTCTATCCTCTGGATGCAGGCTTTCTATAAGTGGCAAGCTATAATGGTGGCTCTATCCTCTGGATGAAGGCTTTCTATAGGTGGCAAGCTATAAGGGTGGCTCTATCCTCTGGATGCAGGCTTTCTATAGGTGGCAAGCTATAAGGGTGGCTCTATCCTCTGGATGCAGGCTTACAAAAGTGGCAAGCTATAAGGGTGGCTCTATCCTCTGGATGCAGGCTTTCTGTAGGTGGCAAGCTATAAGGGTGGCTCTATCCTCTGGATGCAGGCTTTCTATAGGTGGCAAGCTATAAGGGTGGCTCTATCCTCTGGATGCAGGCTTTCTATAGGTGGCAAGCTATAAGGGTGGCTCTATCCTCTGGATGCAGGCTTTCTATAGGTGGCAAGCTATAAGGGTGGTTCTATCCTCTGATGCAGGCTTACTATAGGTGGCAAGCTATAAGGGTGGCTCTATCCTCTGGATGCAGGCTTTCTATAGGTGGCAAGCTATAAGGGTGGCTCTATCCTCTGGATGCAGGCTTACAAAAGTGGCAAGCTATAAGGGTGGCTCTATCCTCTGGATGCAGGCTTTCTGTAGGTGGCAAGCTATAAGGGTGGCTCTATCCTCTGGATGCAGGCTTTCTATAGGTGGCAAGCTATAAGGGTGGCTCTATCCTCTGGATGCAGGCTTTCTATAGGTGGCAAGCTATAAGGGTGGCTCTATCCTCTGGATGCAGGCTTTCTATAGGTGGCAAGCTATAAGGGTGGTTCTATCCTCTGATGCAGGCTTACTATAGGTGGCAAGCTATAAGGGTGGTTCTATCCTCTGATGCAGGCTTTCTATAGGTGGCAAGCTATAAGGGTGGTTCTATCCTCTGATGCAGGCTTACTATAGGTGGCAAGCTATAAGGGTGGTTCTATCCTCTGATGCAGGCTTTCTATAGGTGGCAAGCTATAAGGGTGGTTCTATCCTCTGATGCAGGCTTACTATAGGTGGCAAGCTATAAGGGTGGTTCTATCCTCTGATGCAGGCTTTCTATAGGTGGCTGGGATGACAAAATGACAAGAAGAAGAAGTAGGTGTATGTTGCTCTATGCTTTGCACATAATGGCCAAGTAGGTGTATGTTGCTCTATGCTTTGCACATAATGGCCAAGTAGGTGAGTCATTTATTCACATTCAAACAAGTTGCTCATAATTTTACAACAAGTAAATATAAAAACACTTCCTGTCTCATTATAAGGTTTGGTTTATACTAAGACATGTTTTTTTAATTTGTTTTTGATACTGCAACAGTGTAATTTTATTGTTATTTTCTGGTGTACTGACATTATTTTGTGTGCATATATTGGTGTTGATCAACATTCATTGCCAACATTAATCTTTCAAAATGAGCCCTGTTCACGATGATTTCTTCACCTGCATCATCTTCAATGATTATTTTGGGTGATTCATGATTTTTCTCTCTGTGAACTCCTGCTTGAATGTGACTTGAAGATTTTGATCTTGAGGTCAATGCAACTAAATATTATAACATTTTATTTTTGGGTTCGAGTTTTTGAATGACATGCCTTGGATCCATCAAAATTTGACAGAATAACAGGTAGAGGCTGTGTACACAACTCCAGCTCTTATGGGGAAGTTGGTTAAAAATTGGAGAATTATAAGTTCATGCAAACAGACACCGGTCATGTCCAGTAAAATAAATATTTATACCATTACAATTTTCTCAGACTGGTCTGCCTGAGTCTTTGTCTAGGACAAGAACAAGAATAGCACCACTGCTCCACAGAGAGCATGACGTAAGAAGCAACTAACTGTGTGACATGGCATAACACCGATCATGGTTAAGTGGTTTATTTAGAACAGCATAGATGGCGCCTAACAGGCTGCAGGTCTACTTTGCTCTAGTGTTTGACTCTATTAAGATGGACTCGCACATCAGCTAACCACCCTCCACGGCACTTGTCTCAACGTAGCGGAGTAATAAGCTTCTCGAGCCTAGCCCGCTAAGCAGGAAATCCTCCTCCAGACTACATCCAGCTCATACCAGAGCTGGGACCTGCACATAGGCATCTGCCACTGTAGAAGTACAGGTCGACTAAGAATTAAGAAAAATTTAGTGATCAAGGGTTTTATATATATATATATATATATATATATATATATATATATATATATATATATATATATATATATATATATATATATATACATCAGTCTTTACTGTATGGCATAGAAACTTGGATAAGGAACAAACAGTTGGAAAACTGAAATGGTGATTTTGAAATCTGGATATATAGAGGAATGGGGCACATCTTCTGAAAAGTCATCAAGAAATTAGGGATGCACAGAGAATTGATGAACTTAATGAATATCTTGGTCAATTAACTTGACGTTATATAGACTTTTGTTCATAAAGTTGTCTTCATGTCCATTAACTTGACTTAACTTAACTTAACTTAATTTGAACCTTGGTCCATTAACTTCACTTGATGATTAGCTAGGTCCATTAACTTAATTTCAAGTATGTCTTGGTCAATTAACTTGACTTAACATATACATTTCCCCATTAACTTTACTTAGTGTGTACCTTGGTCCTTTGACTTTATGCCAAGCTTGGTCCATTAACTTGACATTATACAAACTTCTGTTCAATAAATTATTTTCAGTAGATCTGACCCATTAACTTGACGTGAACCTTGGTCTATTAACTTTATATGAATATTTGTCCATTAACTTGACGTGAACCTTGGTCCATTAGCTTGACTTCATGTAGATCTTGGTTCGATAAACTTGACATTATGTTGACCTTAGTCCATTATCTTGACTTCATGTAGACCTTGGTCCATTAGATTGACTTCCTGTAGACCTTAGTCCATTTGGTTGACCTCATGTAGACCTTGGTCCATTAGCTTGACTTCCTGTAGACCTTGGTCCATTAGGTTGACCTCATGTAGACCTTGGTCCATTAGCTTGACTTCATGTAGATCTTAGTCCATTAGCTTGACTTCCTGTAGACCTTGGTCCATTCGCTTGACTTCCAGTAGACCTTGATCCATTAGCTTAACTTCATGTAGACCTTCGTCCATTAGCTTGACTTCGTAAATACCTTGTGTGGCTTGAGTCTATGACCTGGTCCATGAATGAGTCCTGATACCACTAATGTTACCAATAATGACACACTGCCACACGCAGGGAGGAGCAGAGGGACACTTACCTCTTTCACAAAGTCCACAATACTCTGCAGAAGAGAGAACCACACAATTTAAAATCAAAAGAACGCAAGTTTGTAAGCAAAAATATCAACAATAAATGGAAAAGAAAATGATTTAAATATAATATTTTATTGATTAATGAATTGATTCTCATCTCCACTGTAAATAAAGTTTAGACCCACAACTGCAGCTGTTCCCTTTGAAGGAAGAATGTGTCTGAGCATGTGCAGTTTTAGATTCAGTAGAAGTGGTTTTAGCGTAGTCATCCTTCACCTCATGCTAGGAAAGTTGCATTGGCCATATTCTTTGTAAGCTGATACCATTAGAATGATTATAATATTTAGAAAAGAACTATTGTTTAGGAAATGCTGATGGGCAGAGCATGTCTGACAATGGATGGATACAACAAGTGATGTTCTACTGGCCCTCAAGTGTGGTCTGACAATGGATGGATACAACAAGTGATGTTCTACTGGCCCTCAAGTGTGGTCTGACAATGGATGGATACAACAAGTGATGTTCTACTGGCCCTCAAGCGTGGTCTGACATTAGACGAATACAAGTGATGTTCTGCTGGGCTTACTATCAGCTAGTTTCCTGAATGTGTGTCCTATTCAACACCAGCATGATCTCCTCATGTCGTGTTCCAGTGATATCTGTCAATTTCGTTCCAACAGTTCCACATCAGTGATATTGTCACACCATTTCAATCCCACCATTCTGCGCAATCCTCCCTTTAAAGAAGGGCTGTTTTTTGGGTTTATTTTCCATGTTGTAGAGCCATAAAATAACACAGACTTGACATTGTACTTCAAATTGTTATTTTCGAGTTAGACTTAATTTATTTTGATTTAATCGAGTTCTTTAAAGTAATGAAAGCCGATCTTGCCTTTTGTATTTTGACTTTGCTTTCTGCTAATAAATGTACTTTACTCTACTATTTCAACTTTTTTGTGTGTATAGAAAAGGGGTCTTCCAAAAGTTTTATCCCATTTCCCTGAATCATTCATGGGTTCCTACTTGTGTGTGCTTACCTGGTCAGTATTCTCTAGCCTGTCAGGAGGCCTCTCTTCTATGCTATCCCAGTTTGGTTGTGATGTTAACATGAGACCAAGTTCACGCAGACGAATGAGCTGTGGACGGTAAGAGAACGTGTTTTCAACAATAACTCTTGTTTAATTTTATTTAAGTGACAGCCACAAGAGCAGAGACAAATATACTATAAGCACTGAGACAACATTCAAACAACAGGAAAGACAATGAAATAATAGGCAGTTCCGAATTGAACCACTGACCTCCAGTTGACGGATTCATGTTGATGCAAAATAACAAACAAAATGCCAAGAGCTAGGGTATTATCCAAACCAGATACCCATAAAGCAGCATCATTATTAGCTTATATATGGTTTCTCAATGGAAAAAAACAAACAAACGCCGCCTAAGGCAGAACTCAATATTCTCCAGTTCGATCAGTCTGTCTACATTTATTGTAGTTCTTGCTTGCTCCCTAGCCCAATTTCTGGTGACTGTTCTGCAAAGAGTCTTTCTGGGACTTTCGTGCTTTCTTATACTGCATTGTTTCCATATAATTGTTTGTAATGTCTATTACTGGTCATCTGAAGAGCATTCCCAGTGTAAGTCCAACGTTTTTACATGAGGACACTAGAAACATAATTTTGGTCGTATTTGCTCATATTTAACTGCCCCATCCTCTAATTAATGATGAACATAATTGCATCATCCTCTAATTAATAACGCACATAATTGACTCGTCCTGTAATTAGTAACGCATAAAATTGACTCATCTTTTAATTAATAACGCACATAAAAGATTCGACTTCGAATTAATGGCACACATAATTGTCTTGTACCCTAATTAATGATGCAAATAATTGTCTAGTTCTCTAATTAGTGATGCACATAATTGTTGTGTCCTCTAATTATAGACGCACATAATTGTCTCGCCCTCTAATTAATTATGCACATAATTGTCTCGTCCTCTACTTAATGGCACACATAAAGTGGATTGAATAAGGAGAGATGCCTGAGAGGATGAAACATAAAACATAAATAAGTACAACTGATCAGCTACTGGAACACTCTGTATCGATACCCGCCGCTATTTGCTACCAGAAGTTGATACCTATGGGTCTTGCTGAAGAGCGGTGATGTCAGTTCTGTACAACACAACTTGGACAAATTTGAGGGTGGTTGTTTGGGATGAGGGAGTGGGGCGAGTGGCATGGCAAAGTGGTTAGTGGCAAAGCCCACAACCCCAATTTGCTTGCGTTTCAAATTATGAAAGAATAAAGTCCCACCCTTAGAAAAGACAAAAAATTTTTAATAAAAATGATGCTGAAGTCAGATGCATCAGGTACTAAGTGCAGAGTACACAGCAACACACACTGTCTTAGGGAACAAGACAAATCACAAAAAGTTACCCTAAAACTCATTTTACACTATTTAGGCTATCACTTTTCACCCGTTCCTTATTTTGGGCCATCTTCTCAAGATCCACCCCAAGATTATAAGACTGCACTTACTTCTTATAGTGAGGAACTGAGATGTTAGACCAATCAGACCAGGACATCGCATCAGGGTCAGGCACAATACACTAACCAAGACCACAATGTCTCTTTACGTAGAACTCCATGGAAACAAGCTGTTTTCAAGGCAGCCTGACTGACGAGATGTGGATAGGTGTAGTGAGCGCCACGCGGATGAAGCCAAGCATAGCACAACCGCCTAGAAGACCACAGTCCACCTTCATCAGTATGCGCGGGATGTAAACTAACTCATTTTGGGCATTACACAACAACAGCTTTTTATCGTAATCATTCCCTGACGTTCTTATTTTCATCAGGTGGTTCCAATCCAGTGCATGTCTGATTATGTGTGTAGATGTCCATACTGCTGGAGTTGTTCCTGAGGGAGTTCTGAATTACAAGAATAGGCCGCTGCCACACTGAGGAGGGGACTGCCAGTGTGGTTTAATTCTTCCATTATTGAGGACTATGTACGTCAGAGAGGAGAAAAGGTGCACGGCCACGAGGAGAGATCGTCGCATGGAACATGGAACAAAATGTGGTAACCTCTATGTGAATTCACGAATAGACGTTTGAGAAAGATGAGGTCTCTTTTGTTCTGGAATTCTGTGAAAGCCGTATTTGAGGAATTCTCTTGTGTCTGTGTGTTGATGTGGCTGAGGAGTGTGCGTGTCTCTGGGACCCCAAGATCTATAGGGATGGTCAGACTGATCAGATAAGTCGACCTCCGATGTGGAGATGGTAATTAATCTGATGAGCTGATCTTTGATGGGGAGATAATAATTGATCTGATCAGTTGACCTTCGATGTGGAGATGGTAATTGATCTGATCAATTGAACTTTGATGTGAACATGATTGTTGATCTGATCAGTTGACCTTTGATGTGGAGATGGTAATTGATCTGATCAGCCGACTTTCAATGATCTGCAGTGATCTGGTCTTGTTACCTAGACGGTCATTGGAACATCTCATCTCACTGTATTCTGAATTGCCTGTCCCAATTCATTCTGTGTGTCCCACTTCTGTCTGTCCATGTCTCTTCAATGTTTCTCTCAGGTTATGTCTACCAATTTCTGAACACTTTCTGTTCAGGACATTTTAGATCGTCCTCTTTTCACATTCCTTGGACTGTTCCTGTAAGGAGAGCATTTGAGCATTCCGTATGATGTTAACACATGGCAGTATCACTAATCCTGTATGATGTTGACACATGGCTGAGTCACTAATCCCCCATGATGTTGACACATGGCTGAGTCACTAATCCTGTATGATGTTGACACATGGCTGAGTCACTAATCCTGTATGATGTTGACACATGGCAGTATCACTAATCCTGTATGATGTTGACACATGGCTGAGTCACTAATCCTGTATGATGTTGACACATGGCTGAGTCACTAATCCTGTATGATGTTGACACATGGCAGTATCACTAATCCTGTATGATGTTGACACATGGCTGAGTCACTAATCCTGTATGATGTTGACACATGGCTGAGTCACTAATCCTTTATGATGTTGACACATGGCTGAGTCACTAATACTGTATGATGTTGACACATGGATGAGTCACTAATCCTGTATGATGTTGACACATGGCTGAGTCACTAATCCCCCATGATGTTGACACATGGCTGAGTCACTAATCCTGTATGATGTTGACACATGGCTGAGTCACTAATCCTGTATGATTTTGACACATGGCTGAGTCACTAATCCTGTATGATGTTGACACATGGCTGAGTCACTAATCCCCCATGATGTTGACACATGGCTGAGTCACTAATCCTGTATGATGTTGACACATGGCAGTATCACTGAAGTTTCCTTGTGGCTAAGTTTACTGGATACTTTCTTCTTCTACTTCTTCTTCCTCTTCTTCTTTTTTCTTCTTCTTCTTCTTCTTAGTACACTGTCAGACGTCGACTTGAATGTGTTGAAATAAGGCAGCGGTCATTTTGAGGGTGTCAACACTGCCATAGTTTGTCTAGTGTTGGCACTGGTGATGGCTACATGTGCTTTCTGTGGGCTTCTTATGTCGAACAATTTTGCAGCAGATGTTCATGAGTCATTTTTCAGTACCACAGTTGCATTTGTCAGTAGCACTTACCTTCAGTTTATTTAATAAGTGGTACCTCAGTCTGTCGTAGCCTGTGTGGAGTCTGAAGACCACTACCTACTCTCTTCTGTAAAATTGGTAACAAGCATCATTTCTTGTGTATGCTCTGTTTCTCATTTGTTCATGGATCTGGCCCTAATAACCCTTTTGGACTCTTCATAGGTTACACTTGAATCTGGTTGTGATAATCTTCCACCTTCTTTCACCAGTCTGTCTGTCTCCTTGTTGCCTTGAATGTTACAGTGTTACTGGATACATTGTACAGTGATGTGAAAATTCCAATCCAGACCACCAAGTTTATGAGGAGATGCAGATGTCGTTATTTCAAGGATTCAGTGTTTCGAGAATTAAAAAAAACAAACTATTAAATTTATAAAGGAAAAAGATGAAGTTATCTGAGGAATCTACTGTATGATAATGAGACAAATCTGAGACAGATCACCAAAGTATGAGTCAAATAGATGTTGTTGTTTAAGAGAGTGCAACAAAGGAAAAGAACACACCAATACTTAACGCCAGCACACACACCATTTACCTACCCGAGTTAAGACATATTCCACCATCTTGACATCCCTGGCATGTGCATGTCTAGCATCCCCTGCCAAGGTTACCAGCTCAGCCTTCTCCTTTAGCCAGGCCTCCATGTCAGACTCTGCCTTGTCCTGAGCTTCACTGAGCCGTTTCTCCAGGGCCTTCATCCTCCTACTGGCAGACCCCATCTAGAGAAACAATCATTGAAGCTAGTTGTATGGCTAATTCATTTCTACTCTGTCATTTATTACTCCATTTCTCGTATCTAAATTCCATCTTCGTCAGCACCAACCCAGGTAGATGAAGTGCTCATCTACCCAGACATCAGCCTGACTACTAATACACATAGTAACACAGACATCAATCGGAGGATCAGTCTTGCGGCCTCCTCCATGAACTCTATACACAGAATCTGGTCCCAGCAGTGGCCGCACCTTGGAAACCAAGTTATGCCTCTATAGATCCTGTGTTTTTCGGTCCTTATGCACATCTCAGAAACCTGGAGTTCTTACAGGGAGATTGGAAGCTTCTCAATGCCTTCCGCTTGCACAACCAATGACGCATTCTTTGAGTACGCTGGCAAGACCTAGTAATCAACACTGAGGTCTCCTGACTGGCACAACTTGAGAGCACTTCCTGAAAGCTGGATTGACATGGCCTCTCTAACTTTGGCCACATGACCAGACTATCTCAAAACGTCTCAGCTTCTACACATTTCCCCCGACATTAGGACCGGTAAAAGACTGCATTCCTTATGGAGCCATTCCAGAGCTGCACGCTCAATAACTGGCTGAGATTTATAGTCTTCACTTAATCTGGCCTGTATGCTGACTTGAACTCTGCTATCAACCTTGCTCATGGATGGTCAGCACGACCTGGTTGTCTAGGGGAATTACTTGACTCAGCACTAACTCTACTTGGTCGTCTCTGACGACCTACTCTTAGTCGGACTACAATACCCTTAGTCTTAAACTCCTCTACAATAATGTGCTGTTGATGTGTAGTTACCTAACCTTATGCTTATCCGGAAAAATGGATAAACGTACATACTGATGGATCCGTATTCTTTTTCAGCATCTTTGTTCGTTTTCAATCTCCCACTACCAAACCATGAAAAGAGCTTTGCAAATAGCAGGATGTTGTCCGCAGAACGGAATGCGTTGTGTCCTCTTCGTTTATTTCTTCTTAGCCAGTCTGTCCTGCTGCAGCCTGTTATCCAGGATCACCACAGGGAGGTGTAGGAGGGTCTTAGCACCTCAGGTTCGCTGGCCCTAACGCATGCAGTCAGCTATGGGTCGCTGACCGCTGCAGCACATGCTGGTTCTGTATTCAAAGATATCATCAAAGTATGTTATATTGTCTATATGCAATCCCCAGACAGATCTTCTGATAGACATACTAAGAGGTTTGCTTGAAGTATGCATCTGAAATCACTGCATTTGAAGCTGCCTTGTACCATCTGAGGATGTTTGGGTTGTCTTTGCTTCAAAAGATCCCATTTTTATTTTTTACAGACTCGTCAAGTTGAATAAAATGTTAGAATTTTAAATATTCTTTTGTGTGGTGGATATTGTAGATCTGATCTTAATAAAATTTGTAGACACTATTTGTTTGCCACTATCAACAATGAACAGTACATTTTGAGTGATGTACATTACTGTTTACGGAGAAACGGCATTGTTTGATCACAAATGGTGTCCTGCTACTGCAAGATAAAGCTGGACCTCATACAGCTCACCACACTATGTGCTATCTGCAGCAACTCTGCTGGGTGGTATTGCTACATCCACCTTGTAGCCCAGACTTTGCTCCAAGCAATTTGCCCCTGTTTGGACCCCTAAAAGAATTCTTGGGAGGTTAGTATTTCAGTACTGATGACGAAGTGAAACAAACTATCCTGGATTGGTTCAGACATACAGACAGATCTGTCTATGTCGAAGTTTTTCAAGCATTTCTAAAACGCTGGGATAAGTGCATAAACGTTGCAGAAAATTTTATTAAAAAATAAATGGCATTTTGACTACTTACAATTTTATTTTATTTTATTAAATTTAAAAAAAAAGTCCCTGTTTGACTTGAACGCCCCTATTGTATATGTGTGTGTTTGTATAACAGCAAGTCTAACAAGCTGTTTCAGTGTAAAGGTAATTTCTGATACAAGATATGTGCCAGTACCTCCATGGCTTCTCTCTCAGACTCTCTCTTCTCTTTAGCCCACGCCATGCGCTCACTCTCCATCTCTTGGAGTAACTCCTTCCTCTCGTGTGCAAATGCTTCATCTCGTGACCTCAGCTGCTCCTGTTCATGGGAAGGTGGAGGGAGAACAGAAGGAGGGAGGAGAATTAAACAGCAATAAAATATGGTAATATGTGTTTGCATGTTTGTTTATCTCGTTGTCAATAAATGAACCAATCATGGAACTGACCCATTCATTTCTTCTGTATTCTTAGACTTTTCTTGTTCTTCTATTAATTATTCTTCCCGATTTTCTTGTTCACCTTGTTGTTTTTGTTAATGTTATTCTTCTAGTTCTTTTTGTTAATGTTCTTCCTTGTTCTCTTTGTTCTTTTGTTGATGGTCTTCTTCTTGTTCATGTTGTTAATGTTCTTCTTTTTGTAATTTTTGTTAATGTTTTTCTTGTTCTCTTTATACTTTTTGTTCACGTTCTTCTTCTTGTTGTTCTTCTTGTTCATACTCTTCTTATTGTTCTTGTTGTTAATGTTTCTCCGTCTTCTTGTTCTTTTTGTTAATATTGTTCTTCTTGTTGTTCTTTTTGTTATTGTTATACTTCTTCTTGATCTTTTTGTTATTGTGCTTTGTCTTGTTCTTTTGTTCATGTTCTTCTTCTCGTTCTTTTTTGTTCATGTTTTTTTTCTGGTTTTTTTTGTTAATGTTCTTCTTCTTGTTCCTTTTGTTAATGTTCTTGTTGTTCATACTTTTCTCCTTGCTCTTTTTGTTCATGTTCTTTTTTTTGTGTTAATTTTGCTCATATTTTTCTTCTTGCTCTTTTTTGTTCATGTTCTTCTTGTTATTTTTTGTTAATTTTCTTCTTTTTGGTTGAAAGAGAAGTTGGGGCCCGTAATGGTGTAACCGTCGCTGAAAAATAGGTAATCCTATACTCCAGCTCTTCTTCTTCGTTTTGTTAATGTTCTTTCTCTTTTTTTGTTGTTTTTCTTTTTCTTTTTGTTGTAATTCTTATTGTTTTCAATGTTCTTCTTCTGTTCTTCTATTTGTTGATGTTCTTCCTCTTGTTGTTGTTCTTCTTCTTTTTGTTCTCTGTTTCCTTTTGATGTTGCTTTTCTTCTTTTTGTTAATGTTCTTTTTATTTTTGTTAATGTTCTTCTCTTTGTTCCTATCATTTCATTTTAGTTAATTTTCTTCCTCTTCTTCTCCTTTGTTTTGGTCAATGTTCTTCTGCTTGTTCATATTGATTCTTGTTTATGTTATTCTTCCCTTATTCTGCTTGTTCTCCCTAAACTTATTCTTTTTTAAAATTCTCTTGCTACTGCGGTTGTTATTTATGTTGCTGTTTTCCTTGCTATTGTTGTTCTTGTGGTTGCTGTCCTTGTTTTATTTGTTGTTTTTGTTCTTGCTGCTTTTGTTTGTTGTTGTTCTTGTTGTTGCTATATATGTTGTTGTTGTCCCTGCTGTTCTTGATTTTGTTGTTCTTGTTGCATTTCTGGTTGTCTTTCTTATTTCTGTTGTTGTTTTTGTTTTTTCGGTTAACATTATTATACTTGTTCTTATTTTCCTCCTGTTTACTATTCTCGTTACTATTTTGATTTCCAGTAAAACCACCAGCTATTCACTTCTATTTGATACATGCTGTCATGGCTCCTGGAGGTGATTGTAGGAGTCGTTCAGCAGCAAGACCTGAGACAATCAAAGACAGAATGCCGACCCTAAACTGCTGGCAGGTTAAATGTCTCTCTTGACCGGCACCATAACTTCTCTAAAGACCCTTGTGTCTTTTACTATGCCCAAAGTATTTCAATTTTTGTGTGTTCATGATAAAAATTATGAACCTATACCCAACTCAAGTCAAATGTCTGCATTCTTCTTTATTTCGGTCCATGGTATACTGAGAACCTTCCTGTAACATTTCGACTCGAACGACTCGATTCTCTTCCTTGAGGTTTGACTGAATATCCATGTTTCACGGTCATATACCGTCACGGTAAAAAACACAGGTTTTAAAAATGTTCGCAGGTATTCTGCCAAAGTTTCCTCAGGTTGTACAACCTCTGCTATGTCATAATAATCATATATTTTAAATACAGAATGTAATTATTCTGCTTCCGCCCACCTGAAAGATAAAATCGCCCACTAGTGATCACCGAGTTAGACAGAACTGTTTCAACAAGCTCTCAGTGTGGTAGGTATCCTGTTCTTTATTTTGTCACATGACAGCGGCTTACTGAAAACCACTGACTCATGTTCTTCACTTACATCATGTATTTGAATTCATACATTTACCTGGACCCAGAAATCAGAACTCCAGCAACATAAGTTGTGAGAGTTCTCGTAGAGTAGCAGCAGGGATGGGTCGGCTTCAATTGTACCTAAGCCGTACTTCAGCAGGTGAGAAAAGACAAGTCAAGGGGTCACACCTTCAAAACCGTGATTATTATAT